>JACEEZ010005505.1:58177-105677 GCA_016584305.1 Chionoecetes opilio | reverse complement strand
ATTTACAACTATAGGATTCGTACAGTAATTAAGTATCTCATCGAGTGCGCTTATATCAATCACATTACTGTGTAACGAGACGCAAAAAGATATACGTAAAAAGACAGTGAATGTGAGAAATAATGTATAAATAATGAGAACAAAATGAGGTCGCTACATGGTGAGATAGCCGAGCTGCCTCTTGACTGAGGAATGGCAGCTAGGCTGCTTCCTGACGGAGAACAAATCATGTCGCTACATGGTGAGATGCATTAAAACGATATTGTGGAGGGACAGGCTGCCACCTGACGAAGAACAACAGGCAGTTGAGAGAGGCCGCTGCCTCAGTGGTCTCGCTTCCCCGTGACTGAGGTGTGTCAGGCGGCCTCGACGGAGAAATAACATCCCTGCCGTTACATTTTGGGGATACCGCGCTGCCCGGTGACAGAGGGATGCAAGGCAAGGCCTCTGACAGAACGCCCACGCCCTTTTATACATGCAACCGTAACAAGCAAAGCTACGCTTCCTTGATTTAAAAGGGAAGATTCGTCTCTCATCGAGTGTGCTTATATAATTCACATTACTGGGTAAATACGACGCAAAAGATATACTTAAGAAAGACAGTGAAGATGAAAAAAAATGTATAAATGATGAAGATGAGTGGGTAAATCCACCCGGGAGTATCCTACGGCGAATTTACTCCGCCACGGAAATCTCCGGCCGTGGGGTCGGCTGGGGTTTAGGCAGGGAGCCGGGAGGGAGCAAGCTGTTGCCTCTCCGCGCGGCGGGATGAAATGAAAAGTAATCATCGTACCTCTGGCGCCCTACATGGCATCCGAAAACACAACCTTCTGGATAACCAAACCTCCTGGACCGCTACAGCGGCAGTGTTACCGATACAGAGGCACACGAGGGAAAGCCGCGACTGTAACAAAGGGTGGCGCGCACGAGGCTCAGTTGATGCCATTCAGCGATGTACGAAAAGTGGAAATGACTTCGCACGGCTCCGGGATAAAAAGGGCGCCGCTGCTCTGCCCACTGGCGCGCCTTGAATATAGACAAAGACGAGCACTTAGGGAGGCACATTCTGTACAAAGCATCAGAAGCAAAAACATTAAATGATCGTTTCGGACATTTGGAGTTGAGATGATGATGCGTCCTTTTGTGTTACGTCTTCATTAAGTTATCAATTCAATGTTGTTTTTATATATGAAAGTTTATCAATAATTCAAAGCTGGCTGTTACGTAGGCGATAATTTATTAGTATATTTCAACGTCTGCTTCTAAGTATAAGGAATAAGTAACTTTACCAGTGAGTCAACGTTATTTTCTAAGTGATGAAGAAGCAATGTTATCAGTATTTCAACGGGTGTTTTTTATTCCAAGTAGAGAATAAGTGTATCAGCATCTCAGTGTGAGGCGACATTTCAGAACAGTGAAGGGGAGGGAAGAGAGACTCGAGCTTATGACAACGCCACCGCGACACCTTCCGCCCTTCCTTTTCTCTCCGTGTTGTTGCTCTGTTCGTCATTGTCAAGCGTCTATTTATTGCAACAGCCATTTCGCGTCGCTCCTTAAAGTGAATAATTTTCCGGCGCAGCAGTTTCCGCGGCGCCTCCAGGATCTTGGCGCTAAGAGGAAGCTGCGAGTTTTGTGTAAGATTCTTTGTCATCAAGAGTCCGGGACGAAGCATAACTCGCCCTTCCGTTTTCCTCCAGCGACATCATAGCCAGCAAAAAAAAACTACGCCCTACTTTTATTTCAATCTCTGCGTGATATTAGTTCTTAAAAGAAAAAAGAAATAACCTTCGTATATTACAATTTTTCTATGATTGATTTTTTCAGACGTATATAAACAAATTCTCACGTAATAACCTCAACCTGAACAGTCATCTCCCCTTTCCTTTGACGTATACAGTTACAATTTTCCTCGTAATAGAAAAAGCAAAGAAAAGGCCGACAGACGTTCCGGAAATTATCAGACTCCTTCTCCCTTGCCTCGGCGGGCCTGCTGGGCGGTGCAAAGGGGGAGCGGACGAAACGTGACGCCGGCGGGGATGGTGCGGACGTGCGGCGGGCAGGCGGAGCTAAAGATATGGGTGGCGAAGGAGGCGAAGAAATGTGAAAGAATACCAAGAAAGTGATAGATAGTGATACACACCATGGGGCAACATGAACCTCAAATTCATAGGTGTCACTCAAAAAATTATCTGCTTTGTATGGGGTGGAACCAACCATCAGACCCCCTGAAAAGAATAGCCTATATGGGGAGGCGGTAGCAGAGCGGTTAGCGTCTCCGAGTGGCGTTCTTGGTGACCCGAGTTCGATCGAAAAATTTTCTGTCGAGTGGCCTAAGAACACCTACATGCTGCCCATTAACTCTACCTTTGATTGCGAGTGCATCGGAGGACACAGGGCATGAGCCTCTAATCACAGGCGTCACTATAAAAATCCTGCTTGCGCCACCACAGGCGAGGGCCAACCAGCACAGCCCTCAAGTGAACCTCCAGGGCCTACCATGCGAGCCTTAGAAGTCACTGCCTACAGGCGCTATAGGCACAAATGTAAAAAAAAAATGGAAAAAAATGATAGTGATAGACATGATATATGAATGATAGATGGAAAGTGATAGATAGAAGAGACTGATATTCAGAAAGAGTGACAAACAGACGGACGGAAGGATAGACAGAATTATACTTGTCATGGTCGGTACTTGATAGGTGTTTTACCCTTTTCTTCAGTTCGTTTCTCTGGCTACTTTGCCTAATGCTGGAGAGATAACGGTCAAGGGGTTCCTTTAGCAAATGAGTGTTACCTTGCATCACTGGCTACATATCTTTGATAGTGCTGTTAGTAAATATGTAAGATACAGCAATGTCTTGATCAGTTTAGCTCGGTAGAGGATGAAGTATTGTGATCATTTAGTCTGTATCCCTTCACAAGTCTGGGCCAAGAAGGAGAAGGAAGTACAGGGAAGGATAAGAAGATACTGTTGACGGGAACACTGACGAAGCGAGACTGACAAGTGATAGAATGAGAAGTCAAGTGACCGACATCAGACATTCAAGTGGCAGAACTGACGGACGACTGACATAATGATTGACAGAGGACCGAGAGAAGGAAGGAAGGTTGATGGGACGCTGAGGAGAGGAAGAAAAAAGGAAAACGAGCCGAGAAGAGCTGACGGGGAGTGCTTGAGGGGCGAAAACCAGCGTACTTGACGGCGCCGACGGTGTAATTGGAGGTGACGTCAGGTGAAGACTGTGATCACCTGCTCTTCACCTGCGAGTAATGAGTCCTCGGTGACGCCCCTCTTTCATCTCACCAGCAATTGAGTCACCTAAATGAGGCATCCCCCCTGGCGTTCCCCCAGCCACTTACATTTACCCTCTACCTTTCTCTCCTTCCTCCCTAACTATCAATTATTTGTTCTATTATTCACTCAGCCCTTTCCTCACGTCTCACACACTTGCCCCATTTTCTCCTTATCTCTATCTTTTTATCTTCCCTTCTTCCCGTTTTGTACACTTACATTTTTTTATTTCTCTTGCTTTAGTTTGTTTGTTTTTCTCCCATTATATTTTTTTCGTCCTCAGTTTATCTTTCTTCCCAGTTGTTAATCCCAGCGTCTCATACTTGTCATCCTTTCCTTCCTTCTGTCTTCGCATTTGCCTCCTTTGTAGCTTTTCTTTATTCTTTTCCTCCTCATGTCTTTTTCATCTTCCTTCTTCCTGTTTACTTCGCTGTCTTCCCTCTCCTCCTATTTCTTATCTAGTGCACTATGTCCCGTTTCTAAGAAGAGGGAGTGTGTTTTATATACATTACCTTAAAGTTATTTTACTCCTCGTTCGCATGTCTGGTTCTCTTTTTCTTCTTGTTCGCTTTACTCTGTGGTTTACTCAGGCTCTTAGACACCGTGGCAGTGAATGTGAGTCAACATGGGCGGCAGGACGCGCTGAATAAGTATCTTGCTTGTTTTAGTTCTTACTCGTCTACACGTACAAACTTGAAATAGCAAAAAGCAGTCGTGGGCGTTGCGATAAGTAAAGCGATAATGCGATAAAGCGATAATATCGCTTTAACCGAAAATTTACCGCTTATCGTTTATCGCAAGACCCGGGAAAAAATTATCGCTTATATTTATCGCTTTCAAATTTCCCGGGGGGGAGAAATCCAGCGATAAAGTAGAAGACGAAAAAACCGTTACGGCGGGAGGTTACAGGCTCATTGTGGCAGGACATGGAGGCAATGGAGGAGCATGAGGAGGTCAGCGCCGACCCATTTGCAGAGCTGTGTGACACAACCCAGGCTGACCAGGAGGACGACCTGGAAGAGGACATCAAGAAGGAGCTGCTGGCTTGGAAGAGGAGCAAGGAGGTAATAAGACTATTGTGCTTAAAACTTATTGCTTTGTTTTACATACTAGCAAATGTAATGTTGCGATAAAATGTTGCGATAATTGCGCTAACAATGTAATATTGCGATAATATAAATTAAATATTTGTAATTGTTGCAGGCAACACTGAAGAAGTCCGCACTTCCCAGCAAAGTATAGGGACCAGTGGGTGACCCTCTTCATCAAGTACAACACTGGGATCCCAAGCTCAGCAGCAGTGGAGCGATTATTCAGCACAGCTGGGGACGTCCTGAGGCCAAAGAGGGCGTGCCTCAGTGAGGACAACTTTGAGTACCTGGTGGGTTTTTGAAGGGAAACCTCCACCTCCTCAAGCAGAAGTTCAAGGTGCCAAGGGGGAGGATGAGGAGGATGAGGAGATGTTTTAAATTGTTGTATTTGTGTTTGTGATGTTGTGCTGTGATAGTTTTGTTTAAATTTGTCTTCATTAAATGTGGTTATAAGTAAAAAAATGTTAATTTTCGGGTCCCTTTTGTCTTTTATTAAGTAATATATGGTGTTTTAAGTGTAAAAAAAGAGGTTTTTAAATGCATAAGTAGCAAAAATAGAGTATTTTTGGATTTATCGCAGGATTTATCGCTTTTCGCTTTAAGGTATTTTGGAAATTTATCGCTTTATCGTTATAGGACTTAGCGGAAAAATTTATCGCTTTATCGTTATCGCTTTATCGCAAAATTTATCGCTGCCCACCACTGGCAAAAAGAGCCGGGAAAGGAAGGCCAAAGTTCTCATTACGTGGCACATCTTTTGGTTTGATTTTTTAGTGCGATTTCTTGTTGTTCTTCTTTGTTGTTCTTGTCGTAGTCCTCCTCCTCCTCCTCCTCCTCCTCCTCCTCCTCCTCCTCCTCCTCCTCCTCCTCCTCCTCCTCCTCCTCCTCCTCCTCCTCCTCCTCCTCCTCCTCAATTTAGCCTGAAAAGTTGACACAATTCGTCGGCGTTGCGGGCGGGTGGTCGAGTCCTTCCAGTTCTTCTGTTTGCGTTCTCAAGCCGGGTCGTCGAAGCTCTGTGTTTCGTGTGTTGATCTTGTGTTGAGTTGGCGACCCCATCGTTGTCGTGGCTTGTACCTATCCTATTTGGCTTGCTTTCTTCTCCTTTTTTGTCTGTGTGTGTGTGCGTGTGCGTGTGCGTGTGCGTGTGCGTGTGTGTGTGTGTGAGCGGGAATTATGATTATTCTGTTCCTTATTTGTATCCTTTCTATCAAAAACAAATTATTGGGACGTACTTCTTGTGTAAGGGATATTAAAAATTGCATTAATGAAGTAAGTGCGGCTTTTTTATGCACAATTTTTGTAGTAGTAGTAATAGTAGTAGTTCATTATCATCATTGTGACCTTTTTTAACGACATTTCCCTTAACACTCCCGTGACTTCGTTAGCGTGTCTCACCCGTCAATGAGTGTGTCGGTGCTCCACTCCCTCTAGGATCCCCTCGAGGAGCGCTTGCCTCCGGACTTAGAATTGTTCTGGCACCTCAGACTTGAGATTGNAAAAAAATGTGAACGATCATGATAATGATGTAATAATAGAAACAATGGTAATAGTAATACGTAATGGTAAATTTTTATACCAGGACCAAAATTCCCTACACAATTGGGAGTATGGTTTCTGTTTACCTTATTGGATTCTAAGAAACATTCTATGAGCTTCCGTCGCAAATCGCTACTTTCGGAGATCTAAGATGCTTTTAATAAGAAGGAGAGTGTATAAGAGATATGAAAATTAACTAACCTAGCCCCACCTTTAGACTAATTAACCAAACCTAACCCCACGTTTTAACCTCCTAACTAAAGCCAAATTTGCAATAAAAAGGGTCCGCGGCAAGGGAAAAATCGAGGCGATGCAGGTCACAAGAAGAAGAAGAGTGAGGCGTACATATACACTTGTCTCTCTCCTCCCTATAAACAACATTATATCTCCAAAAGTAATGATTTGTGACAGAAGCTTATAGAAAGAAAGTTTCCTATAATCCAACAAGGAAACAGAAATCATACTCCAAATTGTGTGGGGAGTTCTGGTCCTAGTGTAAAATAATACCTTAATAATAATAACAATAATAACAGTAATAATAATAATAATAATAATAAAAATAATAGTATTAATAAATTAATATTACTATTATTATTGTTATTATTGTTATTATTACTATTATTATTGTTATTATCCTTACTAATAACAATAATAATAGTAATAATAATAACAACAAATAATATTGCATAAAAGTCTACAACTCTACATAGTAGTGAAGCGTGGCAAAGCGTTACCGCAGAGTTTTACGCCCACACTTGCTTCTCTGTACCGACTTTCTAAGCTCACCCTCACGAGCGAGCTTCATGTTATAGGGAAGGCCGAGCTTCAAGTTAAATACTTAGCAGTTCTTCCTTTTCCTTTCTTGTCTCACGCCCCCCTAAGTATTAACCCATGCGCCCATAAGGGGACGCGCCCCCCAGATTAAGAACCGCTGACTTGGTAGAGAATGGAGTGGACGAAGGAGCAGACATTCATGCAGATTGACCTCTTATCAATCACATCCCGTGTTGTGGGATCCTACAGATGCCAACTATAAGAACAAAGTGAAAAAGGTAGACGCGCTCTACTCTAAACCCTTAATGAGTGGATTCCACTGATCACGGCACAATACTGACACCTGCTGCTGCGTCCAGTGATTCCCAGCATGCAGATAAAGGACTTATGTTTTGTTTGGCGCCTTCTGTATAATTAGCGGATATAAATGTTATATCTGTCAATCAATACACAGCGACAGTTCTCTTTTGCTGCGGTTGTCATTTATTTAATCATATATCATTATTTTTCCAAGTTGAAATATAGAAGGAAAGCTACATAGTTATTGTTGATGTGAAACAAGGATAATACACTCGTCTTGTATTATCCTTAATATGAACAGGCCTTAATAATCTTCTTCACCGATGTATACATGAACACACACACCGGTGGCGAGTTTCTTCTTGAGTTTGATAAGTGAAAATTGATGATGACTTTATCCCCTCTATGAGCGCTTGCCTTTGGACTTAGAATTTTTCAGATACTGCAGACTTTGTAGAGGCAGTGTGGTTTAAACAGGCCTGACCACACACTGGAACCTTTACATATATGAAGTACAGTAAGTGTACTATATGGTGCTGTTGTGTCATTCAGATAAGCTTGGAGTAGTTCTTACGCACTTTTACCTGTCAAAATATGAAGGTAAGGATGTTCTCAACCTTAAA
Source organism: Chionoecetes opilio (assembly GCA_016584305.1). NCBI lineage: Eukaryota > Metazoa > Arthropoda > Malacostraca > Decapoda > Majidae > Chionoecetes > Chionoecetes opilio. Next base: position 98,061 of record JACEEZ010005505.1, on the reverse strand, counting down.
TTAAATGTACTCTCTCTCTCTCTCTCTCTCTCTCTCTCTCTCTCTCTCTCTCTCTCTCTCTCTCTCTCCCCTCTCTCTCTCTCTCTCTCTCTCTCTCTCTCTCTCTCTCTCTCTCCTCTCTCTCTCTCTCTCTCTCTTTCTCTTTTTTTCTCTCTCTCTCTCTCTCTCTCTCTCTCTCTCTCTCTCAGAAACTCCATCCACCGCAATTTATTTGTCACCCGCCATTGCCATCTACGTATTGGCATCTATTGCGTATCCTAGCGCTTCGTGTTCTGGTGGAACGCCGACGTGAGTTTCGACAGGGGATGCTTGCAGCCTATGTTGATCTCAAGAAGGAGTTTGACTCAGTGCATCGTGAGTCACTCTAAGATCTTCTGCGACTTCGCGAGATTCCTGCAAGGACTATTGGTTTGATGACTGGTCTGTATTCTGGGACTGAGAGTGCTGTGAAGTGTTGGGGAGGTGTATCCAGCTTCTTTCCTGTTAATACATGAGTAAGGCAAGGGTGCGTCCTTTCCCCATCACTTTTCAACACTTGTATGGACTGGGTATTGGGCAAAGTTGTAGATCAAAGTGATTATGGAGCATCCCTCGGCAACACCAAGATCACTGATCTTGTTTTTGCCGATGATGCAGTAATCTTTGCTGACTCGCTGCAGGTCCTGGTGATGGCTCTCGAGGCGCTGCACGAGGAGGCAAAGTCTTTGGGACCTGAGGTCTCCTGGCTTAAAACCAAGGTCCAGGTGTTTGGAGGCTTACTAGATGAAGCAGTACAGTCTGTTCATGCGTGCGGCGAGGACATTGAGATCTTGGAAAGTTTCACATACCTTGGTAGCGCGGTCCATAATGACGGCGGGTCACGTCAAGAAGTCTTACGGCGGATTGGCATAGCCCACGGTGTTATGGACTCCCTCAGCAGGAGTATTTGGCGTTGTCGGTACCTGTGCAGGAGGACAAAGATCCGGATCTTCGAGTCGCTTGTGACCCCTGTCTTACTCTATGGTTGTGAGACATGGACACTAAATAGCGACTTGAAGAGACGAATCGATGCCTTTGGTAAGAAGTGTCTTCGCAGAATCATGGGTATCGCTGGATGATTACGTGTCAAATCAGCGATTGCACCGTGACACTGAATCGAGGCCTATTACCTGCATAGTCCGTCAGCGTCAACTTCGGCTATATGGGCACGTGTCACGCTACCCTGAAACCGATCCTTCCCATCGGGTTGTATCTGTAAGAGACAATCCGGCGTGGAGAAGGCCAAGGGGGCGCCGACAAGGCTCGTGGCTGGGGCAAGTTGATGTTTCTTGTCGAGAGCTGCTTGGTATGTGAAAGGAACCTGCATGGGGAGTCGCGCGTGGTTTAACAACTTAACGTCTTTAAGTACGTCATCAATCTCCTCGCAGAATACCAAAACAGCTGATGACAGTTGCTAAGTTGTTAAGCATGTACGTTAGCGTCTCTGAATGTGGCCCCAGGTTCCCCCCCATTGATAGATCTAGCTGCGTCACTGGCTGTCCCCGCGGTGAACGTTGACTGACTGACACCATTGAAGATAAAACAGCGGCAGGTGCGCAACCCTTGATGGTTGTCATTTCCTCATGATCTGCCTTCCCAACACTGGCGGGGAACGCAATCAAACATTCTCACTTATAAGCTACGGCAAAGGTTAAATAATGTCACTCCATATACAGGGTAGTTTTAAAGTGTATTTCTGCACAAAATCTATGCAATAATAAATGGACACATGCTGCACAAATATCAACAAATCAACTTGCAATCATTATAAACATACCAAATTTATATGATATAATATTCTGTAGTAATGCATAACATTTAGATGAAATCTTTATACCGATGTGGTAGTCGCAATATTTCTACAATGTTTTTGTTCTATGTTTGTTGATCATGAATGGTATGTGTCGCAATAATGGCAGCCATCCTGCCACGCAGCTTCTGGGGGTCAGTCAACAGTCACTCCAAGCACCATGGCTGGCAAGAAGAGCTTGCAATGTTTCAGTGACTGTTTGTGAAAATATAAAAAGTACAGAATACATACTTAGCACAAGTTGTTTCTAACAATCATATTGCATAACTTGACCCAACAGCATTCATGTTATCATTGCCCAATACCGCAGGTCAACCAACTCTCACATGTACACTCTCAGTAACAGTGTTGCTAGGGGGCCCTCCAGAGCTCCTTCTATCTACACAGGAATGAGAGAAAAAGTCAGACAACACTCATTCTGGGTAACACCTACAATCACAACCTGCACATCAGCATAGGCCAAGCTATGTGGCGGCTGCTGTATATTTGCCATGCAGAATTTTTCATTCTTTTCATCACATAACAAGAGAATTCTGTTAAAAACTGCTGTAATGTTTGTGTAATTTCTTAATGAAGTTTGAAAATGTTGTGTGGACAAACAATGTGATATGACTCTGAAGGTCTCCAGTCTAGGCAACAACAGTTTATTAATTGGAATAAATCTCCACCCACAAATATTCAGTGTGATCAACAAGACTGAACTGCCTGTGGGACAGAGATGCAGGAACATTATCATATAGTTTGTTTGTGCTAGCATACAGTAACTGGCACACTACAACAAAATGTTGCTGAGAAAGGCACAACGGAATGTATTTTTTGGAGCACCAGCTCATCGTTTGGGGTAACTTCTTTATTTATAGACAACTATAAATACCTAGTAGTAGAAATGTGTAAATGACCAAAGCACACGTTAGTATTAAGCTCGAAAGTTGCTTATTACATAGTCTAAAACATTAGCGAAGAAATGTAGGAGGAAAAAAAAGTCACAGGGACTGACATACAAACGTATATTGCACGTTATCCTTACCAGTCACCACTGAAATTATTGCGTTCAACACTGAGTATATATTCATAAATATTTTATTGTCCAAGCTCGCTTCGCCCGCTTGGACAACTTTCCCCGAATCATTCTTTGTACAAAATAGATTGGGGGATCTTCTATGGGTTGAAAAATTTTTTTCCCCCCAAAATGGGGGCAAAAAGGTTTGGGGCCAAGGAAAAAATTTTAAGAATTTATTTTTCGTCCCCAAATCATTTATCAAACTATTCACTTCTGAAAAAAATAAAGTATGTCTATGTATTTTTATTTACAGTTTATACGCAAAAAAACTGCTTGGTCCAACAGCGAACGACTGGACACCTATTTCCCAAATCATTTTTTGGGTACTAAAAAAATTGGGTGAATCGTCATATGGGCTTGAAAAATTTACTCCGAATGGGGAAAGGTCTAAGTGCTATTTTGTAAATGTTTACTCCACAATGGGGAAGGGTCGGGGAGTGCTATTGGCTTGTAAAATTTTACCCCCGAATGGGGCAAGGGTCTGAGTGCATATGCTTGTTGTCACCCGGGTGGCCATTTTACATCCTGCCCCCCCCCACTAGCTGGCCGCCCCTTGCCTGCCGTCCCCTGCCCTTTCTGCCCTGCTCGTGGGTACCCCGAAAACCCCAAAAATCTTTTTCTCAATTTAGCTTTCCCTTTCCTATGAAAATAATTCAAACGATTTTATCTATTCCATTTTTGCATTTGAGAAATTTCTTACTATCAAAATCCCACTTTATTTTGCACCCTTATCGAATAATTTTAAAAATAGTCGCAGTGTCCGTTGGTCCTGTTTTATTGTCATCCCCATATGAAAAATGCTAGCGGGTAAGCTCTTTCTGATCATTTGGTTCATCGGGCCTACATCACGTGTCACAGCCTCTACTTTGGGCCTAAACGTGTCCACAGTCCTTAGACCTGAGCGGGGCATTTTCCCGTGGGGGGCCCGAGCCCGATGAACCCTTCTCGGGTCTCTGCCCCACCACTGCTGCCGCGCCTTGTCACCCTTCACGACTCTTTGGGTGCTCTGAGTGGGATAGAAAACTCCGGACCTGTGGGGGTGAAAAAAGATCTCCTATCGACCCCCCGGGACAGTGAACGGGTGAATCCCGCTCTGCCCCCGGCCAGGCTGCCACTATCAGTGTCTAAAGCTGTGGCTGAAAAGTTCACTTGGGTATGATGCGAGTCTTACACGGTCCCATACTCCTCGCCAGCCCTAGTTTAAAAATCGGGTCACGGCGCCTGGGGTCGTCCTCACTCTGACTCGCCCACGAGAGGAGGACAATTCTGATGTGCGAACCATGCCCTGTCCGCACGTAAAAGGGTCACGCTGTTTTGGACCTTTTTGGGCTGCCCCCTCATCACTCTGAGCTCGTGAGGATTTTCGGGGGGCCGCCTCTGTCTGGGTGAACCTTGAGTCGAAAGGAGTTGAATACACCTGCAGATTATTGACTGGGATTCCGGGTTTCGTCTTTCCCAGTCATCCATGTTTCGGGTCCACATTCACGACGAGGGGCTGTGGTGACCACTGAGGGGGACCCCTTTCCCACCTTGATCCCCTGCAGCGGACGGGAACCCCCGCTTCACGCCGGACCACTGGTGGAAACCCTGCGGGTCGTGGACATGTTAACCAGAATTACCCCGGTATCTCCGTAGATCTTCACCGCCTGGCACCCCCTGAACCGCTTGTACTGCATCTATTCCCCGCTGGCAGCAACTGCACCTGCCCCGTGAAGCCATTCAGATAAAGGGCCCGTCGATGCGGAAAAAGGGGCGCAGGGCCCTTTTGGTGCAAACCATATCCCAAAATTTGGGGCCCCACATTTTTCCCAAAGGGGCGGGGGTCCACCCTTCCCCCCCGTTGGCCCTATTAGTCACCTTGCATACGATCGTGATCGGTGGACATGTCACCAAATCTAGAAGCCTGAGCCCTTAATGCGCTTCTCAGGGGGCACCGGTTCGGTACAAAGTGCCAAGAAAATTCCCAGTGGCTCCTCTGTCCTGAACTCTCCCCCTGATAAACCTGGGTGCAGTTTCCCATAGCTGCGGGCCCTCCCCCGGGTCTTGCCTTCCTCCCATCGAACCCAACCCAAACATTTTGGTACCCTGGCAGGGTACCCGTAAATCCAAATTTTTTTTCTCCTTTGGCTCCCAAATTTTTCCTTTTAAAAATAATTTCTAAAACGATTTTATCAAAATTCCTTTTTGCTTTTGAAAATTCTGCTATGAAAAAACGCCTTTAAGCTATTTTTTGCATATAAATAAAGTCCTTTTGCTGCAAAAAGGGTTTAACCCAAAAAATTTTGAAGGGGATAACCCCCCAAAAATTCTTTTTACAAAAGAAAACCCGCCAAATTAAAAATAATCTATTTTCATTTTTCTTTTGGCCTACGGCGTACCCTATTAGGGAGCCGTATAAAAAAAATTTTTTCTCAATTTTGGGCATCCCAATTCCCCTATGAAAAAAGGGAAATTTAAGACTTTTAATTATTTCCTTTTGCTTTGGCAATTTTGCTATGAAAAATCGATTTTTTATATTGCACCCAAATCGATATGCTTAAGGGTACGCATTTTCCTTTTGGTCCTTTATTGCTCATGCACCCTAGGGTTAAAAAGCTAGCGGGGGTAAGCTCTTTCTGATCATTTTTTCACAGCACACATCCAGTGTCACAGCCCTACGTTGGCCTAGAACGTGTCATCGTCCTTTTTAACCTGAACAGCATGGTCTCCGGGGTGGGCCCGAGCCCGGAGAACCCGTCTCTGCCTCGCCCCACCACTGCGGCCCGCAGCCTCTTCCCTGCTTCCACTCTTTCGGTGCTCGATGTGGAGAGAAAAATCCGGAACCTCGTACGGTTTGACCGGATCTCCGGGACTGACCCCGGGACAGGAACGGGTGAATGGGGCTCGTGCACCTGGCCAGGTTTGCCCCTTCATGTCTAAAGCTGGGGCTGAAAATTCAGTTTGGGTTGTAAAGGGGTTTTAAACGGGGGCCCCCATACCCTCGCCCCCTCACTTAAAAATTGGCCCGGGCGCCCCCTGCGGTCGTTTTCACTCTGCTCGCTCACGAGAGAGGACCTTCTATGTGAAAACCATGCTCCGTCCCCGAAAAGGGGTCACAGCTTTTTGACCTTTTTTGGGGCGCGATCTCATCACTCTGACTGCGTGAGGATGTGTTTGGGGGCCGTCCTCTATCTGTGGTAACCTTGATGTCGTAGTAGTTTTTGAAGACACCTGCGGGCATATTTGATGGGATTTCCAGGGTGTTCATTCTTCCCTCATCCTGTTTTTGGGCCACATTTACCTCGCGGGCTAGGGTGACCCTGGAGGGACAACCTTGCCCCCTTGTTTCCCCCTGCCTCGGGACGGAAAACGCCCCGTTTTCACACCCGGCCCACTGTAAACCGGGGTAGGACTTTTTTGACAGGATATCTCCGGTATCTCCGTAAAAATTTTTTCACCGCCTGACTCCTCTGAACCTCGTTGTACTGACTCATTCACCGGGCCAGCGACTGCCACGGACCCTTTAAGCCGGTCAGTGGGTATCCCGTCATGCTGGTGATAATTAGGGGAAAACTCGTTTTTTTGTGCAACCCCATATACCCAAAAGAGTTTGCCCCCGTTTCCCCAAAAGGGGCGTGGTACCCCCTTCCACCCTTTTTGGCCCTAGGTGAGTTACCTTTCGTACATCATGGGCGTGGAAAAGTATTCACCAGCAATCATAGAGGCCTGACCCTTGAATGCTTCTCGGGGGCACCGGGCCCCTGGTAAAAAGTCCCAAGGGACCTTCCCAACTCCTCTTTCCCGACACATACTCCCCCCCTAAACAAAATTGGGGCGTTTCCCTAGCTGTCGGGCACCTCGCCCTGGTCCTTTTCCTTTCCCCCATCGTACCCCCTCCAAATATTTGGTCCCCCGGGGCTTCCTCTGGGCAGGTCCCGGCCGATGCCCTGCACCCGCTGGCCCTTTCCTCAGCTTTTAGGATCGCAGACCCGGGCGACATGCTGGAGGAGGTTGGGCCCTCAGCGATAGGTCCTGAGGGGAAACCAAAGTAAGGGACGCAGCATCGGGCGTCAACCGGATGCTTTCCAACGCCAGGTTCCGGCCCGGGCATTGTGTTTTCTTCTTGCAGCTGGCCTGCCAATTACTGCTCACAGGGTGCCCGGGGGCCCCCGCCCTCCCTGACGTCGGTTCCAGTATGGGAGCCTTTTTTTCTCCTCCTCTTTCTCTAGTGGGGGGTCGACTCCCCCGTCCCATCCTCGAATCCGTATCTTCCCTGGGGCCCCGGAACTCTGCTCCTGCACTCAAAACGTCTGACCTTTTATCTTTCTGCTTGCTTCTTCAGTTAGCCTCCTCTTCCCCAAATGCTTTCCCCCTTTGCTCTTTCACTTGGCCCCTTCTCTCATTCTTTCTACCCCTGCATTATATTGCACCTTCCCCCAAATTTGACCTCTGGAGTAAACCCTCCGGGGTTTAAAAAGGGCTTTTCTGGCCAGGGGGGAGTCCCCTGCACGTGGCTCTCGCGTTGGCACAGCTGGGGGGTTGGAGCGTGGGGTTTCCCGTCTTGCAGAAAGACGTGTGAGGGGAGGCCCTTTATTCAAACAGACTGCATTTTTCTCCACGAAAATTTCCCTTTTCTGCTTTTGTTGCTTGTCCTCTCCCACTTCACAAACCTTCTTCCCAAAAATTTTCATCCTTCTGGGCACGGGCCGGTCAAAAAACAACCCTGAGGGGCAAACTGGGTTTGATTTCTTCCCCGGGGAAGCACCAGGGGGGCAGATCCCTTTGCAAAGTCTCTCACTGGTACCCCCCTTGTCAAAAAACCCCCCGGTGCCCTGAGTTTTTGGGGAAGGGTCCCCCCCCCTTCATCACCCGCGATACTAGCACTCACTCTCAACAAAAATCTCGTCCACCGCCAAAAAAGGCGGGCCCCAAATTTATCCAAGCTCTGTCTATTCGGGCTTCGCCCCCTTGGGTTTACAAGGGGAAACCCCTGAAAAAAAACATCGAATTGTATGGGCAAAGAAACCGTTACTTTAGCGGGTTAAACTATGTTTTGCATTAATTTTATAAAAATCCTTTTTTTCATAGCAAAAATCTCTAACCAAAAAATTTAAGCGGACAAAACCCCCTTAATTTATTTACTAAAAACACCTTTCCAAATTTAAAAAAATCATATTTCATTTTCTTGGCTACGGGGTACCCAAAATACCTTAAAGTATTTTTTATTAAAACCAATGGAAAAAGAATAATTTGTCAATTATTTTTTTTCTTTTCAAATCAAAGTTTTGGTACGAAAAAATTTCGAAATTCGGTACGAAAAATTAAAGTACTAATCGACGATCCACTATTCGTAAAGGAACGGAAATTTCGGTATTTTTTATCTAGGGACAATTTCAAAAATATTTTTACCACCCCCACTACATGCCCTGCCAGGGGGTTGGGCCGGTTCTTTAAAGCACGACCTCCAATCAGTTAAAATAGGGGGTCCATAGAAGGCTTGTTCCCCTTATCACATCGTTGTAACAGGTTTTTACATCAGGAACTTTTACACCTTAAAAAAAATTGCTACACAAAATTTTTTCGCATAGTACTGGACCAGGTGTTCTACCGCACTCTACAACCTACGGGATCGCGGGGACGCCCCACTTTATTGCTCTCCCTGTGGACAAAATTTACGGGCATGCCCGGGAGATTTGTCCGCCGCCCGCCTGCCCCCGGGCCGCCCCCTCGTCTGGTAGGCCCCTTTTAGGTCCTCGGGGGTGTTTCGCCCCTTGGGAGTCCCTTTTTGCATTTATTCCAGTCAAGGCTGCAACAAAATTTTTTGATCACACACGTGAAATGTTTTTTTTTTTTTTTTTTAGGTCATTTATAAATTTTTCTATGTATTTTTGCACTGTGATGAAAATGGGGTAATTTGTTCGATAACCTTGTTTTTTTTGGAAAATGAATGTTTGACATGCTATTATATTTTCATTCCTAACTTGCCCCATTAACCTTTTTTTTTTTTTTTAGATGCAAAACTGTAATCAAAGCCTTTTTCCGGGAAAGCCCCCTTTGGTTTTTTTTGGTTTTTTATACACATATCAGCCTAACCTTAATACAACTGAAAATGTAGCTCGTAGCAAAACATTTTAAAAGATATTATAAGTATGTATTGTATAGCCGGGGGAATATTTTTTTATTTTTTTAGCAAAAGTTTAAATCATCATCATCATTGGGGGATTTCGCCGGGGGGGCCGGGCGCAGCCCCACCCTACCCCACCCCGGGGGGCACCCCGCGCAGTTCCCCTGAGACTCCTTTTTCCCCTACCAACAGCTCTCGACAAAAACTCAAATTTCCCCAGCCACGAACCTTTTGGGCCCCCCTCCTCCTCCCCGCCCGGGTTTCCTTTCAATAAACCCCCTGGAAGATCGGTTTTAGGGGTTAGGTGCCACATCCCTTCCAAGTTGGGGCTGAATAGCAATTAAAGGCCTCGATTCGTCTCACGGGGCAACCCGGTTTTTACACGTAACTCCCACGAACCCCATGATTCCAAAACACTTTTACCAAAAGGGATTTTTTCCATTTTGGGCCTTTTAGTGTCCCTGCTCACAACCCTAATAAGACGGGATCCGCACTTTAATCCGATCTTTTTCCCCGCACGGGACCGACAACCCAATCTCCCCCTGAGGAGTCATAAACCCCGTGGCATGCCAATCCCCCGAAGACTTCTTACGTGACCCCCCGCATTTTTACCGCTACCAAATATTTAAAACTTTAAAAATTCATGTCCTCGCCCACCATGAAAAACTGTACGCTTCATCTGTAATCTCCAAACACCTGGACCCTTGTCTTTGGCAGAAACCTCAAATCCCAAAAGGTTTGCCCCCCCGTGCAGCGCCTCGGGGGGCCCCTCACCCGGGCCCCAAAGGGCTCCAAAGAAAAAGCATCTCGGCAAAAAAGATCTGATCTTGGGGGTTGCCGACGGATGCTCCATAATCACTTTTATTCAACTTTTTCCAAAACCCTCCAAAAACCCTTGAAAAGTTGGGGGAAGGGCGCCCCCTTGCCTCACTCTTGTATTCACAGGAAAGAAGCTGGATACACCTGCCCCACACTTCACAGCACTCTCAGCCCCAGAGTACAGACCAGCTATCAAACCTATAGTCCTTGCAGGAATCCCTCGAAGTCGCAGAAGATCCCAGATTGACTCACAATGCACTGAGTCAAACTCCTTCTTGAGATCAACATAGGCTGCAAGCATCCCCTGTCGAAACTCACGTCGGCGTTCCACCAGGACACGAAGCGCTAGGATACGGTCCGTTGTTGACTTACCAGGCGTGAACCCAGACTGCTGAGGTCTTTGATGCTTCACCAGATTACTGCGAATTCGTGTCAGCAATAGATGGGCAAGCACCTTGCCTGGTACGCTGAGCAGTGTAATACCGCGGTAATTGTTGCAGTCCTGACGGTCCCCTTTCCCTTTCCAGATAGGGACGACCAGCCCCCTTTCCCAGTCAGGAGGAATGGTACCTGATTGCCACACGGCAGTCAGGACAGCATGCAACCCACGGATCATGGCCTCACCCCCAGCTTTGAGGAGCTCCGCATTGATATTACAAACACCAGCTGCCTTTCCACCCCGCAACTTTGCTACAGCCTCTCTGACTTCGTCAAGAGAGGGTGCAGTTTCGTCAATGGGAGGATCGGCATCCACTGCCTGTAACCCAGTGGTGTGAAGCTGGTCAGTTAGAGGGTTCACCGTGAACAACTGCCCAAAGTACTCAGCCCAACGAGCCATCTGCCCATCCATGTCAGACACGAGGCGCCCATCTGCTGTTCGAATAGCACTCGCCGGAAAGGAGACTTGGAACGGAGCTTTTTCAGGGCTCGGTAGGCGGGTCGGAGGTCATTAGCGGTCAAATGACCCTCAGCATCCTCAGCTAGACTCCTGACATACCTCTCCTTGTCTCTCCCCAGGAGGGTTCTAGTCCGGCGTGACAGAGCCCTGTGCTGGTCCTGGTTCCCAGCCAGCCTGGCCTATTTCAGCATTGTTCAATTTTTGTTGAACATTTTCTATTTGTCTCACATGATCTCTTCTTACATAAGAACATAAGTCAATAAGGAAGCTACAAGAGGCCGTGAGACCTACACGAGGTAGTTTCTGTTACTTAACACTACTTACATCCCCCTTTCATCCCCATCCATGAATTATCTTGCCTCCTTTTAAAGCTCCCTAATGATTCAGCACTAACTACCTGTCTATTGAGTCCATTCCAATCATTTACCAACCTATTTGTTGACCAGTTTTTCCCTTTTTCTTTTTTAAATTACGCTTTTCAAGCTTTAATCCGTTACTTCTTGTTCTACCCTAGTTACTAGCCGTAAAAAACTTTTCCTCCCTCTCCTCTAATATATTGACCTTTACAGCAGGTAAGGCCCCGAGGGGTTGTCCAAAAGTAAGGTTGTTTATATCAACGTTTCGTTCCAACTCTGGGAACATCTTCAGGAAGAATGCATGAGCTTAGCTTAGCTTAGAGATGGGATAGGCAAAGTGGGGGGGAAAGAAGAAGATTTAAGAGGAAGAATAGTTAGTGAATAATGAAATAAAGAAATATAATAAAAGACGGCGGGCAGACCGCCCTGATAAGATACTTTATTTATTTGTAATCCCTTTTATGTCTTTGTCAAGACCGCTGGCGAAGGGGTAAGACAAGGAAAAAGCTACCTAAGATTGCAATACTAATGTCACCTGATAGGACGCCGCCCCCCCTACCACTTTCGCCACTGAAGGTCAGCAAAACACCAGCTTGTAAATCCCTTGTCGCCCGAGGAAGCTGTCGGTGGTGGCGCGGAAGGATCCCGTTCCCGAAACTGCCGGGAGCCCATGGCCCCCGCCCACCATCAGGCTTGGCAAAGTCACGCGGCGACAACTCAGGATGCGGAAGAGGTCACTGACACCCCCACTGACCAGCAAACGGCGTTGCTGGTCTGAAAAATCCCCTCGTCGCTGCGGTGAAAGCCGTCAGTGATGGTGCAAGGACACGTCTCCAACTCTTAGCCAAGGCTCACCTGTCTTACCCAACCACCTGACCTGACACGTCCCACTGTGACGGCTCAGGGTGTAGGGGAGGCCAGAGGGAGGCATGACGTACCATAAATCGGGGCACCCCAGATGCAGCGTGGATTAAATTTCACCTGTTGTATGATACCTCAAAATTCAAGAGGATTACATGAAACCCTACTGAAGACATAAATAAGAAAATCAACGCTATGTATACCATCAAAGCTATCAACATCATTCTAACCGCCCCGAAATTCACAAAGCTCCCCGGGCCCGAGTACTCACTTGGATACGCGTGCGGAAATATCAAGACACACAAACCGGGAAACCCACTCCGACTAATCATCTCCCGGAACCCTACTGCACCCTACCTACAGCATCCCTAAAAGACAAAAAAAATGTTAACTCCATTTATTCCTGCCGACTATACTTTGACTTCAACGAGTGATTTTCTGGAGATTTTAGCAGAAGCCCCGCAAACGACTAATAGTATCACTGCCTCTTTGGATGTTGAAAGTCTATTCACCAACGTTGCCTGCGACAAAAACTATATAATTAATCCTAGACCGAGTAAAACCTGCACTAAAGAAGCTCCATTCACCTGCCCCCCCGCGGGAAAATGTACTGTCAAGTTGCGGTGTCGCCATGGGAAACCCTCTCGGAGTACTCTTCGCTTACTTCTTCATGGGAACCACCCGATGCCAAGACCCTTTGCAGCAGCAGCCCATCCCTGTATGGGCGCTATATTTACGACATCTTCGTGAGAGTGAATATCATACTAGAGCTCCAAAAACTTAAGCGACGTCTCATAACGCTCCAACCTAACTTTTACCTATGAAGAAGCAAAAGATCTCCCATAACTGGATGCACTCGCCACAGCCCAGGACTCATGATTCACGACTACTGTCACGTTTTAAAGAGAGCAACAAGGGACTTGCCTCAAAAGGGGAAAGTGAGTGCCACAGCGCTACCTCCGCTCAGGCATCAACGCCTTCGTTCGCCGAGCACTTTTCCATTGCTCCTGTTAGAATGACACCCACAAGGAATTAGAACGACTCTCACAAGTGCTTATCAACAATGATTACAAGAACAGCGATGTCAACAATGCCGTCAGAGGAGCCATCGATACCTGGTACACCAAGAACAACACTACTGCGGATAATCATAAACAAGTTTCAATTTATACTAGAAGAGCCATATGACAACACAATATAAGATAGAAGAAAGCAGTAAGATACATCATCCACAAAAAGTAAAGCCCACAAACCCAAATCAAACCATCGATTTTGTATCTTACTGTACTATCAAACAAGGAAAACTTTCCAATTTCTCATCAAGAAAAACCCTGACAACAAAACCGACGTCACTACAGGAATTAGCGTCATCTACAAACATGTTTGCAACGTTGAGACTGCTGACCTCAATTTTTTATTGGGATGACGAGAACTACACTGTCTAGAGACTCTAGATGCCTGACTGCCACCTACAGTCCGGAGCTATAAAAGAACATTACCGCCCAAACACAGTCCCTTATCCACCCGCCAAGTTCGCGAGAGAGGGACAAACATATGGAACGTGACCGAGATCAACGACCCCAAATTCTTTTAGAAGCATTTTTACATCGTGTAATTGACACCGACCATGAATTCGCAAGTTAGAGACCTATAAGTTCTCCCCACACAAAAACGCAAGACTCTTAACACCGTGCTGGCTGAGAGGCAATAGGAGCGTGCGCCTGGTTATTCCTGCTCTCCCGACAACCGACCAACCACGTGCTACCTGATGCACAAAAATAGTGGTCTATCATCTTATTATTCTAGCCCATTCATTCTTCCTGAAGGTGTTTCCAGAGTTGGAACGTAAGGTTGAAATAAACAACCTTACTTTTGGACAGCTCCTCGGGGCTTTACCTGCTGTAAAAGGAGATTATTTGAGACAAATAGAAAACTCAATAAAAATTGAACAATGCTGTGATAGCGGTTGCCTTCAACCTCGTCTGCTTAAAAAATAATGCATATATTATTAATTATTGGTTTCTTTGTCTTAAATGTGCATTTTCTGTGACAGTGATCCACAAACGAAAATTATTTATATATGCCATAATAATAATCTGTATCCAACTTGAATAAAAATATTTTTTACAAAAGATTTAAAAAAAATTTACATGAGGCGATTTTAAGTCATAAATAATTTAGAGGAAAGCTTATCATTTAGATAAGGCTTAACATAATTAAACAAATACAGCATTTATTAGAGAGAGGAGAGAAAGGGGTGCAAACCAGCTTACTTCTTAGTACGCACAATATCAACAAATAAGGGAGCGCAGGTACACCAACTTGACTACTTTGCAACATTACTTTCAACAACAAGGGGAGGGAGGAGGCAAGACAAACATGATTACTTGAATAACATTACCTTCTGCTGTTGACAGCTACAAAGCAGAGTAGGATATAATATATATTATATCAATATAAATATATATTGACATATAATATATCACCTCATCAATATAGACTATCAATAATATTTACATGCATCCAGTATTCGTGAATTTGAAATACACTCTCGGTATAAACTACCCATTGCTTTCCTGCCTTCACTAAATGAAATTAAATATAGCTGAACAAGGTGAAGTGACCTTTCCTTGGAAAGGTTATAAGCCCAATGCATTACTGCATGTGCTCAATTAACAGGCACAACTGTGGAACGATATATCATCTCCATTTGTACTAAAATGCTACAATATGATATATGCATCCTTCATTTTTCATGGGTTCAACAGACAGACTTTCCAGAACCCNCCCCTCGCACCCTCCCTACAGCACCCCTAAAAGACAAAAAAAATTTTAAACTATTTATCCTGCCGACTATACTTTGACTTCAACGAGTGATTTTCTGGAGATTTGCAAAACCCCCCCCGCAAACGACTAATAGTATCATCCCTTTTTTGGATTTGAAAGTCTTTCCCCAAACGTGCCTGTCGACATAACTTAAAATTTAAACCCCTAACCGAGTAAAACCCTGCACAAAAGAATCCTTTCACCTGCCCCCGCGGGAAAATGTACTGTAATTTGACGGGTCCCCATGGGAAACCCCTCTGGGAGTACTCTTCGCGTACTTCTTCAGGGGAAAACCATGGGCCCAAAGACCCTTTTTGCAGCAGCAGCCCATCCCTGTAGGGGCGCATTTTAGACATTTCGTGAGAGTAAAATATAACTAGAGCCCCAAAACACTTAAGCGATTTGAAACCCCTTAAACCAATTTTTACCTATGAAGAACAATAGAGGGCCCGTCCCCCCTAACTGGATGCACCCCCCACAGCCCAGGATCTTTCACCACTATTCTACTTTTAAAAGGGCACAAGGGCTTTGCCAAAGGGGGAAAGTGATGCCCACAGCGCTCCCTCCGCTCAGCCATAAACGCCTTCTTTCGCCGAGCACTTTTCCTTGCCCCCGTTAGAATGCCCCCAAAAGGGAATTAGAACGCTCTCCAAGGCTTATCACAATGTTTAAAAAACACGATTCAACAATCCCCGTGAAGCCATCGTTTACCGGGTACACCAAGAACAACACTACGCGGAAATCATAACAAGATCAAGTTAACTAGAAGACCATATGACAAAACAATAAAAGATAGAAGAAAGCAGTAAGAACTCATCCCAAAAATGAAAACCCCAAAAAAAACCCAAATCAAACCTCGTTTTTCATCTACTGTACTATAAAAACAAAAAAAACTTCTAAATTTCCCATCAAGAAAAAAACCTGACAACAAAACCGACGTCACTACAGGAAATTAGGTATCTACAAACATGTTTCAACGTATGACTGCTGACCTCAATTTTATTTTGGGATGAGAGAACACCTGTTAGAGACCTAGATGCCTGCCCTGCCCCCTACCCGGACTAAAAAAACATTCCCGCCCAAACCATCCTTAAACCCACCGCCAATTTTCTGGGAGAGGGACAAACAATGGAAGTGCCCGAGATCAAGACCCCAAATTCTTTAGAAGCTTATACATCTGTAATTGACACCGGGCCATGAAAACGCAAATTAGAACTTAAGTTTCCCCACACAAAAAAAAAGACTTTAACACCGTCTGGCTGAGAGGCAAAAGGACGTGCGCCTGGTTTTTCCTGTCTCCCCACAACCGACCCAACCCCGTCTACCTGATGCACAAAAATAGGGTCTATCATTTATTTTTCTAGCCCCATTTATTTTCCTGAAAGGGTTTTAATTTTGGGGAACAAAATTTAAATAAAAACCTTTCTTTGGACGCCCCGGGGGTTACCTGCTGTAAAGGGGATTTTTTGAGCAAATAGAAAACTCAAAAAAAATTTAACAAGCTGGATAGCGGTTGCCTTCAACCTGTCTCTTAAAAAAATGCATATATTATTAATATTGGTTTTTTGTCTTAAAGAATTTTTTTGTGACAGTGATCCCAAACGAAAATTTTATATATGCCAAATAATAATCTTTTTCAAACTTGAATAAAAATTTTTTACAAAAAAATTTAAAAAAAAATTTCATGAGGCGATTTTAAACAAAATAATTTAAAAAGCTTATCATTTTGATAGGGTTAAACAAATTAAACAAAACGCTTTATTGAAGAGGGGAGAAAGGGGTGCAAACCAGCTTCTTCTTATAGACAATATAACAAATAAGGGGCGCAGGGACACCAAATTTACTACTTGCCCAAATTTCTTTCCAACAAGGGGGGGAGGAGGCAAAACAAACATGATTACTTGAATAACATTACCTTTGCTGTTGACAGCTACAAAACAAGAGGAATAAAATATATTATATCAAAAAAATTTTATTGACATATAATAACACCTCATCAATAAACATCAAAAATATTTCATCATCCTATTCGTGAATTTGAAATAACTCTCGGGAAAACTACCCCTTGCCTTCCTGCCTTACTAAATGAAAAAAATATATACTGAACAAGGGGAAGTGACCTTTCCTTTGGAAAGGTTATAAGCAAAAGATTTACTGCAGTGCTTCAATTAACAGGCCAACTGTGGAACGTATATCTCTCCATTTTGTACTAAAAACTACAAAAAGATATATGCTCCTTCCATATATTCAACTTGGTGTTTCCATACAGTACACTGAAACTATTCACATGAACCCTTTTTTTTAATAAATTTCAATTTCTAAAAAATCCATATTTAAATCAATTACTCCAAACTAACTCACCAATTTCGTTTTTTCTCAGGGTGGGCACAGTCCCGCCTTCGTCGTAACCCATTGCTTTCTTCTTGCGGGCCTTAGAGAGGAAAGCCTCCAGCCACACCACATACTTCAAGCGGGCTTCAGCTCACTTGGGAAAACCTTGTTCTCCTAGCCAGTTTGGGGAATCTTGAAGGCCTGGGTCGTTCTCTCATTGTGTGGTGTACACAATGGTCCACATTGAATATTTTGACCTCTGGTTTTGTACCCGGGGTAGAAAAATAACTTCTGGGAGGTCCTTCCCCTTTTCTGATGTCATCAAAGTCATAGGGATTGAAAAAAAGATGGCGAATTGAAATAAGCTGTGAAATTTTACATATATGAAAAAAGTAAATTAAAGTAAAGGCTTATATTAATTTATTATAATATATAAAAAATACATTTTCCTCTACCTTAATATTCATAATCAGTGTAGCATGCTATAAATTTTTGTAAGTTTTAAAAATTTCATTTCTTTTTCCCCCTAAAAGGCAACACCAATGACCCGATGGCAACCCAACCCCTCGGGCAGCGTGGTGAATGTGAGGGGGCTTGGTTTTGGTACCTTGGGGTCGGTTCTCATGGGGTTGAAGACAAGGCCATGTGTAGGTAACCCGGCTGGAGGGTCACAAAGGTCCCCCTTCATTGCCGTATGGAAAAGGTGACTGAACTTGGGGATTTTGAAAACATAGAAAGATTCTCATGATCTTTAGGGAAATTTTTTTAAACGCAGTATAAGAATTAGAATGTCACATTTTCCCTCAATTTACAGTATATTATACTTATATCCTTGTTATTCCACTGACACACCCCCTTTTGATTTGGGACTCATGGCAGGGAAAAATACCCTACCTATAAACCATCTAGTAAAGCTGAGTGGGGGTGCTGACACACCATTCCCTGACACCATATTTTCTTCTGTGTGTACTTACTTTCAACCATCAATTCTGCAGCTATAGTCACTAAGCTTCGCCCCTGAGACCTTCTTTGGCTGAGCTTGGTGACCCCGAGGTACAGCTCTGCATCGATGTCCAGGCTGGCAGAGGCGTAGTGGTGGGTGGAGTGGTGCTGTTGGGGGCAGGCAGGGATTTTTTAACAGTGCTATACTAAAATTTATAATTGTTGGTGCTATATAATTTTTTTATTTTTAGAAACTTAGTAGACCAAAAGGGGTTTCCCATTTAAAATTTTAAAGCCTCACAAAATTGTTATACCCTTTTTTTTTTTAAAAATTTTTCAATGTAAAAAAGAACTCCCAAAACCTTTGGACACTGAAAAAAAATGATTGTATTGAGATTCACACCTGTGCAAGCTTTCAATAATTTTGTTTTCTTGAGTACAAGCTAATAAATTTGCTGAACATGATAAAATAAAAAAACTAAGTGGTTTTTTTGTTTTGTTTTTAATAACTGCATTTATAGCTGAAAGGAATTATAGAGCTGTGTATCTTATTTCAGTGGGTAATATTTACGTCTGACAAGCCATTCCACGTGGGAAAAAATTAATCTATATTGATCTATGATCTTTTCATATACAGAATCATCCCACCCACCAGACATATCCTGAATAGCTACCTTTCTTTCACATATTTTCCAACAAAATTTTGACATTTACTGGTTATCCTGCAGAATACACTTTTCCAAAACTTGAAGCTTACCCTATAGTGTGGCACAAGGAATATACTGACTGCATGTTTGCATTAAAATACTGCAGATGATCCACTGTTTTCTCTACGCAAGTGTTACGCTGACTAGAAGACTTCCTACCTTCCTCCATGGTGGTGTAGGTGAACACAGGTGAGTGGATCGGCTCGGTGCCCTGGACGGTGAACACCAGCTGCAGGGTGTACTGCGTGGCGGGCTGCAGGCCGGTGAGGATGTAGTGCCACTCAGACTGGCTGATGAGGGAGCCCATGGGTACCAGCACCTCCTTCATCCACGTGGCATGATCCGGCTGGCCACTGCAATTAAAATAATACTGCTGTCACGGCATTGTCCTCAGATATTTGCCTCCATCTTAATTTAAGAGCTATTTAACCTCCTACACCATTAATGATCAATTTTGTACATATACAGAGAAATAAGAATAACTGGGTAGTATGTTAATGTATCTGATGTAGAAAATACCAGCAAATGGGTCAAGATAGACATAGAATCAAAGTAGGGGGGATGCAGAAGCCCAAGGATTTTATGAGTAGGTTGCACATGACCATAAAACTTGACATGTTGCTATCAAGTGATCAAGGCTAACCCTGGTGTATATGAAGCTTTTGTCATGATAATGATGATGAATATGACGACAAAAATGACGAAGATGATGATATTTCAGCAATAAGATGTTGGAAACTTCATTATCTCACTATTCCTCTTTATCAGGAGCATTCAGAGAAGGACAAAATATGGTAAACTGCAAAGATCATGTTCTTACACAGGGACATTTGTGTACCTGAGGAAGAGTTCTCCTGGAAGGCCTTGGTGGAGAGATGGAGTGGAGAAGATCAGGTGGATGGTTCTGGCGTCCAGCGAAGCACTGTGGGGTTCACGGATCTCCCCATCTGGAAGGTTCGGTGCTAAAGTTTATTCCCGAGTTTCCTTTTTAGATATATGTTGAAATCTATACACAGGTAATACCTACACAAAATATACTTTACTTCACGAGCTTAATCATATGTCGGACACTAGAATATACTATACTAAAATATTGTTACAAAATGATCATAACTTTTACAAAATTTAATTCATACACAAGTGAAAAAAAGGCTACATTTTTGTGCAATGTAAATTAATTCTCAGATCAAACTACTCAACAGATAGTGATTCCTATGAATCTTCTGAAGAACCATTAATCAGTGCACAATCTAACATAATATTTTGTTCCATTGTCATCACCTTTCTTGTGATAACGATACCCACCTTGTTCTCCGCCTTGGGCAGCAGGAGGAAGGTGGCGTTGTGTGTGACCTGGCGCACCTTGAGGCCGCCCAAGCCGCCCTTCACCTCCACCTGCACCACCAACACCACGGACATTAACGCACACTCGCAATATCGCAATATATTATAATAGTGGAGGAAAAGATAAAGAAAAGTATAAGAAAAATAGTAGAGAAAAATTAAAGACAGTAGGAGTATACAGTACGTGGGATTACCCCGCTGCTAATTCAAATGGTTAATAATACGCATCGTCGCCTGCATTTGGAGTTAACAAATATTTATAAGAAGGCCCTTAGTTATAGGTAATGATACCTATCGATCAGAAATGTTGACAAAAACTCATTTTCCTCATACACTACAACCCCAGGCAAATAATCAAGAGACTCGACAACCCGAATATACTAACACAATAACCAGGTGACAACCCAAATAGAATGATAATTATAGTAACAATAGTACTCTCAACCCCGGCACCTCTATAACAATCATTACCATTCCATTTCCTGACAAAGATCATCTTACCCCAATTATGTCAGTAATAATATTATGTAATGTTATTAATATGAATAATAACAATGACATTATCGGAAACAGCAATAATATAAAAAAAAATGTTTACTAATTTCTATGTAATTCTCTTTAATGTTGACAATCACCATGAAATCACATTAGGAACAAAGAACACAATAGGGGTCCCACAACAACGTTCGTTATTTGCAGTCATAAAAACTTAAAATTAAATACTCTAGGCCAGTGCTCTTCAACCTATTTTGATGTCGTCCACCCCTAGTAGTGATTTGGCAAGAGCTGTCCACCACATTTTTTTTCTCTCTTTAAAATCTCACGGCTCTGACATTTTAAATCTAACTATCATTCTACAAAATATATAGGTAAGAAAAGGCAGCTTTACTCATTTTAAATTTACAGTTTACATATTCTTCAGTATAATAATACATGCAGTCTAAAACTATAAATATGCAAGGAAAAATTATACGTACCGTCAGAATTACACAGCAAATGCATTTTTCTTCATGAAACTAAAGTAAAATTTCACCTAATATGCGTTATATTTTGTAATCCAGAAAACAAAGCCTTTTCCTTAAAGAAACAAAAATCAGTGGCTTGGCTGCTGTTGCTATTTGTCTGCTATCTGCTTAAATCGAGGCATCAGACAATTTTCAAGTGCAACCCGCATAAGAGGATCCAAATTCAGAATGGCATTCCTTTTCTATGACTTGATTAAAACTAAGCTTGAGAAACTTTGCTGACGACATGATGTTGGCATTTGCACAAAAATGGCACTTGCCTTCTCAGCTTACTCCTTGTAGTCCTGACTATCACGCAGGACAGCCCAGCAATGCAATGCATAGGATGGCCAAATGTTTTGAAAGCTGCTTTTTAAGAATAACACTGGGGAACAATTTTTGTTGAGTTAGGTCTGACACTTGTTATTAAGTAATTTTTGGGTGCTGAATCCAAAACTGATCTCAGTTTTTCTCTATCACGTCCAGTTTTTGAACTGTAGGATTTTCGTTTTCTTAAAACATATGAAAAATACTGTACATAACAGTAACAGTGCTTATTTTATAAAAAGTTGCAAATGTTAACATACAATGACAAATGAAAGAAATAGGCATGAATAGAATGTTTATTTAACATTATCATGTTTTTAGAAAGGATAAGGCTATAATTGTGTGCAGGTTAAGGTAAAAATTTACGTTTGTAGCTTTGTCTGGAGTGTTCAACTTGAGGACTATCGCGTTTGATGCTCCAACAATAGTCAGCCATCATATGCCCATCCCATCTACCCTGGTAACGTTCTTCCATAACCTTCAAATCTTGGTGAAATCGTTCACCTTGCTCGTCGCTAGCAGCACCAAGATTTTCCGGAAAGTTGGCAAGATGGCTATGCAAAAAATGTACTTTAATACTCATGTTGCAACCAAGCGCTTTGTAGCTCTCCAATAGTTTCTGAACAATTTCTGTGTAATTACTTGCACGTGTATTTCCAAGAAAGTTCTTGACGACGTCTTTGAATGATAGCCAAGCATTCTTTTCAAGTCTGACATAGTACCGTTGAAATGTTCATCTTTGATGAGCTGTCGAATTTGTGGACCATCAAACACACCGGCCTTGATTTTTTCAATTGACAGTCCAGGAAATGCCAAGATGATGTACTTCAAACAGTCGCCATCAGTTGACAATGCTTTTACAAATTGTTTCATGAGACTAGTTTTATGTGCAGAGGTGGGAATATTATTTTCTTCCTGTCAACAAGTGGCTCATGTACAATGTTAGGTATCTCCAGGTTTAAGATCAGATCTCGGAGGCCAATTCGTCCGAACCCAATGCTTCTCTCGAGCTCTGCTATCCCACATACAGAGAAAGCAGGGATACTTTGTGTATCCACGTTGTTGACCAAGAAGGAAGGACACCATTTTAAGGTCAACACAGAGGATCCAATTGTGTTTGTCATATTGCAATAACTCAATGACTCTCTTTACATCTCCATATTCTTCACGAAGACAGACCGAATGCCCAATAGGGACTGCGCCAAACAAATTGCCATTGTGTAGAAGGACACACTTCAAGCTCCACTTTGAACTATCAATAAACAATCGCCATTCATTTGGATTGTAGATTGAAAGCCCTAATTCCTTCAGTAAACCAGGAATGTATGGCAAAACACAAAACCGCTGGCACTTCGAAAGTACTGCAGAAATGTACTTTCTCTGGTTCGAAAGTATGATACCTTCACTCCTTGTTTCAAGTATGTTTTCTCGTTCAGTCTTGATGCTAGTATTTCTGAAGCTTTTTTGGATAGGCCCAAATCACGTGCTAAATCATTCAACTCGTGCTGATCAAATCCCCTACGAACTGAATCCTCGTTGAATGTCAAAATCTGCATCATTGCTGTCACTGCGTTCTTCAACATCACTCAGATCTTCTAGAGGAGGTAGTTGTTCGAAAACTGGCACTGGAATTTCAGCTGAATGAGGCATTGGTCTTATAGCTGACGGTAGATTAGGATATTCTATTTTACTTTTATTTTCTTGTTAAATCCTGATGTTTCACTAAACAAAAGTAACAGTCTGTGGAATGATCTTTTGCTCTCGCCAAACCATGGGGGATACCAAATGCCAACTTTTCACGTGTTCCTTGGTCCACATCCGTAATCTCTCGACACACTGCTTGCACACTTTGTGAGGGGCCCATAGCTTGTCTTGATCACCGAGTTTCACTTTAAAATATGCGAAATATGCTTGTTTGACAAATACGCTGATGCTTGCCCTCTGACTTGGAATGGTGAAACTACCACATATATAGCAGAAGGAGTCAGGGTTGTTTAGGCATTTACGACGAGACGTAGCAGGAGCAGACATGATCTGAAATAAAAGAAATATATACCTATGTAAACCTGGAATAGTTACAAGCTTTGAAAACAAAAAAAAACAGCATAAAACGAAATAGAAATTACAATGGTAGGTATGTTGTTACAAGGTTAAGAGAAAAGCCATAACAAATCCTCCTAATTCCTACTATCCTAGCTTTCTGTTTGCAGATATTGATAGTACTGACCTATTGGGAGCTGCACACACCTCTCACCGCACTGTCTCAATTGTAACTGCACAAAAAAGTTGCCACATAGCTCTCGATGAGTCAAATCGTAATCAGCTGGCAAGTTTTACTACAGCTCACAAGTGGAATTTTGCTTATCTGGAGGGTAAGCTGTGGAGAAAAAACTTGACGTGCTAGAAAAAAACTGACTACAGATTTGGAATCAGCATGCCAATTTTAGTCTAAATAAGCTCAAAAATCTAACTCAACAATTTTTTTCTTTCAAATTGTTCCCCAGTGTTATAATCTACTGGAAGTTCCAATAGGGCATCAGAATGGATAAAGCTTCCACATGTTGGAGGTCTTTGAAATACAAGTCAAGGTTTTCCTACATCAAAGTCAGGTGTCTGGTAATCCAGGAGGACATTCGTACCTCCAGTGTCTGCTCTACTGTCTGCATACCATGTGACCAGCCACTGCCAGTCAGCCATATAGGTATCAAAGACTTCAAAATCAGAACAACACCTCTTTTCTACATTGCTTTTAAATTTGTTCACCTTCAGTTTGAATCCATTTATTTTCCCTATACCTGTAATATCCCCACCTTTACCTAGTTTTATACCATAGATTTATTTTCCGGTATCTATACCGACACGTGGGCATGATCTCGTCCACCCACCTGTCCACCCCAAGACAGCCGTCCACCCCTCACTCAGTCTTGTCCACCTTTAGGTGGACCGTCCACCCCGGTTGAATAGCACTGCTCTAGACCTTAATCCAAGCTAACGTTGTTCACAATCTTATAACTTATATTAATTTACGTAATCCAAACTAACATTATCTAATCCTATAAATGAAAAAACAATACTTACACTAAACCTTAATGCAAAATAATAATTCAGTATATTGGTACTTATAGGTATATTATATCGTACACTGCACAGATGCAATCAACCCTATATCAACCTTATTTTTAATAATGGAATGAAAGTCAATCCCTAATCCCATCGTAAGCTTACAAGTCTTAAGTACTAATCTTCACAATTTTTTTTCTTTCTTATTTATTAATTTGTTTTTATTATTATTTCTATCCCTATCTATTTTTTTTGCACTATTTTCATTATTATTAATTTTTTTCTTCATATTTAAATAAATTAATTAATTAAAAAAAAATCTTATCTCCTAAGAGCGTCTGGTGGTTCTTCCTCAAGTATTGATATTGACCTAGAGCAGTGTTTCTCAACCTTTCAAGCTTTGTGGACCCCTTACATCCACTTATATATTCAGGGGACCCCTTGGTACGGGATTAGATAGGATATAGTCATTTTACATTTGTATGTAAGAATGGTTAAAAAAAGGTTTTCTTTTCACAGGAAGTGGTGTTTATTATTATCAGATTGTTTTCATTGTACGAACATGATACAAAAATAAAAGAAAAAAAAATCGTGTATATATACGAAATCTATAATAATATAAGCGAAAGTGTGTGTGTGTGTGTGTGTGTCCGCGATAGGTGCCACCCCCAGTGCCCCAATCCCATCATATGGCACATTTTTGGAGCCGGGTCGACCAGGGGCACATTTTAAGTCCACTTAGTAGATGATCCGATCACTTTTTACTTATTTTTATTTTTAGTAGACTATTAGCGAGAATTGTGAAAAAAAAATGTGGGTTGCGAGAATTGAGGAAACCTTGATGTAGGGTGATGGGTAATGGGTGAGTGAATGGGTGGGGTGATGGGTGAGTGAATGGGTGGGGGGTGATGGGTTGGGGGTGATGGGTGATGGGTGAGGGAATAGGTGGGGGGTGATGGGTAATGGGTGAGTGAATGGGTGTGTGGTGATGGGTAATGGGTGAGTGAATGGGTGGGGGGGTGATGGGTAATGGGTGAGTGAATGGGTGGGGGGTGATGGGTAATGGTGAGTGAATGGGTTGGGGGTGATGTGTGAATGGTTGGCGCTAATACATCCATTTCTACATCCATGATTTCAGGAAAGTTAAAAGGGGGCTATCTGGAGAGTCAGCCCACCAAACACGGGTGGTGGGCCGAAGGCCCACCAATAGCCCTCCGCAGGAGCTAGCCAAAAAGTCCGCCCGAGGGCGGCTTTGCGGCTAATGAAAATAAAGTAAACTTCACTTCTAAGAAAACAGAATAATTAGGCTTTCAAAATGGTAAACTCTTATTTAGCGACTCTGAAAAATTAAGTTACAAATAACATGGTCATATAAAAAGCTTCCCACATAAAATTTTGTTTATGATCAATTAACTTTTTCTTTATCTGCAAATGATGTTTATGTTTCATTTAATGTGATACTTGCTGCTGACTGCTAGCAATGATGTTATCAATGCGTGGGGGTATTCTTGATAAACTGACACGCATGTCATCTTCGATCCTTAATCTTGACCTATATTTAGTTTTCAGTGCTGTCATGGCTGAAAAGCTTGACTCACATAGGTAGGTGGTGGTGAAAGGTAACAACACTTTCATAGCTGCTCCATGATAAATCGGGAACTCATGTAAACATTGAGCACAGAAGGTTTCTAGTGACACTGCACTGAATCGAGTTTTCATGGTACCATCAGATGATAGGTCAATGAGCTCTTTTAATAATTTTGGCTGTGAGGCTTCTGGGAGCTTCATCTCAATATTCTCAATGAAGGGGTTTTCTATCCACTGGTAAGAAGCAGCCTGCTCCTCAGTTAGCTCAGGGAAATAGCTGTTGAATTTCTCCAACAATTTTGACAGGTGCAAGGTTACCTGTGCTTTGACTACATTGAAACTAATGCCTCTGTCTTGAATGCATGCATGCATATTTTCAAACATATCAGTGATTCCTAACGAGGTACGAACACGCCACAACTTGAGCTTTCTTTTGAAAGCCTCAACTTTTTGGGACTGAGAAATGTTGTTTGTGTTTGCACCTTGCATTGCTTTGTTCAACTTATTTACTTCGCTGAATATGTCTGCCAGGTAGCTCAGCTGAAGAAGCCATTTATCATCATTAAAGAAATCTGCAAGCTCAGGCTTCCTCTCTGAGAGGAATGTACACAGCTCCTCCCTTGGGCTGAATAAGCGTGTGAGCATCCGCCCGCGGGACAACCATCTCACCTCTGTATGGATAAGTAGAGATATATAGTCTGCACCTACTTCCTCACACAGTGCAGCAAACAGTCTAGAATTTGTGGCCCTTGCTTTAACGAAGTTTACAATTTCTACAGCAGTTTTCATAACTGCGTGAAGCCCAGGCTCCAAGTCTTTTGCAGCGAGCATTTCTCTGTGCAAAAACCAGTGAGTTGCAATGGCACGGGGAGCAACTTCTAATATTCTGGTCACGACTCCTTTATGCCTGCCAGTCATGGCTGCGGCGCCATCAGTACATATTCCGATGCAATTAGTCCAACTGATTCCATTATCCTTCATAAAGTCATCCAGAGTTTGAAACACGTCCATTCCTGTAGTTGTTGTTCTCATCTCTTTGCAAAACAAAAATTCCTCTCGTAATTCATTATCCCTCATATAGCGCACAGACGCCAGTAGATGTGACATTTTGGACACATCTGTTGATTCATCCAGCTGGATGGCAAAGTCATTGTTACGGAGACGTGCAGTGCATTGTTCCAGTATGTCTTCAGACATTGATGAGATGCGGCGTTTCACAGTGTCATTTGATATTGGAATTTTTGTTAATGCCTTAGCTTTTTCATCCCCTTGCATTTCCCTGACAATTTCAATTGCACAAGGCATGATACATTTTTCCACAATGGTGTGAGGCATTTTCTGTTGGCAAATTTTCTGAGCCACAATATATGAGATCTTAAGCAGTTTTTTATCCATAGTGGCCTTTAACCCGACTTGTGCTCTGCGCAGTTCTTTAGCTTTGCGCTCAAAAAATTCTGTTGACTTATCCTTGTACTGACAATGCTTTGCCTGGAAGTACCTAATTAACTTGGAGGGCTTCATACTCTAATTGGACAGTACTCTGCAGCAAAGGACGCACTGTGGCTGTTCAAGACCTTCACTTGTACTTACTACAAAGCCATAGTTAAGGTAAATATCATCATATTTCCTAATTTTTGAGTCTATAACATGACCAGAACTAATCCTCCTCTTCCTCTCAACGAATGTGACCTCTGACTCATCATCTGAAGATTTTAGCTCATCACTCTGTTTGTTTGGTAGTTCTTGTTTTGATGAGGACGGTCTAATAACATATTTGTCCATTTTCTTCACAGATATGTAAACATCAGTCTGGAAAAATAAATAAAAACAACAACTTTAAGGTGAAGAAGACCTACATATTTGTTGTACAGTGTCTGTATTATAGTGTGGTCAAATGAAAAACAAGCAAACAAACAAATTAAACAACATTATGCGAAAACTTACAATCCACAAGGACAGCCAGTCACGCCACGTGTTCAGTCAGCAGCAGTCGTCAACAGAATGAATACAGCTCTCGGGCTGAGCTCTGGGCAACGCGCTGTGTAGCTATTGCATCATGTTATGCCACCCCGGAAGCAACGCTGCCAACAAATATAACTTCCTCACTTTTTTAAAGCATTTAGTGATATCAATCAATCAATCATTGGGGGCATACGCCGGGGGGCGCGTCGCCTCGCCCACCCTACGACGCCACTCCCGGGGGTCACCACGCGCGAGTTCCCATGCAGGCTCCTTTCCCATACCAAGCAGCTCTCGATAAGAAACATCAACTTGCCCCAGCCACGAGCCTTGTGGGCGCCCCCTTGGCCTCCTCCACGCCGGATTGTCTCATACAGATACAACCCGATGGGAAGGATCGGTTTCAGGGTAGCGTGCCACATGCCCATATAGCCGAAGTTGGCGCTGACGGACTATGTAGGTAATAGGCCTCGATTCAGTCTCACGGTGCAATCGCTGATTTGACACGTAATCATCCCAGCGATACCCCATGATTCTGCGAAGACACTTATTACCAAAGGCATTGATTCGTCTCTTCAAGTCACTATTTAGTGTCCATGTCTCACAACCATAGAGTAAGACAGGGATCACAAGCGACTTGAAGATCCGGATCTTTGTCCTCCTGCACAGGTACCGACAACGCCAAATACTCCCGCTGAGCGAGTCCATAACACCGTGGGCTATGCCAATCCGCCGTAAGACTTCTTGACGTGACCCGCCGTCATTATGGACTGCGCTACCGAGATATGTAAAACTTTCCAAGATCTCAATGTCCTCGCCATACGCATGAACAGACTGTACTGCTTCATCTAGTAAGTCTCCAAACACCTGGACCTTGGTCTTGAGCCAGGAGACCGCAAGTCCCAAAGGCTTTGCCTCCTCGTGCAGCGCCTCGAGAGCCATCACCAGGACCTCCAGCGACTCAGCAAAGTTACTGCATCATCGGCAAAAACAAGATCAGTGATCTTGGTGTTGCCGACGGATGCTCCAAAATCACTTTGATCTACAACCTTGTCCAATACCCAGTCCATACAAGCGTTGAAAAGTGATGGGGCAATGACGCACCCTTGCCTCACTCCTGTATTCACAGGAAAGAAGCTGGATACACTGCCCCCACACTTCACAGCACTCTCAGTCCCAGAATACAGACCAGTTATCAAACCAATAGTCCTTGCAGGAATCCCTCGCAGTCGCAGAAGATCCCAGAGTGACTCACGATGCACTGAGTCAACGCCTTCTTGAGATCAACATAGGCTGCAAGCATCCCCTGTCGAAACTCACGTCGGCGTTTCCACCAGGACACGAAAGCGCTAGGAAAACGGTCCGTTGTTGACTTACCAGGCGTGAACCCAGACTGCTGAGGTTCTGATGCTACACCAGATGACTGCGAATTCGTATCAGCAATAGATGGGCAAGCACCTTGCCTGGTACGCTGAGCAGTGTAATACCGCGGTAATTGTTGCAGTCCTGACGTCCCCTTTCCCTTTCCAGATAGGGACGACCAGCCCCCTTTTCCAGTCAGGAGGAATAGTACCTGATTGCCACACGGCAGTCAGGACAGCATGCAATCCGCGGATCATGGCCTCACCCCCAGCTTTGAGGAGCTCCGCACTGATATTACAAACACCAGCTGCCTTTCCACCCTTCAACTTTGCTACAGCCTCTCTGACTTCGTCAAGAGAGGGTGCGGTTTCGTCAATGGGAGGATCGGCATCCACTGCCTGTAACCCAGTGGTGTGAAGCTGCTCAGTTGGAGGGTCCACCGTGAACAACTGCCCAAAGTACTCAGCCCAACGAGCCATCTGCCCATCCATGTCCGACACGAGGCGCCCATCTGCTGTTCGAATAGCACTCGCCCGATAAGGAGACTTGGAACGGAGCTTCTTCAGGGCTCGGTAGGCGGGTCGGAGGTCATTAGCGTTCAAATGATCCTCGACATCCTCAGCGAGACTCCTGACATACCTCTCCTTGTCTCTCCTCAGGAGGGTTCTAGTCCGGCGTGACAGAGCCCTGTGCTGGTCCCGGTTCCCAGCCAGCCTGGCAACGCGACTCTCCTCGATTTTCTCCAGCGTCTCCGCCGAGACAAAACCACGCCTTGACCTCGGGCGCTCCCAATACACTCCTTGGCAGCCTGTAGAGTTTCACGTTTGAAGGTATCCCACAGTTCTACAGGATCCCCGAGAGCACCGAGCACATCAAACCGATTTGAGACTGCCACCGCATACTCATGAGCACATGTCAAGTCCTTCAGTTTCTCAAGATGAAACACAGTATGTTACCTCTTGAGATTCTTCTGGAATTGACATGAACCTTAAGTGTAGCAACAACAAGTCTGTGTGATCTGTTCCAAAGAACTCAGCACTCCGGTAAACCCTGCAGTTCTGGAGGATCCTCCAACGAGTACTAACGAGGATGTGGTCGATCTCCTTAGCTACCCTCCGGCATTACTATACCATGTCCAGTGGTGCAGCTCTGTCTCTGATACCAAGAACCTGCAATTCTCAACCTTCTGGACCTTGCAAAGTTCAGAAGCAGAGAACTGTTGGTGTTCTGGTACTGGAGCCATGGGGACCAACACATACCTCGTAGCCATCTCTCACAGTGCCAGTAGTAGCATTGAAGTCGCCCAAGACAATGAGTGTGTCCCGATGAGGACACTGGTCTAATACAGAGTCGAGTTTGGCGTAGAACATCTCCTTCTCTTCAGTTTTACGCATCTCGGTAGGAGCGTACACTGCAACAAGAGACATGAAACCCAGAGTGTGTTTCATCCTCACCCGCATTATACGCTCATCAACCGGAGTAACCTCAACAACTGACGGCTGCAGCTTGCTGGAGATGCCTATAGCTACTCCCCGTACACGGTGACCATTGCTCATGCCGGACCAGTAGTAGTGTGTAACCCCCACTGCTAGTCTCGCCACTGCCAGGCCTCCTCGTCTCAGAGAGTCCCACTATATCCACCCTCAGCCTACTGAGCTCGCCCGATAGGAGAGGTAGTCGATGATCGTCTGAGAGGCTCAGAACGTTCCACGAGCCCACACGAAGAACCCTCCGCAGATTGATCCCAGGAGTGATTCGACGGGCAGGCGCCGCCTCTGCACCGCCCCGGCCACCCCCATAAGAAAAAGTTGTGCTAGGGGGCCCTACCACTTGATTTAGAGTGCGGGATTCCTGAGGGCTTTGACCCGCACTCGTCATAGGCAGACCCCTCCCCTGCGTCAGCATAGGAGGGGTTTGCATGGTCAGGCCCCCCGGCAAAACCGGCTCGGGGGCGCGATTACCGCGCCCCCGGCCTCAGAAGTGGTCTTTAGTCTTTTTAGTGATAGGAACACTATAATATATTATAAAAATCATCGCCACATTCTGAGAGACGCAACTAGCCAGGGAAAAACTAGAAAAAAACCTGGACATCTCGATTAAGACACAATGTGTAATCATGAATTATAAAAAACGGAGCCATGACAGGATTAACTGTAATAGGTTGAATTCCCCGTCCTGCGGACCCCTTGATAGGTTTATGCGGCCCCCTAGAGGTCCGCGGACCCCTGGTTGAGAAACACTGACTTAGAGAACCAAGCATGGTTTGCTTGTACATTAGCACCGGCTAACTCAACAGCAGTTTGATCCTCTGATATCAGTAATTTTTCCCAACTTTTTTTCGCTATTTTATGGATGGATATATTTACTGCATCCATTCCTGCTACTTCATGTAGTTCTTCTATAATAAAGTGTCTTTCTTCGATACAGAGGGCAAATGTTACAGCTTTATTGAATAGACTTTGCAATTTAAATTTTGGGTCTCAGAATCACAATGTAAAGGTATGCAAGGGTATTCTAAAACTGGAGCAATGAGTGTATTTATTAATCTGACCTTAATTTCAGGCCTTAACTTTTGAAACAGTAAAGTTTTCTCAGCATAGCTTTTGATTTATGAATTTTTTCTGTAATGTGTGATATCATACCTCTACTAGAGATTTTTAGGCCCAAGACCTTACCATCTTCCTCTTTTCCAATTCAGTCCCATTGACTATGATGTTCTTTGTCTTGTATTGAGCTATCGGTATTATCGTAAATTTATTTTGACTTGTTTGTATTTTCCATAGTTTCTCAACTCTGTTTATTCTCTCAATTTATCTCTGAACTCTGAATGTCATCATGTCTTTGGACTTGCTTTGATGCGTCATTACTTGCGATATATCGTCAGCATATAAACATAAAAAATATCAAGGCAGCCTGGACCTGCTATAGGAATGTCATTGGTGTAAAGTGAGTAAAGAGTCGGAGAGATAACGCTTCACTGAGGGACACCACTTTCCAAATTGATTTCATTACTATACTCTCCATTTATGTTTATAATCGCTTTACGATTATCCAGAAACAAATTTTTTTTTTTTCGAAAAGTGGTGGTAATCCAAGAGATAATATCTTATATTTAAGGCCACTGTGCCACACTTTATCAAAGGCCTTTGCAACCTCTCTGAGAACCAAAACACATTGCTGACGTGAGGCCATACTAGTTGCAATTTTTTCATATATTAGAGCCAAGGCAGTGTCTGTTCCTTTATTAGATCTAAATCCATGCTGGCGATTCTTCATTACGTTATTCTGTACATGAGGTGAATTCAGTCTATACATAATGATCCTTTCATACATTTTACCCGGTAATTCTAAAAGTGAGATTGGCCAAAAATTTGATGGGCTTAATGGTGATTTATTGGTTTTAGGGATGAATTTTATATATTATTTTTCAAAACAATTAGGGAAGTAGCCTGCTGACAAACATGTATTATATATATCATTTAGTTTCGTTAATGCTTTAGAGGAACAGTTTTGTAGTATTGGTTTGAATATTCTAGATATAATAGGAGCTTTTTTTTTTTTTTACTTTCCTAATATGCTTTTGTATATCTTCAATGCTAATTTTTCTTAGAAAGTTATTGCCATCATTTAGTGGCAACATTGAAGTAGTATAATGATGTGTAACTCTGTTGTGCATTACATTTATGTATGATTCAATGTGATCGGAATGATCCTGGTCAAACATTCGTTCTTCTTCCTCCGTTATTTTGAAAACATCCCTCCAAGTTGATTCCATTAGGTCGCATTTTTCCTTTTTGCTATAATACTTTTTCCCATTTCCATCAAAAATATAATTTGTATTGTTATCACTTCCTTTTAATTGATTTATTTTATTCCAAAAAGCTTTAAAATGTTTATGAGTCCTAATTATGTCCTTTATCTTGTCATTCCACTCATCATATGCACTTTTACATAAATCCTTCAGGAGCTCTCTAATATGTTTGTACATCCTATAGTGTTGCAATGTCCAATTGTCCATCCATGCGTAACAGCATGTGCTTTCAACTCAATTATACAGTATATGTTTTCTACATGCTTTATTTCTTCCGTCTTTTTAAGTTGATGTATCTTTTTTGTTGCCCTAATAGGGATTGCTGCAGACAGCATTTTTTTACACTTTCCATCCATTCGTTTACTTTATCCTCTATTGCCTGAACGTTTTTATGGTCCAGGTCTTCATCTTTTATGGATGCATCAAGTTTTGTCTTAAAAAGGTCCCAATCAGCTTTGTATATAATAATTACGGTTCGGTTTGTATATATATTGGGCTCGTAGAAAAGGATTATTGAAAGGTGATCCAAAGTGGTTATCACTCCTGGTTCCATGTATACATTAAAGCAATGATGTTTATTGGAAAAAAAAACATATCATGTGTGGTTGATGAGGTATGTCTGATCAAAGTAGGAAAATGATGTCCATGATGTAAACGTTTTACCTTGATCTATAAGTAGGCTCAAGCTTTTCCCAACAGTATTGTATACTCTGTTTCCCAAGCATCAGTGTTTTGCATTAAGGTCTCCAAGTAAATAGGTAGGTATATTAAATGAACATAATCTATGGAAGTCTGGGAAAGTTAAATGTGGACGTCGTGGGGGAATGTAAGTTGTGGCAAAAACAATAGGCCCTAAGGTAGTGTCTATTTCAACTGCTAAGACATCAGTATCAAAGTCATCAAAGAGTCTATATGTTGGATATTTTGTTGTATGGCAATGGCTGAACCGTCATTAATGTCTCCACTGTAATTTATTTTATGTATTTTGTAGCCAGGTATTTTCATTTGTTCGTGATATCTAAGGCCATGACTATTTATAAGAATAATTTGTGAACGTAACTCTGTGTACATATAAATTAGGCTCTCCTTATTTTTTCTCCAGTTGAGTATATTGTGTTGTATTATCTTATTAGTATTCATTGTTGCTAAGTTTCCTATGTCTAGGATCCCTCTGTTCCAAAGGAGAGCGAGCCTGTTCTAGCTCCGATCTGAGTTTTCTGAAAACTCCTGCGTCGACACTTTTACAGCAACCTTGGAGATTTAGTTTGGCTTCACAAATCAATTTGTATATGATTTCTTCTTTGAATTTTACGCTAGTATACGCCCATTTATATATTCTATTATTTATGCCTTTGACAAATTCGTCGTTAGAAAGGACTCCTTTGGGCCAACCTCTATCCTCGCTTGTATGAATTATTAGTCCTATGTCTCTCCCTCTTGCAACATATGCTGCTTGATCTGTTGTTTCGATTTTATTTCGTATAATGAATCTGGCTCCATCAGCTATGTTTGAAGGAGTCTTTGGCACTTCTTCCGTGGTGTTAGTTGGTCCGGGGCAAATCATTGATGAACGTGAACGTGTTTCTGGTTTTTCAGATGTTTCAGGTTTTCAGATGTAAATTGTTTTGCGAAGATCAAGTCAGATCTAGGATCATTAGGTATTTTTATACCAGGCAAGTTATCAAACTTTAGTGTTTTGTTTGATTCCTCCTCGTAACAACCAGGACTAGCAATATTCATGAAATGGGCATGAGTGATCCACGTAGCAATTTTGAGGATGTTTTCAGTGTTAACTGTTAGTTGATGTGTATATGGTTGAGCATGTTTCGCGATATCAGAATAAGTCTTTCCTTTTTTCTCCGTTATTTCTTTACGTTTCTGTTTTAGTATGTCTTTCCTCTTCTGGCACTTCATAGCAAGAGTACTATGAGGGCCATAACAGTTGATACATCGCTTTTCTTTTTCTTTGCATTCACTCCAAATGTGACCAATTTGCCCACACTCAGAGCATATCTTGTAATCCCTATCCCTGTTACAGTCTTTTCTCACGTGATCTTCTAGTTGGTAGCATAACAAGGGTTTAGTTGGCCTAGTTCAAATTTAGTTGGACATTCACATACCTAGTTGGTTTCATACAACAATAAATCGGAATGAAACTTTCTTGCTTTATATCTCTTGCGGAATGCTTAAGTTGAAACAAAGACTACTCTATACTGGACTTGCTACTGTGCACCGCGCCAACCCGCCCATGACCAGTGGAGGCCAGTTTTGCGATTCCTGCCATTTTAGAATATCCACCCCTATTTCCCTTCCTAAGGTTTATCAGTATATATGATATACCGTTACCTTCGTAACTGTTTGTTCTATAATATTATCAAATAAAAAAGAGTAAATACACTAAAGAAATGCCATTATGAGAGAGTGAAGAAATATGCATGACCTCAATAAATACTTAAACTCTTCGCCATTTAATATTTTGCGATAAAACATTTTAGATGCTAGCAATAGAAAGAAGCGGAGTTTCATTAGCTTTCCATTGATATATTTCGTTTCTGATAAATGAATTACCACCATGCCTAAATTAGCGTTATCTAAAAAAATTACATCATCAATCGTATCGGCAAGTAAAAAAGTGTTTCCATGAATACAATAGACTATGGCATATCAGTATAATGATACACTGTTATCTTCGTGAATGTTTGTTCTATAATATTATCAAATAAAAAACTGTAAAATACACTAAGAAATTCCATTAGAGACTCTGAAGAAATATGCATGAATTTATATTCACTTAAACTCATCGCAATTTGATATTTTGCGTGAAGACTTTTTGCATGCAACATATAAATAGAAGCGGAATTTAATTAGCTTTCCATTGCTATATTTCATTTTCTGATAAATGAATTAGAACCATGCATAAATTAGCGTTAACTAAATAAATAACATCATCCATCGGGTAATTATCCCGATAGATGATGTTATTTTTTTAGTTAACGCTAATTTATGCATGGTTATGTTTCATTTATCAGTAAACGAAATACAGCAATGAAAAGCTAATGAAAATCCGCTTCTTTCTATCGCTAGCATCTAAAATGTTTTCTCGCAAAATATTAAATGGCGATGAGTTCAAGTGAATATTATTAAGTTCATGCATATTTCTTAACTCTCTCATAATGGCCTTTCTTTATTGCATTTTACTGTTTTTTATTTGATAATATTATAGAACAACATTTACGAAGATAACGGTATATCATATATACTGATAAACCATAGGAAGGGAAAAGGGAGTGATGTTCGAAAATGGCAGGAATCGCAAAACTGGCCTCCACTGGAAATAGCCCAAAATGAGTAGCAAGTCCAGTATAGAGTAGTCTTTGGTTGAATGCTAAGGCCCGTACCGAGAGTCATGACGGTAGGCGGTAGAACGACGAGCGGCAGACCTTCGCTTACCATAAGAAGGATAAAAATACCCTGTAATTTTGGAACGAAGAGCAGGGACGAGGTTTGGCGGTCACGGTTGGAGACACGGGTATCCCTGTGTCTTCAAGCAACCTTCGATGAATTTTTATTACATTCCTAATCTGGAGGGATTAAGAGATATGTTAAAAATGTTCTTGCCAATATGTATTTAAGTATATGTATAAGATTATTAGGTATTATATATGCGGCAATAAGTTTCAATAAGTGATTTTAGTGACAATAATGAACTGAGGTTCAGGATAGAGGGTGGGTAGCGGCTTCAGCCGTCGCCATCATGAAGGTCGCTGCCAG
Source organism: Chionoecetes opilio (assembly GCA_016584305.1). Lineage (NCBI taxonomy): Eukaryota > Metazoa > Arthropoda > Malacostraca > Decapoda > Majidae > Chionoecetes > Chionoecetes opilio. Next base: position 61,105 of record JACEEZ010005505.1, on the reverse strand, counting down.
AACCCGCCAGGACGGTTCTCTTACCGCTATTGTTCACATGAGCGGTAGAGAAACCTACGTATACACGCCTCTACTGTTAATTAACTTCATTAAATATATATTTCATCAACTTCATAGCCGATCGCAACGTTTTCTGTTGATGTTTTTGATGAGTATAAGGGCAAATTCGCATTATAACACTATTTTAGTCGTACGGCTGGCTACGCAGTTTGAAGCAGCACTGTTGCCACTATATGTCGCAGGCGTGATATCTCAACCAACCTCCACTGTCGACTCTCGGTAACAAATTGAAAGTATGCCCCTCGTCGTTACCTCGCTGTTCGTCCCTCTACCCCCTTCAACTCTCGGTACGGGCCTAAGAGACCGTCACTTATGCCCTTTTTGGCTGTTGCAGTCTGTCTGAATGTTAATTTTATAGTTGATGATCTAGGGAACTTAAAAATGGAGTCGATGTCTTGACTGATCCAACCATTTTTGGCTTCAATTTCTGCTAGCTACTATATCCTCCTCCTCATGTTCGTAGATTATGTCGTCTACTCCGGTGATAATAACGCTTTGTTTGTACACGAGGCTCTGGAGGCAAAAGTGGAATGAAACCTTTTTTCCTCTAACTCCTGTTTTATATCATGCGTGAAAATCTTCTCAGCATTTTCATCGTTCAGAAGCATATAACGAGCCCATCAGGAACTGGGGATTGGTTTGGTGACTGAATTTGACGAGTTCATAGGATTTGCAGATGATCTATTTTTCTCCTTCTATCTTCGGAGTTCCGACACTTTATTTTTACACGGACCCTCACAGACAGGTGTTAAGTTATGTCATGTGAAATTGAGAGAATCACGGAACGAACTCATAAATGTGCAAAAAATACAACAAATTTAATAACAAGATAAAACAATACCATATACTAACCACCTATTGCTCGACCTGTCTCTAACAGCAAGTTTAACTAGCCCTTTAACTAGGCCTCTGAGGGCCCCCTTATGTCGCTGGCCTCCGCCAGTGACCCGCAGGTTCAGTTTATACTTCACCAAGGGACCCTAAGGACGGCAGAATTAATCTGCAACCCAGACATGGCAAAATACAACAAAAACACACAGCAAACAGACACACAACAACCCGACAAACAACCCTTTAGCTCACCTCACAGCAACACAGCAACTGTGTGCATAAAGGCACGACAGACAAACACAACAGACTGCTTAGCATGTGAATAGCAGGGATTTATAGCGAAAGTAAAGACTGAGCAGCTCAAACGGCATTAACGGCCGAGCTGTTATCCTTGTACGGTGATGAGCGGCGGAGCTGAGGGGTTGTCGCTGCGGCACCCAGGTGAGGAATGAATACCAACCAGTGTTGCCACCTCGTGAAAAAAAATGTACCGTACGCTTCACTGAAAATGTACCGTTCGTACCACTAAATATTACAAAATGTACCACAACATGTACCACTTTCTATTTAATGAAAATATGATGGTTAATAAGCTAATATTAAAAAAAAATAATAATAATAATAATATACAAAAAATCCTTGAAAATCAATGCGTTAAGGGAAAACAATCCATCCATCCTTGGGGGCATACGCCGGGGGGCGCGTCGCCTCGCCCACCCTACGACGCCACTCCCGGGGGTCACCACGTTCGAGTCCTCATGCAGGCTCCTTTCCCATACCAAGCAGCTCTCGACAAAAAATATCAACTTGCCCCAGCCATGAGCCTTGTGGGCGCCTCCCTTGGCCTCCTCCACGCCGGATTGTCTCTTACAGATACAACCCGATGGGAAGGATCGGTTTCAGGTAGCGTGCCAACATGCCCATATAGCCAAAAGTTGGCGCTGACGGACTATGCAGGTAATAGGCCTCGATTCAATCTCACGGTGCAATCGCTGATTTGACACGTAATCATCCCAGCAATATTCCATGATTCTGCGAAGACACTTATTACCAAAGGCATCGATTTGTCTTTTCAAGTCACTATTTAGTGTCCATGTCTCACAACCATATAGTAAGACAGGGATCACAAGCGACTTGAAGAACCGGATCTTTTTCCTCCTGCACAGGTACCGACAACGCCAAATACTCCTGAAGAGCGATTCCATAACACCGTGAGCTATGCCAATCCGCCGTAAGACTTCTTGACTTGACCCACCGTCATTATGGACTGCGCTACCAAGGTATGTAAAATTATCCAAGATCTCAATGTCCTCGCCGCACGCATGAACAGACTGTACTGTTCTGCTCTGATCTACAGATCTAGACTGTTTCATCTAGTAAGCCTCAAAACACCGGACCTTGGTCTTAAGCCAGGAGACCTCAAGTCCAAAACTTTGCCTCCTCATGCAGCGTCTCGAGAGCCATCATCAGGACCTCCAGCGACTTAGCAAAGGTTACTGCATCATCGGCAAAAACAAGATCAGTGATCTAGTGGGGCAAATATACAGCAATTTTTGCGAGGAATCGTGCAAATGATGATACAAGCATCAAATCTGGCACACTTGTTCTCCAAGTGATACTAATCAAATCTGCCCGATTGGCCAATTGAAAATCTAAGATGGCGGCCATTTTTCAAGATTGCCGCCAAATTAGCATCCCGAAGTTGACGTTTTGCTTAGAAGTTATTTGTAGTTGTCCGATTTGCATGATCTAGGTGTGGATTCCTAGTTTTCAAGCCTGCTGAAGTGGATTTTCCTGTTTATAAAGCACACTGACACATATTTTTCAAGATGGCCACCAATTGTCTGTTTTTCATTACGTAAGCTTTGCCCCGGCTAGTAAATTTCAAGTTGACCTGTCTGTCCTCCAGCCTACGTTCCAGCAGCTGCAGTGATGTGCACTCATAAGCACTTGCACCTCCTTTCCTTTTGAGCATTGTCATTAATGTCTTAGTGTTGTACATATCGGCATGTCTCTCTTTTCTGGTCCACCCCCATT
>JACEEZ010005505.1:40000-55349 GCA_016584305.1 Chionoecetes opilio | reverse complement strand
ATGTCCACACTCATCAGTCAGGAAACGTCTCGACGGCCACCACGACGCAGCTTTGTCCTGAGGAACAAGAGGTCCATCAAGAGGTGTGTGTAGCTCGCACGACATTCGTCCTGAAGGCCGCGAACATTGGCAGGACAGGATCTTGAGGCCAGCGTGTGCCATTCCTTGCCCTTAGCGATGGTATGGGGAGGCGGCAGCAACGTATGGCAATGGTGTAAGCACCTGTGGGTGATGCTGTGATGGCTCTCTCTCTCTCTCTCTTCTCTCTCTCTTTCTCTCTCTTTTCTCTCTCTTTCTCTCTATTTCTCTCTCTATTTCTCTCTCACTAACTCTAATACTCAGGGTCTTCCTCTCTCTCTCTCTCTTTTTCCACTGGTCTTCCTTTCTTCCCTCCGTTTATGTCTCATATTTCTCTCTCCTCTCTCCTCCTCCCTACTTCCTTCCCTCTTTCCCTTCCTTCTTCCTTCTCTCCTTTATTGTTCACTAACTTGCTTCTCTTGCCTCTTTCTTTTTCATCTTCTGCTCATTTGCTCTCCTCTTTCTTATATTTCTCTCCCACCTTTCTCTTTCCTTTCCTCCCTACCTGCATCAACGTTAGCCAGTCTTATCGTAGGAGCATTAGGGAGCGTTGGACGTGGTGTGAGGTTGTAGGTTGTGCAAGAGAAGTGAGAGGGAGGGAGGGTTGGTGAGAGGGGGAGGGTTGGTGAGAGGGAAGGAAAGTGAAAGGGAAGGTGGGTGGGTGAGAGGGGAGGCTGGGTGAGATGTTGGGTGGGTAAGAATGAGAGGGAGGGTGGGTGAGAGGGAAGTAAGGGGATAGGGATGAGAGGATGGGAAGGTGGGTGAGAGGGAAGGAAGGTGAGAGGGAGAGAGGGTGGGTGAGAGGGAAGAGAGGGTGGGTGAGAGGGAGGGAGGGTAGGTGAGAGGGAGGGAGGGAGGGAAGGAGGAAAGGAGAGGAGATAAGAAACTGGGGCACATGTTGAAAAGGGGATAGATTATTTCAGGTTCTCTTTGTAGGTTAATCGTGGAAACCCCTGTAACATAGTAATAATGAAGTAATGAATAGGTATGATGGATGAAATAAAGAAAAATTGAGAGTCGGGCATAAAAAAAAAATAATGAAAGAAAAACAAACTTGGTCCGAGCAAATTTGAGTAATGAATAGGTTGACCGTGCAAATCCCTGTAGCATAATACAAAGGAAGTTATGAGTAGGTATGTATAGGTACATATATATAATAACTATATATAAAGGTATAAATAGGTACTACATGATAAATAGTATAAAAGAGGAAGTGATGGAACCTGATGCAAATACTTTTTCCTTTTTTTCGTCAATGTTTTTCGATGGAATATTACTTACTTATTTCTGTTATTCCTATTTCACGTATGTTAGAAAAAAATGATGTTGATTGGCGTGTGAAAGTTGATTTATTTCTTTTATTTATCTTTTTGTCTCGGTTGTTATTTTATTTTGGTTGTTAATGAAAGCGGTTGTGAGTGTGATGGTGGTGATGATGGTGGTAGTAGTGGTGGTAGTGGTGATGGTGGAAGTATGGTGATAATGGTAGTGGTGGTAGCGACGACATACACGTGGTATCTTAGTTTCAGTTTAAATGAGAATGTGTGATTGTGTGTGTGTGTGGTGTGTGTGTGTGTGTGTTTGTGTGTGTATGTGTGTGTGTGTGTGTGTGTGTGTGTGTGTGTGTGTGTGTGTATATGTATGTGTGTGTGTGTGTGTGTGTGTGTGTGTGTGTGTGTGTGTGTGTGTGTGTGTGTGTGTGTTATTCACCCATGGTCTTGTCCACGCGTTCTGGGTCGCGATCGCCAGTTTTCATCCTCGAGTGCGAGCTGGAGCTCATTATTACCGATCTTTGGGCAATGCTGGACCTCACACACCACACACCCCTATCCCTTGCTCAAAGAGGACGGTAACCGCTCCGAATTTGTCAGTGAAAAATCCCCGGTGAGCGCGAGGATTCGAACCACCTACCCAGAGGAATGGAGACCAGCACGTTATCAACCTGACCATCCGCGGTGTGTGTGTGGTGTGTGTGTGTGTGTGTGTTGTGTTGTGTGTGGTGGTTTGTGTGTTTTGTGTATGTGTGTTGTGTGTGTGTGTGTGGTGTGTGTGTGTGTGTGTGTGTGTGTGTGTGTGTGTGTGTGTGTGTGTGTGTGTGAGTTGTGTTACCTAGTTGTATTTTACCTAGTGTGTGTGTGTGTGTGTGTGTGTGTGTGTGTGTGTGTGTGTGTGTGTGTGTGTGTGTGTGTGTGTGGTCTCTGGCTGTCTGGTTGTGTGATAAGCAACGTTTTTAAAGCCACATCAAAGACTACTGTATACAGTAGTCTTTGGGCACATCAACTCTGCCCCAAAATGCCCCGCGTTAAATGATTTAATCAAGTGATGATGTTTATTTCCCACACATTGAAATTGAGGTAAAAGGACCAATATAAGATATAATTTTATAATTTAATAGGTAAGAATCTCAATTAAATCACCTGAAACGAACAAAAAAAACGAGATAAAGTAAACTGGAGTAGACAAGTAGAATAGTAAAGTAATATTTAATCACTGATAGACACTTCATAAAGTAACCTTGATTAATGAAAAAAAGAAAAAGGGCGCGAGGCAGCCATTGCAGAATTATACATCGCCTGCTGAATAATTCTTGCATTTGAACTTTGAGTCTCACATTATTACGTACTTTTGAAAACTGTCCATCAGAAGCAATAATTACGTAACTCACATACACACACACACACCTCGCAGCAAACCTAGTTATGTATCAGCCTTTACAGAAGAGAAGAGTTTTTTTTTTTTTTTTTTTTTTTTTTTTTTTTACCATTTGTGCCTATAGCGCCTGTAGGCAGTGGTGATCCAGGGTTTGGATGGTAGCTCTATTTTTTTTTTTTTTTTACATATGTGCCTATAGCGCCTGTAGGCAGTGGTGATCCAGGGTTTGGATGGTAGGCTCTATTTTTTTTTTTTTTTACATTGTGCCTATAGCGCCTGTAGGCAGTGGTGATCCAGGGTTTGGATGGTAGGCTCTGGAGGTTGCACTTGAGGGCTCTGATGTTGGCCCTCGCCCATGGTGGCGCAGGCAAGGATTCTTATAGTGACGGCCTGTGATTAGAGGCTCATGCCGCCCCCCTGTGTCCTCCGATGCACTCGCAATCGAAGGTAGAGTTAATGGACAGAGCATGGTGGGTGTTCTTAGGCCATCGACGGTGGCAGAAAGGTTTTGGGTTTCTTCGGGGATCGACCTCGGGTCACCGAGAACGCCAGTCGGAGGACGCTAACCACTCCGCTACCGCATGCCCATACTACAAATAATACTCTCCCCTCTTCCTTCCCCTCTTCTTTCTTTCCTCATTCCCTTCCCACGTCCCTCCTGTTTCCCCTTCCTCCCCTTCCATTGCCTGAAATGCAGAGAGAGTCGCTTCCTATCTCTTTGTGGGAGGAGAGAGGGAAAGGAAGAGGGAAAAAGTGGTAGTGGTGGTGTTTATTGTTGTGGTAGTGGTGGTTACGATGGTGGTGGTGGTGATAATAGTGGGAAATGGTGGTGTTGGTGGTGGTGGTTGTATGGTGGTGGTGATAGTGGGTGGGTTATAGTGTGTTGTGGTAGTGGTGGTGTTTTTAATGGTAGTTGTGGTGGTGTAGTGGTGGTAGTGGTTGTGGTTGTAGTAGTGGTGGCGGTGGTGGTGGTGGTGACATGGGTGGGCTGGTGGTGGCGATAGTGGTGGTGATGGTGGTGGTTTATTGTGGTAGTGGTTATAGTCGTAGTGGTGGTTTTATGGTTTGTGGTGGTGGCGGTGGTACTGTGGTGATGGTAGTTGTAGTGAGGTTTGTTTGTTATTCTTTTTTGTTTTAGTTAGGTTGTTATAATTGGTCTTTAATGATTAATAATTCCTTGTGACTTGTGATTGCTGGAGGAAGACTATTACGTGCGTCGTCCTGGTCTAGCGGAGACACTTAAGCGAATTGGCTGCTTGAATATGTTTGAACGTTTGAAACGTTTGATAACATTTGATTAATATTTAATTATTCCCGTCTTCTTCGCTTTCTCTGCCTTGTTCCTTACTTCTTCCTTCCTTCCCACCCACCCTGCTCACTCCCCTTCCTTTCTTCCTCATCCATCTTTCATTCCGCCTTGCTGTGATCGCTTTCTCCCTGCTGTCTTCTCTTCCTCAGGGGGGGGGGGGGAGGAGGAACACCTTCTTTTCCTTGTCATTTTTATTAAAAGAAACATTGAATAATATGGCGCGAAATACCAGTAGAGAGCGAACGAATACTTGAACGAAGGGCGAATGTGGCTGTGTAAGCATGGCAGTGCTGCATTTATGGCAATACTTCTGTGGCTTGATTTATGGCATATCTTCGGTGCTTTGTAATTTGTGGCAATCTCGGTGCTTTGAATTTATGGCTTAATCTCGGTGCCTTGAATTTACGGGGCCTAATCTTCGGAGGGGGGGGTGGGGGGGGGGGACTTCTTGAATTTATGGCAATCCTTCGGTGCCTTGATTATGGCAATCTTCGGTGCCTTGAATTTATGGCCATCTTCGGTGGCCTTGAATTTATGGCATCTTCGGTGCCTGAATTTATAGCAATCTTCGGTCCTTGATCATTATATTACAAGAGATAAATAGAGTTTATATAATACCTGAAAAGCGATTAGTAACATATATGTGTATTATTTATTATTTTTTGTGGAGCTGTATGCTTTGGGTGGAAAATTCAATATATTATTATTATTGATTATTATCATTAATTATTATATCATTCTTGATATAAGGGTGGTTTCATACAGACTACTAGCGGTAACACGCGTGTGTAATGACATATATGAAGGTTGTATAGTTTTGATCCTAGTCAAAAGTATAGTTTTATAATATACTTAAGAGATGACATTTGTTAAATATTCAGACAATGGAGAATTTTTTTTTTTTTGTTTGATTTTTTTGTAGCGTTTTGTTGTGCATGGAAAGCGAATAAAAAGAAAGCAACAGCAAAATAGAACAGAAAAGAAAGAAAAAGGATGGTCTTCAAAATTAAAAAAAAATGGAAATAAAGGAAAATTCGGCGCTCTGTCATAAGCTTTGGGGGCACTTTTTTGACAGTTTTCCAATGGTGTGTGTGTCTGTGTGTGTGTGTGTGTGTTGTGTGTGTGTGTGTGTGTGTCAGCAGTATGTGCGTGAGGCTTGTGTGTGTGTGTGTTTTGTTTGTGTGTGTGTCACTTGTGTGTGTGTGGATGTGTGTGTGTGTGTGTGTTGTGGTGTACACCTCTTCTGTATTGGCTCAGTCTGTTATTCAGCTATTTCATCGCAGTTTTGGTACACTAGCACACACAGCACCACACCACACACACACACATACCCACACAACATACACACCACACACACACACACACACACACACATGCCAACCTAAAATATCAAACATAAATTATAGGCCATAAACTCTACTACCACCAGCAACATTAATTACTTTAAGTCTACACCGCTGTATGAAACAACTCAATATACAGGGGGCAGCATTTTCTTATCTAAAACCAGGGTAAGATCACATAAAAAAGACAATATGAAGTATTATTCAACGCGCCCTGCAGGATGGACAAACTTTAGGATTTCGGTGGTGACCTTTTAGTGAAGGCATTGATATTGGATTGGCAAGAGGAAGTAACCCAGCGGACCAGGGCTCCGTCTCAACACCCCCTCCCATCCCCTTAGCCCGGCACCCTCACACTGCACTTTCCTCCTTCGTGGATACTCACCTGCTTTAAGTGGATAGCCGCAAAAAAAAATCCTGTCCACCGCTTTTCACCCTCCACCCTTTATCCTCCTCCGCCTTTGCCCTTCTCCTCTTCCTCTTGAGTCTTCTTCGTAGATTTCGTCCCTCCGCTACGCACCTCCTCCTATCTCACTGGAACCTTTTACGATACACTACTAGGTGCTTGAGAGTCCAGGAGACTACCAACTTAATGCTATTATTAGTGCGAGCCTCTACTCTCCACTAAATTCATCTATTATTCTGCGGGACTTTACAAACCGCTCGAAACCTGCTTGGCCTCTGGGGTTGGTCTGTGGACTTAGTGAAAGGGGACAGTTAAAGTTACAGCTACGGTCAAACTAGAGGCTCCTGTGAAGTGGGTAAAGGGCGTGTGTGTCAAGACAAGGACGCGAGCGAAGATAAAGTTGGTTCGAAAAAGGTTAATATCTTAATCCACCTGTGATTCAAATGGGACGCTACGGGCAGAGTAGTGCTCACCGTCTTATCGCCGTATGGTGACTTTCATGCCTATTAAATGGAAACGTAAAGTAATTAGTTGGGATGGTTGGAGGACTAGGCATTGCTGCGACGAGCCTGTATGTGTTGCTTTCGGAGGGCTTGGAGAAGTGATAATAACTGTCATGGGTAGCGCTAGCAGCTCCTGCCTTAGGCGCCGTCGACGAGGCGGCTTTGTACCTGGCTTTCATATACATCACCTACCTTCACCTTATACGCTTAATCCATCAGCACAATCAAAGTAACGTCCCCTTCTCCTCCTCACCTCACCTCCCCCCCTCTCACGTTCCTCCGCACATCCTCCACCCTTCACCTCTCCACCCTTCAACTATCTACTTAATATTATTGCTGACCTAATATACTTGTTAATGTTTTACGTCACTAGGGATAGACAGGTCGATAGAGTGTGTCGAGGCTGCAGCATGCGCTATTGACTCAGAAAAGTGTATCCTTTATCTGTAATGTTCATAGATATCTAGGTTTTCACATAATTTTAAATTCTTAGTATTTAATTTCACCAGTCAGAATTTAATCAGATGAAGTTATTAATTAATGGTATGAAATGCCTGTAGATGAGATGGTGAAGGATTAGAATATTTATACTTTTTTCTTAGTTAGTCTATTCATTGATGACATATTCAGGTTTAAATCATTTCAGTCTATATATTAAAGGAAGGTAGGATTATGGTAGACGATATTAGTAATTCGTTTTCGGCAAGGATATAATTACGCTGGTTATCATATTCTTGGCTTACGGCACCTTGCTGCTGTTGAAGTGATTCCAGTCGTTAAGGGTTATCAGTAAGCTTCACTGTTCCTATCTCCTCTTTTGAACTTTTCGCTTGTCTATGCACTTCACGTACATTTCAGCAGTACACTTGTGCACAGTTCACTACGATAAACGAAAAAAAAATCGGTGTGAAGCGCTTTCTGTGATTCTGTGCAACAATAATTTACGTACGAAGGGCTATGACAAACCGTAAGTGATACTAAAAAAAAAAAAAAAAAAGGTAAAAAAATAAAAAAAAAAAAAAAAAAAAGATATCGGCCTATATCCTATCATTAACCCTTGCAATAAGAAAGGAACATATTGCGCCTACACGTCTTACAATAACTTTCTAAATGTGGGGAATTAGTCGGTGAACACTGTGTGTGTGCTCAGACCCTATAGCATTTATGAACTAATATCTATGAAAGAGTTTCAATCACCAAATTCATTGGGAGCGCTCGTGTATCCGCCATCCTGTGGCTCACCATCCGAAAACAAACAAGAAACCAGCGCCTCCAGGGCCAAGCTTTCCATCGTGCCCCTCTGTAGCCGCAACGGCAGGTATACGCATACAGGTAGGGAAACGCCACGTCGCACACAGCCATCAGTAAGATGGCCTCCTCAGACGTACGTAAGCTGCCTTGTGTTCCTGGCGGATGGTGGGGGCGGCGGGCTGCCTTCACCAGGGCCGCGGGCGCGGGGGGAGGCAGCCTCGGCCTGCCTGGTGGCACCACACTGGCGGAGTAGTGGAGCGGCTTTCAGCTGAAGATAAGCCTCTAAAAATTGACAACGCTTGCACTTTCTTAGAACTAAAGCAAATTTGGTCTCATTTGAAGCGTGATTGATGTGCTATTTTGAGAAAATCATGGTTGCAGTTCACAGAAAGGTGTGCTGACATAGCAAATTAACCCCTTGTTTGTGCGAAAACGTGCGAAAAATTCGCAAATTGCTAAAAATTTCACTCTACCTTCTAATTTTCTTGGCATCAAATCATGTTTTAAGGTTTGACCACTTAGATTATCTACCTTGATGCTGTACTTGTATAGTTTTGTACCGCATCTTGTGTTAAAGGGGTCTATGTGCATGCTTGATTTCCAGAAATTAGGCATTTTTTCACTGTTCATTTCAAATGCCGTATGGATGTTCAATTTCTGCAAGCAGAAAAGATTCAATGTCTGTTTTTGATTTAAATTGAAGATTCCAATGTAAAAGTATTCATATTCAGTTGCGGCTGCTTCATACAACTTGGTTGTGAACCTTTAGAGTAGCCATGTAATAATTGTCCACCTTAAAATAGGCAGTTAGAGGTTGCGTTATCATAAAAAAATTTATCAAGTACAAGGCACTATTCTTAATTTTTTTTGGAGTCTGATTGACTAAATCAGTTGTACATGAGCTTGTGAGGAATCTCGCGCCAGGAATAAAAGAAGAAGAAGCTACAGTGACGATACTGCGTGATTTGCCAAGAACGACTGATCGCCAAAAAGGCGAGAATCCATTTGTCAGATCCCCACTGATGGGATGTAAAATCGGCTGTTGACTGCTGCAGAAGTACGCTCATGATGAATTTACGACAGCCTTCTACAATGAGAAGGATGAAATTTCTAAACGAAAGGCTAAAATTAGGTACCATAAAACGTAGGCTGGCTATACTACCAAAAGTAAATTTACAAGTAGGGCGAAGAAAGAACCCTCGCAGTGAGTCTTAGACGTGGCCATCGTAAGCAATGTTGCACGACATAAACAGGTAATGAGACATCAAATTTAACATCATAACAGATTGTTTTAATGTGGGAAGTCTACCGTAGAACATCCTCTAACTGCTATAACTACGTGTACGGGTGTCTTCGACTCGAAAGGGCGGGTTGATTGTGGCTAGCTATTGTAGGACGGGATGATGAGGATCTCTATCTTCGTATTGTTATGTCAGCCCCGATCTTTTAGCCTTGGATGCTAAATATCATGATGGACTGTTATGGCACATTATATTCATCAACAATATTGACGCAGAAAGGAAAAAAACTGAAACGATGAACATTCATTGTTAGCCAGGAAACTGCATTTGTTTGTTTGTGTAAGGAACTGCTTGAAGACTGTTTTCTCAGGTATCAGAACGGTTGGTGACTGTTTCTGGGGCTAGTACATGAAAGCATGTGCGAAATTCTTGAAGATTTGAAGGCTGTGAAGAATATTCAGTTGAAAGTTGAAGGCTTAATCTTAAATAGACACTTGGAGATAGGGTAACGATCATTGCTCAACCTGGTAAAATCTGACTTGCTTGTGGTTCGAGTGAGGTAACACTTGTGAATCCCTTAAGAAGGCAGCCTGGAGGCTTCATCTGCATGTGGGCGAGGAGGATGATTTTGAACTTTGAGACGAGGTGATGATGATAGAGGACAGTGTCGTAATCTGCATAGAGCTATGGGCCGCTATTATTTCGTCAACTTACCTCGGGAAATACATTTCAAGCTGAACATTTATGCTGCCTATTGGAGGATTTTGATGGGGAACAGTGTAAATCATTTGTCCCAAGTAGATTGTATGATTTGTCTGCACTGGTGTACATGTAAGAGTCGATTTTGATAGATGCCATGTGTTCTGACAATAGGAATAAGGTCATGAAGGTTCTCGGTAAAAAAAAAAATTTGTCAGCAATTTGATTGCTCTCCAGGTGTGAAAGTCCAGACCCCTATTCACATTTAGGCCTGCGGCATTCAGATGCGATCTGACTATGGAAGGCAAGCATTATTTATGAATTCTTAGGCTCATTAAGGCACTGCATTACTATGATGCTGTACGCTATATTTCATCACGTCTGTTGGCTCTTGTCAATTAGGAGTGCCGTTACAAGGTCATTCAGATCTTGTTGCACATTCCACGTAGTCATTTATGCAGAGTCTGGGTCTGTTGTAGTACGATGCTATTGACAATTTTGTGAACCAAATGCAGATACATTATGGGAAAGGTGCCACACATGGCGATGGCCATGGTATTATATTCCAAGAAAGGTCCATGTAGTAGGCACACCCTGGGCGACATGGCTCCAATACCGCATAGACCGACGAAATCTCTTGATGGCTGCGCAATATGAAGATGGAAGAGCATACCAGATTACAGCGAACCACATCAAAAAGCCAGAGCCCCCCAAAAGCTCAATTCTGGGTGTTGATCACTGGGTATTCTGGCACGTTGTAACAGATACCTGTTTATGGTTAATTGCTCGTACGGAAGCAGTTGAGAATGTCAAACAATTCTGCTTGGAGTGGGTTCAAGTGTCGTTGTTTCTAGTCACTGTCGGTTCCTGTTGCAGTAATCAGATACTTTCCATTCATCAACGCAAATCCACCAGATTACTCGGCAGTTTTTTTTGGGGGGTCAAAAACTGTTTTTTTTTTTTGGGGGGGGAGTTGGGGGGGGGGGGGGGGGGTTGGGGGGGGGGAGGGTGTTTTTTTGGTAAAAGATATACACAACATTGTTGAAACTTGCGGAATTTGCCAGCTTTGGGACAACAGCGAATTCTGGTAACAGCTGACTCTGCTATTTACAGGCAAAGCCCGGCAGATCTTGGACACGACCGATCCCATAGCTGACTCGATACAATGCGGCTGAGGTGGAATGCATCTGACAATGGCTGATTTATAAAGCTTGTATAGGCTAAACTCTTTAGTGATGAGGCTTGTACACCTCTAACAGGCAGGGCAATGTCTATGCTCGCCACTACAGTGCCCAGATGCTTCTTGGGTAATCATACTCCCGTGATATATGTGGTATATGTACGTCTAGTTGCATGAAGTCATGTCTCCTTTTCTGAGGTCTGTCAAGTTATTGCAATGAACATCATCTACCTTGTTAGAGGGGGGGGGGGAGGGGGGAGGGGGGGGGGGATGGATATTCTACTCTTGTGATTGGAACTGGAGGACAGCGTTTAGGCTCCAGAGATGCGGGATGCTTTACTGCTATATGCCGGAAGCAAGAGTCAAAGATGTCTCAGCTGTGGTTAGGACGATCGCATGCTTCCGTAGGCTGAAGGGTCAGTCCTCAACCGTTTGGCTACTGGGAACGTTCTGAGACAGCAGATACATCTCTTGAGATTAATGCCGAGCAGATAGAGAAGCAGGGCCTGTCATATTGCTATCTTGATGCTGCGTATAGGCCATACCCTACTTCTCTTGCTTGTAGAGTCAACTATGCATAGATATACACCAGCCTGATGTACAGCATTTGATGTAAGGAGCTTCAAACCAAGACCTAACTAGTTCATCACATGAAAATGTGGAGGATTTGGTTGTGCTAGAGGGCCAAAGAAAAACCTTCAACTTGTGTTTCGCAACTGATCAGGCATTTGGAGCAAACCATCATCGGGAGACGAAGACCTCAAGGAGGAGTTATTGTTACACGCCCCGAAAAGGGAGCTCTGCTGAGATGGCTTCTAAAAACAGGCATGTAACGGGGAATACCGCTGAGTGCGTTAAATGACATTTGTGTTAACCATAGGATCTACTCTTCCTATCCTGAACTTGGAAGTGCGAGGATGGAGCAGGACAGAAAGGATGCATCTAACATCAAGGATTCATAGCTAAGTCAATGCCAAAGAATCATGTTTTGACCTGGATACATTCGCCTCGACATTGGTGAACATTACTACTGGTGCTAGGTAGCGAACGCCTGAGGTGAAAAGTGCAATGATGGAAGTCGGGGGCACAGAGAGGACAGAAAGCTACGGATGAGTTCATTGCAGAAGATCGACCATGGGTACTTCTATTAGCTTTTGTACCCATTGGCCTCGGATGTTGCGTGCTGACTTTTCCAGCGAAAAAAAGCCGCTCACGCTACGACAAGGACTAGGAAACTTATCATTGACACGATGTATATTATTCAGAAGACTAAGTCTATCAGTTTCAAAGAATCGAAAGTAGATATGAGGATTTGTCTTATTAGCTTTGAACTAGGGCTTGCTGTACCGCGCATCATTATTTCATGATGATGGTTCCATGGCGCAGGACCTGCAAGGCTAAACTGACAAAGAAACTTGAAGAAAATGTACCAGATGTGATAACAGAGCTGCCGCAAGATGTCACCCAGTTGTTCATCAATGTACATAATTGATGGCTATGGCAATGGTTTAGAAAAAACAATCAGTGCATGGAGCCGACTTTAAGACTTTCAACGATGGGCAGAATAGTTCAGAAAGGAATATTATCGCCTTCTTAGAAATCGCTTCTCTCGCAGTACACAGGTCAACCATCATACTTCGACGCTATGATGCATGAAGCATTTCCATCAAATCATAAGTGAAAGAAGCACGGTAAAGGGTGCAACAATACCAGCAGTGCAACTCATGAACCAAGGCTGCATACGATGTACCAAAATTAGCAGACTGTTCCGAAGATTCTGGAAATAAGGTCAAGTTTGGCGAAAATTCATCACACATGTTCAATACAATAGGTGCAAGTATAGTGCGACTAAACTAGCCCTACAGGTTCATGCAGCTGTTCTGGCCGGAGGGCTTTAGTGAGAGGGCATGTTGTGAAACAGGGTGAGCTGAGATACGGAGTGTCATGCATAGACGAGCTGTTCAGTTTGGTCAGGAGGAGGCAGATACTCGAATTCTGCTGCATGCTGCCCTCTATTAAATCCCATTCGGCGAACATCATTCGATGTGATGACACTGATGTCCTCATCCTGGTTGCTACGCTACTGATATAAAGACTGCTGTCGCCAGAAAGTATATTAATGCATGCAGGGGCATTCGCCAAAAACTCTACGCTCAGACGCTACCTCCGCAAAGTTCAAATAATATCAGAATCTTATTGGCGCCAGAAATGGTGTGGATGGCCTTCCTGCAGTGCATGCCCTTATCGCGGCTGTGCTACAACTTGGGCTATTACATAATTGAAAACTCACAGGCTTACAGAAAAAAAAAAAATCCTGTCCAGGATATTGCCTCTTGGGAAGTCTGCAGCATTTTCATGAAATCCAGACACTGAAGCTTTTGATCTGCTAGAGGGCGATTTTGTAATACTTATTGCATAGGAAAGCGGCTCGAAAATTAGGCAGCATGAGATCTCTAGATGATTTACCTGCCTTTGGGCGACCTACTAACTGACAAAGCCAGCGCAATGCTTTCCAACTGAGGATGAGTTTCAGCGAGCATGTTGCTTCGAGGCGAAATAACAGGTGCACTCTGTGCATCGCAGTCATTGGCAAGGCCTGGACTGATGATGCCTGTTGGTACACTGATGAACAGTAAATAAGTTAAGGATAGTGAGGCTTCAAACCGCACATATCATGCAAGATTCTGGCCCTGTTGAGGTGAGAGACATCACTATCATTTATACTGTAGCGGAAGTGGGGAGGGGGGGGCAAGGGGGAGGGGGGGGTGAGTGGGGTCCGGGATAGACAATGTTTGGCACTTACCCAGGAAGGTTTCGTGTGTACTAGCAACATTTAGAGTGCGAGATATTTGGCAGCTTAAAGGGGGAATGTTCAGAACCATTCACCTTGCTAGGAGAATGAATCTGAGGTTACTGAGGATTTAGAAACTTAGATATTAATGCTCCTCCCCATCCCAATTGAAAAGCTATTAGATTTACTCTTTTTAATTTTAAAATTTAAAGCAATTTTTCTGATTATAATGGTTGTTAGGGAAATTTTGGTGATGACCCTGAGGTAAAGGATCTCATTGAAATATGATGCTTGTCAAAATTTGGGTATGGTACTCAATTAAGCCATATAATCCTGTCAATTTGTTATGTTAGTGATTAAAGAGAGGTAAATTGAAGTTATTTAAATGTTGTCAGTATGATAAATTGCATTTATTAACTTAGGACATGTAGTATTTAGTTGAAAAAGGAGCAATCGCTCTCTCCGAAATTTAATTTCCATTTACCAGGTTCTCACTTTTATTGGCTTTAAGGGGTTAATAACTATGTTATACGATGAGGATGAGGAAGGTGTGAATCTTAATATTAAACTGAGCTTTTCTCAGTTGAATATGAATTTGTATTGTTCTTTACTTTTTATTATTTGTGCCATTTCATATGCTTTATTAGGGAATATGGTAAAAGACCCCCCCAAAAGCCAAATTTCATGGAAATTCTGGGGCTGCATGATCCCTTGATATTAAAAAACATATTAATGAGCAAATATGATATCCTAGGGGGACATGTAATGGTACTCTAACCCGAAAATGATGATTAAATGTGTGAAAAATCAGGATAAAGTGAAATTCCGGAATTCCAAATTTTGTCTGATGTCATCGCAAACAAGGGGTTAATTTGCTATGTTGGACGCCTTTTGGCGAACTACAACCATGATTTTCGAAAAATAGACATCAATGCCATTCAAATGAGCCGGGTTTTGGGCTTTGTTCTAAAAAATTGAAAGGTATACCTCATTTTCTAGCCGGGAGCCACTCCACTAGAGCCTTTGTGGGGGGGCGAGTGATCACGGCCGGTGTCGGGTATATGGCGGGGGACTCTTTGTTGGTGCTGAGGAAACACAGCAGAGTTTTTAGCCCTTTCTCCCTTGCTTTGTCCGCGACGCAGGGCTTGGTGGTGATCCATCAATCGCAAGGTTTGATCATCAACTGGTCGTCCCCCCTGACCCGACCCCGGGTCCGCGCCATCGGCCTCCCGAAAAAATGGATCTCCTGCTGCTGCCCCCGTCGGGGGTGGCCAGCATGTCCGAATTTTTCCCGCCACCGTGCTCAGGGAGGGCCGCGCCTCGGGGCTCCCGCGTGCACTCCCCCACCCCGTCAGACTCTCAGCAAGGGTGTTGCGTCCACTGGCACCCGTCCCCAGCGGCCCCCCGACGCTAAACACGTCGCAAAGGGCTGCAGGGCTGCCCTTCCTTGAGTCTGGTGGCCTAAGGGGGCGTACTCCTGCGCTCCAGGCGGCCGGGGCAAGTCAAACACCTCAAAGTAGAAAGAAGTTTTGCCTTGATTTTGGTGGCGAGCCCGAAGTCAATCAGGTGGACGGAGGGGATGGAGGAGGGGCCGCTCAAAATGATGCTGTCCTCCTTAAGGTCGTTATGAACAAAACATGAATACTTCCTGTGGGAGGCGGGTGTGACACTGCATCTAAGGGGGCGGGGGGCAAGGGACGCACCTCCACGCCCTGAGCACCGGGTGACGCGCCATAATTTCCTCAGAGACTACACCGGCGTGCCCCTCTCCCGGTACTGCCAAGACAGCTGCAGCGTGCGTGGGCACGGTGCTGCGCGTGGTGGGAGGTGGCCCGGGCGCCTGGCCTCGCTGCGCGTCACCGGTTTTCCCGTCGCCACGTGTGAGCCACTATAGTC
>JACEEZ010005505.1:27500-37500 GCA_016584305.1 Chionoecetes opilio | reverse complement strand
TAAAAATGTATTTGTGTATGCTGTGTGTGTGTGTGTGTGTGTGTGTGTTTATTTATCCATGTATGTATGTAGTCTATCCATGTATGTATGTAGTATGTTCTGAAGTGGTTGCACGTTCTTATCATGATAGATGATACGGTACTATTTAGCCACGTCACGGAGGAATATGTTGAGTATATTATCAATATTACAGGAGTACTGTCTAGAGTACGTATGATAGTGAATCAGTCTATAACTAAATTTTTTGTGGTTAAATGGCAGCCGTGACGATGCTGACCCGTTAGCAGTGAACGGTTTTAAGTGTGTTCAACCTTGTAAAGTCGTATGTTTATTTAGGTCGCCGTTCAGCTGCAATGGGTCGACATCTTCCGCTGTCAAGTTACATGCCAAGTTAAAAATGCCACACGTACTAAAATTTGTTTCTTTTGTGAAGAAAAATGATGTACCATTTATTGTAAAAAAACGTGTTTTTGACGCAGCATTAATGTCAACACTTATGTATGGTGCTGAATCATGGTTTGAGGCAGAATATAAACCTATGACTAAACTGTTTAACTGGTGTTTAAAGCAATTGTTGGGTGTGCGAAGGTCCAACTTGCAATGATATATGTTACGTGAATCGGGTTACCACCCCAAAAAGATATGGTAAGTTCTGTGCAACATAAGTTTTTCCATAAATGTGGCAAGAGCGATCAACTTATGATGATGACCCACTGACGTTTGCAATGAAGATATCTATGAATATGGACACTGTCACCGTAGATTAATAAGGGAATTTGTGGACAGTGAAGTCAAAGATTGTACTGTAGATATGCATGTGTATGATCGAGAATTTCAGACAGTAATTCTACGAGAAGAGTGACATATAAGAGATAAACCCTACTTTGAATGTGCATAGTATTTACACTGATAGACACTTAGTTCATGAAAAGCATCGCCTGTCGTTTGCACAGTTTAGGACAGGTGGGCATTGGCTAATATGTGAGACTGGAAGGTGGAATAGGAGAGGTCGCGGTCGCTTACCCTTGATGAGCGACTGTGTGTATGTGGCCAAGTGCAGACTGAAAGACATGTGGTGGAAGAGTGTACACTGACCCAACTGTCAGGGACATATACCAGTTCATTCTTATGGAACAGGTGTTTTCAAATAGATTTACCCTAGATGTGACCTGTAAAATAGTACACTGTATCTTGAGTGTGTATTACTGATGGCCAGTGCATATTCTATTCAATATTAATGGTCTGCGATTATTGTGTAATAGTAATGATATAATAGTAATGATATTTAAATGCGGATAGCATTATATTTTAGTGTTAGTTACTAATTGCCAGCGTTGAGTTAATTTTACTTTTTGGACTACAGTTATAAAACTGTACATGTATAAGTATGTATATGTATATTATGTTCTGCTGTGGTCCATAAAACTATCTATCTATCTATCTATGAAATAATGCATTAATATATTGTACAAACTTTACTCTGGGGGCTTTAGCAGCATGGTATGCAAATGTTGTGTGTTTGTGTTTTTCGTGTTCATGTTATTTTAGACCGTCGTTGCTGTTGTTGTTGTTGTTGTTTTTGCATCTAATTTTGTATACATCCATGTGTAATGCGAGGCTTGACAACGGCTAAACTAAACAAAATATAACATGTGGGAGAAAAAAAATATAATATTTGTCCGGAAAAAAATAGAAACAAGAGACGAATGAGATTTCCATATAGTCACCCCGCTGTGAATTAATGCTGGAAAACTGGAGGATAAGAAACCTTTTAATAGAATAATAGATATATGGCAGGAAATTAAAGGAAAAAACAAACAAAGAAAGGCAGAAAATTAAAGGAAAATATATTGCAAAGAAAGGCAGGAAATAAAAGGAAAATATAGTACAAAGGATGGAAAATATACGTGAACGGCTAAATAGTTTAACAGAAGAGAATATAAATACGTAATTCAATAAACTCTAAATAAAGAATATAAATCTATTGATACCAGTAAGTAAGTAAAATATTTATGGCAGGAAATAAAAAAGAAAAAAACAGTACAAAGGAAGGAAAATAAAGGTGAACGGCTCAGTAACTGGACAGAGAATATAAATACGTAATTCAATAAACCTTATACAAATAATATAGTGCAGCAGATAATCATAACAATTGTGCAAATTATGACTAAAGCATGACATTTTTACCAGTGTTAGTACATACCAAAAGGTTCATTTTTAGATCGGGAGGTAAGTGAACTTTGACCTCTGAGGATAGTGAGAGGTAAATGACCTCAATTACATTGAAATTGTCCTTTATTTTACGATTCTGGTGCAGTTTATCTGTTTTGGGAATCATTAAAAAGGTATGTTGCCATGTGTTGGTCCCTTTATCTTCTGGAGAGCCTATTTATACATAATCACAGGATGCAACCATGACTGAACAAGGGCTTTAAATGAGGTCAGTGACCTCAGAAAACAAATTTATTGAAATCACATTTAGGTTTTTGTGGTGTCCGAACAGCTTGCATGAAATCGTGTTGTAAGATCATCGGGGCAACCTTAAATTTTTCATGTGCACTGAACATAGTCTATACGTTTAAAGTACAGTGAGGTCAGTTACCTCAGACACATGTATAGTACATACCGGTACATGTAATACACACACATTATCCATATAGACGCATAAATTATAAAGGTGTCTGATTGCACCAACAGTCTCCCGAACATGCACATAATGCAGTGCACTTGAGTGCAGCCTTGGTACACTTGCAGCGGCCGGTACATCCCTTCTTGCAGCCGCAGTGGATCAGTTCGTGACAAGTTTTTTGATGGTTTCTGGAAAGTGTCGTCCAAAGAGGCTGCCACCCAGAGGCCTCCTTTGTCCAGCCCAGTCAGATGGGATTGGTAACTCTGGATTCAGGACCAGAGTTTGGTTCCAGCAGTTGCCCTGGAGAGTTTGCCGCTTGAGTGCTGCTGGAGTGCTGCCTGCGTTGGGAATGTTTTCTAGAGCCCTAGACTTGTGTGCGAAGAGCTGTTTCCTAGCATCGTTCACGTCCATGGTGTCACTGGTGCGGTATCCCATCCGCACAACGAAGCGCTCCAGCAGTGACATTGACTCTCACCACATCATTGGCATGCGTAAGAGTCTTCAAAGATCAGCACCGTGGAAACTTTCCAAGTCTCCAGGCAGTTTCTCCTCTGCCACAAAAAGAAACAGCTTCGCACAGACACAGACGGTCAGCTTCAGCAGCCGGAGGTCGGGAGGCCTTGCAGACGTTGTACACCCGGTGCAGTGAAGTGCTTCGTCTTCATGGCAGCAGTGGGCCACTTGTGTACACCGAGGGGAGAGGTGCTACCGACTTGGCGGAAAAGATGTCGTGCCCAATCACCACTACACCAGGGTTCAGTCCGCCATTCGTGTGTGAGGATGTTGCATTAGGGGATACCTGTGCCATAAAAAAGAATCCTTGGCTGTCGCAGAGCTGGGTTATGGTCAATATTATCGACAGCCCCAGTAGTGAACAGTCCCTTGCGCAGCTTGGGGGGCAAACAACTTTTTCCCATGTTGAAGCGTTGGCAGACACCATTGGCAATGTCTGCTGCAAGCTGTAGTAATCTATCATATGACACACAACATCCCTAGGCTGAACAGTGTGTCAATCAGACCTCTGCTCATGGTCACAGCGTAAATTTTGAGGGACAAGTAGCGTGGTGTGGGTTTTCTCTCTCGCGGCTGCGGCGCACTGAGGTTGACTCCACACTGCGTGCATGCGTTACACTGTTGAACACCAGTAGCTGCGATACTGTAAGAGCAGCATTGTGGTGCTAATGTTGGCCAACTTAGTCTGGTGCTTGGGTGTTCGCCCCATCGAGGATCATGTTCACCAGAGCAAGGAGGGATGGTGTCACAGAATCTTTCTGGCAGTCACGTGGCACCGTCAAAGGTGAACCTGGTCTGAAACATTTCTCTACGTACTACCCGTGCTGCTCTTAAATAGGTGCATGGCATCACTGTCATGATCACAGGCCTTCTTCAGGGCGGGACCTATATTTTCTCAAACAAGAGAAGTGTGTCTCGGGCCCCGAGAATGGGCTCTCAGATCAGGAAGCACAGAAAGAAGTCTGTCCTTCAGTCTGGTTGTGTGTATTCTGTTGGTTACCGTGGCACCCAGCTGCTCCAGTCTCGTCTTGTAGAGGTTAGCCACGTCTGAGAGTTTAAATACAGGGGCATTGTCCTCATCTGCATGCATGTCCTCCATGAATACCACCAGCTCAGCAAAGGCTATGCCATGCAGACGATCCGCATCCTCGTCCTTGAGTGCGGCTGGTCTGATTTTGTTGTATAATGCACGGAGACAGTTGCGATGGTATTTTGCCACGATGGCAATCATGTCTCCTGCAGACAGCTTGGCCAGCAGTTCAGTGGCCCCCAATTCAGTGGCACATCTCCGAACGTTCTTGTCAATTTCCTTTGTAGCTGCTTCGTGCAAGTCTGCAGTGCCAGCTGGTTTATTGCAGAAGAAACAGATAGGCTCGGTTGACTGTGGAAGCCTGTGGGCAGCTGCTGATCGTGTGTGCACGGTTGGAGTACCGGTGCTAGATTGCTCTCCTGAAGCTGATTCTGCTCTGCTCTGCTGGTCAAACATTTTTTTGTTAAGGTTTAAACGACATTTCTTGTACCACTGAGCACTGTGTGTCCTCAAGGTAGCTTCTACGCCATCGCCATCATCCAGTCTGTTCACGTTGAGTTCCATTGGCATGTGCCGAAGTCCCTTGAACTGGAGGAGGTCTTTTGTCAATGATGCTAGCCACTACCACTCGGTTTCATGGTTGATCTTAGTGGGCACTGCAAAGGTTCATCTGTCTCTGCTTGGCAAAGAAAACAAAGCTCCCAGTTAGTTCTTGGGTGTCTGATTTCTTGGACGTAGAGGGCTGGGCTGGGTCTATGAGGATATGACGCTTTGCCATAGTGACGATCAGGTCTGGGATGCTTGTATCTTGGCTGCGATCATCAGGCAGGGAATCCTGCAACACACAAGTACAGCAATGTGCTAGTACCAGCCACCACAGTTTACATTCTTTGGCATCAATATTTGATATGTTGAGGTAATTGACCTCTCACTGTCCTCAGAGGTCAAAGCTAGACACCTGTAAATAATGACCAACGCTGTGTGGAATATGTAGACACTTTTATTGGAACACAAATGCATGGTTTGTACATCATAAACATGTTTACCATTAACCAATGACGCCAAACATCAATATTTTGATACTTTGAGGTCATTGACCTCTCACGGTTCTCAGAGGTCAAATCTGTCTTACCTCCCGATCTGAAAATGAAGCTTATGGCATGTACTAACACTGGTAGAAATGTCATGCTTTAATCATAATTTGCACAATTCTTATGATATGAGAGACTATCAGCTGTACTAATATATGATAGGAGGTAAAAGCACAAAGCAGGATGTCGGATAAAAGCCAACACACACAACAGGATAAAAGGCGACAACAATTTATCGACAAATAGTCCGTGTGTCTTTTCATTATTTTTCTTTAGTTTTTTTTGTTACACAGTTAGTGGGTCAAAGGGTTGAATATAATCGTAAAAAAGCCACCTGCTGCCGTTTACGATGAGGCCCCCCTGATCATCCCCCCAAAAGCCCCCCTCCTCCCCCTAAAAAAAGGACATAAGAGTCGTTAGTTTGTTGTTAAAATCCTTCAAAAAAATAATATTCCTTCATAAATGTGTGATAAAGTTGTGGATAGAAGGAGGGATAATTAATGGAAGTGTTTTGCAGAGATTGATTTTAAAGGGGGAACAGTATTTAAAAAAAGTTGATTGGGTTAAAATGATTGAAAGAACAGGATTTTAAGAGTTAGGTGATGTAAAGGATGAAAAAGAAGGATTTAAAGAGATGACGGGTTTAAAGAGATTGAAAAAATAGGATTAAAGGATGACATGGTTTAAGGAAATTGAAAAAAATAGGAATTAAAGATATTGTCAGTTTAAAGGAATACAAAAACTATAATTTTTAAAAAGTTACATGGCTTAAATTGATTTAAAGAGCAGGATTTAAGGAACTGATTATTTAATAAGGGGTAAATATTAGGATATCAAGAGTTTTTTGATTTAAGAGATGAAGAAATATAAGTATTTTGCAAAAGTTTATTTAGAAAGGGATGACTAGTTTAAAAGGGATAAAAATAAAGATAAAATAAAGAAGTTAAGGGGATAAAAGAGGACACTAAAAATGGACTCAAGTTTAAATTAATAAGGTGATTGGATTATATTTTTCGCTATTCACCCAGTCTCATAACCCGTAACATTTTTCCTATTCTTACGCAACTCAATAAGGTTAAGGGATAGGTCGTATTTACGCATCCTGTCACATTATTTCCAAAGTGTTTTCCCCTGGAGTGGCAGTTTCCGGGGTTAATGGAGAGAGAGAGAGAGAGAGAGAGAGAGAGAGAGAGGAAAAGAGGAGAGAGGAAGAGAGAGAGAAGAGAGAGAAGAGAGGAGAGAGAGAGAGAGAGAGAGGGGAGAGAGAGAGAGACGAGAGGAGAGAGAGAGAGGAGAGAGAGAGAGTTGCGCCGAGGCAAAGTATCAGCGTGGCTCCGATTCAAGCGGGAACTCGACTCGGGCGCAAAAGGACCTGCAGGGCGGGCCCGCAGGAGGGATGGTGGTTTTCCAGGCAAATGGGCCATAAAAAAGTGGGAGGAGACTGCGCCGCAAACTTCGGACCAGGCGCGGGAAACAAGGGGGGTGGTCCCTGGTAGGAAAAACAGGGGGAATCAGCCGCCAAGATTTAATTCCTCCCCTCACCAAGCAGGACGGAACAGCAGCTGTCAGCAGCAAGGCGAAGGCTCAGCTGCTGGCTAATCTCTTTTTCTGCAAAGATGAGGGTGGAGGCCCCCCAGCAGCCCCCGCCTCGTCTGGAGCAGCAGTGTGAAGAGACAGTCCACAAGGGGAGGTGACGCAGGCCCCAGGTCGAGCACATCCTGCGAGGGCTCTACACCAAAAAGCCACTGGCCCTGATGACGTCAGCCCGCACTTGTTAAAACAGTGCGCCCGGGAGCTGTCTGGCCCTCTCACCACAGCTTCACTGCGCCTGCAGGAAAACTCTGGCCTTCATGTGGAAGGAGGTCGAGGGGTTCCGTTCACAAGAGGATTCCGATTGACCCAAACTAAGGCCATCTCCTTTCGTCTGTGGTGGGAAAAGTGTTCGAGAGGATCGTGGCAGAGTAATTGTCGTTGCCCACTTCCCCGGCGACAACCCCGACCTCCTCCCCTCANGCCTGGTGTCCTGTTTTATTCCTATGTAATCCTATTATCCTTCTTCTCGCGAAACACTGCTATAATTTGCGAACTATTTAATCTTCCCAAACCTGATTATTATAGAAGAGTAATTAACCTTTGACCGGAGCTCCAAAGGTGTGTTGTTTCCCGCCTCATCCACTCACTGTGACGCTACTGTGACGCCACTCCCTCCCCGTTGTAACGCCGGAGGGGTCTTTTTTCTTACTTCTCTCTTTTCTTCCTTTTTCTTTTACTTGTCGTTGCGATGGTATTCTGAGGAATATTCTTAAAGGGGCAGTCTTGGTCAAGGGGGGAACTGTGAGTGCCCTGTTGACAGAACTGCATGATGTGCATATGGCCGTTGATGGAGCCATGTAATGCTACCATGGGAAGAGTGATGCGAGTCCGACAGAGGCTTTAACCCCTTTGCCCTGGGTCACAGATACCTTCTGAAATCCCGTCAGTATGTCCTTCCAACAGACACATGACTCAGGCTGGTAATCATAATTCGGAAATATTTTTTTTCCTTTTTCTTATGTCCTGGGTGGGGACTCAGACCGTTAGAACACTGACCCAATACGGTATACCCACTTGGCGCGGTTCTGGTGATGTTTTGCATTACGCCGTCACGTCACACCCTCCCCGTGACGTCACAGCCTCCCCGTGCCGTCACACTCTCCTCTCGCAAGATATTACTTATCACATACAAAATATTGTCCCGTTATTTTCGCGTCAGTGACCAATTATGTGAGGTTATTTGACGTGTAATTGATATTATATTACGGGAATGTTGCATGGTCTCTTATTAGTAAGGTCGCGTCGTCAAGGGGAGGTTTGGGTCTCTGCGGGAATAAAGTTATAGATTTAGAGGAATGTTAGAGTGAGTTCTCGGTCGCAAGGAAAGTTCAAAACGACTCAACACGAGAAATTATTGTCGATAAGGTCTGTAGTGAAAAGAAAAGGTCATCGTTGTGAAGATGTTAAAGCCGGGGAAGGTATAGGAATAAGTGAAAACCGTGAAAAAAGTGATATGTGACTTAACCCCTTCACGCCCGGATCTTTCCTTTGATATAAAAAATCATCTGTTTTCGAGCCATAAAATTACGAAGAAATAACTTAATATACCAAGTAAGCTAGTGGACACGGATACTAAACAGTTCATATCTATTAAACATTGTTTATATTCATTAAAATCGTTTAATGGTACCCAAATTACAACGAATTACGTTCTGGGCTTCCAGGGGTTAATGTATTTTCATCTTACAGCTTACTTACATGCAGACATTTCCGCTTTCCATTTTTAGCTGTCCAAATATAAAGAGAAAAGATAATAACTACTTTAATTTCCATACATGAAATAATTTTGAAATTCACATTGTTAAAAAAAACCCAATGAGGACATTACTTAATTCCGTATTTTAATATAAACTATATAATTAATTTCTGGCTCAAAAATAGGGTGGTGAATGATTGGAATGGACTCAGTAGACAGGTGGTCAGTGCGGAGTCTATCGGGGTCTTTAAAAGGAGTCTGGATAAATTCATGGATGGGTAAGAGAGGTGGTATAGTTAAGTAACAGGACCTACCTCGTGTAGGTCTCACGGCCTCTTGTAGCTTCTTTAATTTTTGCTTATGTTCTTTCTTAATTAGGAGAAAAGAAAAATGATAAGCCTTCATTGCCAGGTCAAGAATTATCATCACACATATCCCCATAAGTAACAATAAATATAATTTAAAAAAATATATATTAACTAAACCTGGGGACTGGCAACTAGCAGGATTTTTGTTCCATTTTTTCGCTCCTGGCCTGGCCTAATTTGATGTTAGGCCCAGATGTTAGGCCTCTTCACGCCCAGATCTTTCCTCTGCTATAAAAAAATTGTATGGTGTCGAGTAGGGTGGTCCAAGAAGAGGGGGTAAAATTTCAAAGTGCACTGGTCCTTTCTCCACACCGCTGCTTTTTTTGTATTGCATTCTTCTCCTTGTGTGCAAAATTTTATTGCGATACAATGATATTTAGCGGTCGACCCATCATTTCGCTTTCTATCATAGGATTTAACCCGGAAAATATCACATACCTGAATTGGAGCACTTCCCGACATCACAGACCCAAATGGTGTTGATTTCTGAATTCTCCGGCGTTGATAACCCCATTGAATTTCATTATTTGGTTTTCACAGTAAATTTTAGGGGTAGGCCATACCCTGGTTAGGGTACTTTTAGTAGAGATAAAGCAAAATGGTTCTCATTTTTGAACTCAGAAGGGTCGATTTACACATATAAGTGGTTTCATCGACACTGATTTATTGACAATTCACAAAATGTTACCAAAAAAACCGTTTTTCTATAGGAAAATAGAGAAATTGATATTTTCTGTCATATTTTGCAGGTTTTAGTAAATAAATGATATATGAAGGCATATTTATGTGTAAATCGACCCTTCTGAGTTCAAAAATGCACACCATTTTCTTATATCTCTATTAGAAGTACCCTAACCAGGGTATGGCCTACCCCTAATTTACGGTATGAAAACCAAATAATGAAAATCAGCATTCAGACAGATGTATATCAGTTTTTAGTTGATAAAATGTGTCTATGGGGTTACCAACCCCGGAGAATTCAGACATCAACAACATTGGGGTCTGTGATGTCGGGAAGTGCTCCAATTCGGGTATGTGATATTTTCCGGGTTAAATCCTATGATAGAAAGCGAGTTGATG
>JACEEZ010005505.1:7500-20000 GCA_016584305.1 Chionoecetes opilio | reverse complement strand
GTGCTTACCAGTGGTTATGCAGTGGAGGTGCCGCGTTCCCGTGCCAGCCAGCACCAACGCACCTTTGTGGGCCGCGTCTCCAGGATGTGGAACATTTTCACGGCCGCTGTCCCTCACATCCAGGAGATGAACACACAAAGTGTAAAGTTGGCGGCCAATCGGTGGAGACTGTTGAAGCCCACCCCGCTGAGGCTAGTGATACTGTGACACTAGTGACAGCAACAGTGCCTCAACAAACACTTTAGTGATGCATATATGTATATAATGTTAGTTTTTAGTTTTTAGGTCTTTATATTTATGTTTAAATTGCCCTTAAGATAGGTAGCACACGACAGTGCACCTTTGGGCTCTAGTTATATGTATGTTTAAAAAAAAAAAAAAAAAAAGAGAGAGAGATAGAGAGAGAGAGAGAGAGAGAGAGAGAGAGAGAGAGAGAGAGAGAGAGAGAGAGAGAGAGAGAGAGAGAGAGAGAGAAGAAGAGAGAGAGAGAGAGAGAGAAGGAGAGAGAGAGAGAGAGAGAGAGAGAGAGAGAGAGAGAGAGAGAGAGAATCTGTATATGGAAGGTATATTACGTGTGTTTTTATGGATAATGTGTAGTAGTGAAAATGTATGTATGTTTTGTGTGAGTATGTGTGTATGCGCCAGTATGTACACCTAAGCAGCATGTAAGTACGTGTGTGTGGCAAAAAGAGAGTGAGGAATGAATTAGTGGGAATAAGAGAGTGAGGAATGAATAGCTTGGAATAAGAGAGTGAGGAATGAATACCTTGGAATAAGAGAGTGAGGAATGAATAGCTTGGAATAAGAGAGTGAGGAATGAATACCTTGGAATAAGAGAGTAGGGAATGAATACCTTAGAATAAGAGAGTGAGGAATGAATAGCTTGGAATAAGAGAGTGAGGAATTAATACTTTGGAATAAGAGAGTGAGGAATGAATAGCTTGGAATAAGAGAGTGAGGAATGAATACCTTGGAATAAGAGAGTAGGGAATGAATAGCTTGGAATAAGAGAGTGAGGAATGAATAGCTTTGAATAAGAGAGTAGGGAATGCATAGCTTGGAATAAGAGAGTGAGGAATGAATACCTTGGAATAAGAGAGTAGGGAATGAATAGCTTGGAATAAGAGAGTAGGGAATGAATAGCTTAGAATAAGTGAGTGAGGAATTAATAGCTTGGAATAAGAGAGTGAGGAATGAATAGCTTGGAATAAGAGAGTGAGGAATGAATAGCTTGGAATAAGAGAGTGAGGAATGAATAGCTTGGAATAAGAGAGTGAGGAATGAATAGCTAGGAATAAGAGAGTAGGGAATGAATAACTTGGAATAAGAGAGCGAGGAATGACTAGCTTGGAATAAGAGAGCGAGGAATGACTAGCTTGGAATAAGAGAGTGAGGAATGA
The DNA here is from genome assembly GCA_016584305.1 of Chionoecetes opilio. Classification (NCBI taxonomy): domain Eukaryota; kingdom Metazoa; phylum Arthropoda; class Malacostraca; order Decapoda; family Majidae; genus Chionoecetes; species Chionoecetes opilio. The sequence goes on along the minus strand of JACEEZ010005505.1, from coordinate 18,600 downwards.
ATAGCTTGGAATAAGAGAGTAGGGAATGAATAGCTTGGAATAAGAGAGTGAAGAATGAATAAGTAGCAATAAAAGTGAAGAATGAATAATTTGGAATAAGGGAGTGAGGAATTAATAAGTTGGAATAAGAGAGTGAGGAATTAATAAGTTGGAATAAGAGAGTGAGGAATGAATAAGTAGCAATAAGATAATGAAGAATGAATAAGTGGGAATAAGAGTGAGGAATGAAAATGTGGGAATAAGAGTGAGGAATGAATAAGCGGCAATAAGAGAGTGAAAGGAGGGCGAGGTGTCAGTGGCCGCGCAATATCATCAGAGTAATGCGCAAGTGTCGGACATTTGCGATGCCCCATCACCATAATGCTCCGCCATCACCATCATTATCCCCACCACCCTCACGTTTCACCATTCATTTATTTTTTACCGCTGTGGCTAATGTGGCGCGCAACGACCCTCCACCACACTTGCATAATCCACTTCCTCCTCCACTACCACCACCACCACCAATATCATCAATACTCCACCCAACCACTTCCCATGCTATTATCTGTATTTTATGCCACCACCCTGCCACCACCACTACCACCACCACCCCCACAATTATCACTACGATCATATTTTCCACTTTGATCATCTCAAATTCCAGTCTTTCTTATTAGTGGTAGGGCCCCCTAGCCCAACTTTTTCTAATGGGGGTGGCCGGGGCGGTGCAGAAGCGACGCCTGCCCATCCAATCACTCCTGTGATCGCCTCAGAAAGGTTCTTCGTGGGCTCGTGGAACGTTTCTGAGGCCTCTTCGGACGATCGTCGACTACCTCTCTCCTATCGGGCGAGCTCAGTAGGCTGAGGGTGGATATAGTGGGACTCTCTGAGACGAAGAGGCCTGGCAGTGGCGAGACTAGCAGTGGGGTTACACTGACCTACTACTGGTCCGGCATGGCAATGGTCACCGGTCACGGTGAGTAGCTATATGGCATCTCCAGCAACTGCAGCCGCAGTTGTTGAGGTTACTCCGGTTGATGAGCGTAATAATGCGGTGAGGATGAAACCACTCTGGTTTTCATGTCTCTTGTTTGCCAGTGTACGACTCCTACCGAGGATGCGTAAAGCTGAAGATAAGGAGATGTTCTACGGCGAAAACTCGACTCTGTACATTAATACATGTGTATTAAACCAGTGTCCTCCTCGGGACACCTCATTGGTCTTGATGACTTCAATGTTACTATTGGCACTGGGAGGAGATGGCTTACAAGTTTATGTGTTGGTTCCCCATGCTCCGCTACCAGACAACACCAACAGTTTCTCTGCTTCTGAATTTTGCAAGGTCCGAAGGTTGATTGCAGGTTCTTGGTACCAGTGACCGAGGCTGCACCGCTGGACATGGTTACAGTACATGCCGGAGGGGTAGCTAAGGAGATCGACCGGCCACGTCTCGTTAGTATCGTTGGAGGATCCTCCACGAGCTGCAGGGCTACCGGGTGCTGAGTGTATTTGGAACCAGATCATCCGACTTGTTATTGCTACACTTAGCTTCATGTCAAGTCCAGAAGAATCTCATGAAGGTAACCATACTGTTTGAGAACCATCTTGAGAACCTGAAAGACTTGACATGTGCTCATGAGTATGGGTGGCAGTCTCAATCGTTTGATGTGGCTCGGTGTCCCTCGAGTACCCTAGTAGAACTGTGGGATCCTTCAAACGTGAAACTCTACAGGCTGCCAAGGATTGTATTTGGGAAGCGCCCGAGGTCAAGGCGTGTTTTGTCGCGACGGAGACGCTGAAAAATCGAGAGAGTCGCGCTGCTCAGGCTGGCTTGGGGGGAAAAAAAAAAACCCCGACCAGCCCAACCAAAGAAAACAGGGCTCTGGCACGCCGGACTAGACCTCTGGGGAGAGACAAGGAAAGGTATGTCAGGAGTCCTCGCTGAGGATGTCGAGGGTCATTTGAACGCTAATGACCTCCGCCCTGCACTACTCGAGCCCTGAAGAAGCTCCCGTCCAAGTCTCCCATCTCGGGCGAGTGCTATTCGAGTCAGCAGAAGGCGCCGTCGTGTCGGACAGGAGGGCAGATTGCTCGTTGGCCTGATTACTTTGGTCAGTTGTTTCACTGTGGACCCTCCAACTGCACTTCACACAACTGGATTGCAAGCAGTGGATGCCGATCCCTCCCATTGGACGAAACCGCACCCTCTCTTGACGAAGTTGAGAGGCTGTCGCCTAGTTGACGGTGTGGCAAGGCAGCTGGTGTTTGTAATATCCGTGGCGGAGCTCCTCAAAGCTGGGGGTGAAGCCATGATCCGCGGGTTGGCATGCTGTCCTGACTGCGGTGTCATTCAGGTACCATTCCTCTTGACTGGAAAAAGGGGCTGGTCGTCCCTATCCTGGAGAGGGAAAGGGGACCGTCAGGACTGCCAACAATTCCCGCCCCGGTATTACACTGCTCAGCGTGCCAGGCAATGGTGCTTGCCCATCTATTGCTGACCCGGATCCGCAGTCATCATGCTGAAGCATCCAGACCTCAGCAGTCTGGGGTTCACTGCCTGTAATCAACAACACCGTATCCTAGCCGCGTCGTGTCCTGGTGGAAACGCCGAACGTGAGTTTCGACAGGGGATGCTTGCAGCCTATGTTGATCTCAGAAGGCGTTTGACTCAGTGCATACGTGAGGCCCTTTGAGATCTGCTGTGACTTCGGCGTATCCTGCTAGGACTATTGGTTTGATACCGGTCTTTATATGGACTGAGAGTGCTGGTGAATAGGGGGCAGATGTTCCAGCTTCGTTCCCGTTAATACAGAGTGAGGCAGGTGCGTCTTGCCATCACTTTCAACGCTTGTATGACTGGGTATTGGAAAAGGTTATAGATCAAAGTGATTGGGGATCATCCGTCGGCAAACACCAGTCACTGATCTTGTTTTTGCCGATGATGCAGTAATCTTTGCTGAGTCGCTGAAGTCCTGGTGATGGCTCTCGAGTGCTGCACGATGATCAAGCTTTGGGACTTGAGGGTCTCGCTGGCTTAAGGACCAGGTCCAGGTGTCCTGAAACTTCTAGATGAAGCAGTAACAGTCCCTGTTCTATCATGCTTGCAGCGAGGACATTGAGATCTTGGAAGGTTTCCATAAACTTGGTAGCCGCAGTCCTATATGACGGCGGGGTCACGTCAAGAAGTCTTACTGCGGATTGGCCCCAAGCCCACGGTGCTATAAAATCGCTCAGGGGGAGTTTTTGGGGCTTTTCCGGTCCCTGTGCAGGAGGAAAAAAGACCCGGATCTTCAATCACTGTGACCCGTTCTTTTTATATGGTTTAAACTGGACATAAATAGTGTTTAAAGAGAGAATAAAGCCTTTGGTAATAATTTCTTCGCAAATCATGGGGATCGGGGGGATGATTAGTTAAAATCAGCGTTGCCCTTTTGAAACTGAATCGAGCCACACTACACATTACCTGCATACCCGCCAACCCCAAAACCCGGCTATAGGGGCATGTGGCACCTACCTGAAAGCCCCCCCCTGGGGTTGTATCTGTAGGGGAAAAACCCGGCGTGGAGGGGCCAAGGGGGCCCCCCCAAAAGGCTCGTGGCGGGGGCAAGTTGATGTTTCAGGGTCGGAGCTGCTTGGTAGGGGAAAAGGAGTCGCATGGAGACTCGCGCGTGGGATCCCCCGGGGGGGCTGGGCTGGCGAGGGGACGATCCCCGGGTTCCCCAAAATTTTTTATTTTTTATTTTAGGGTTTAAAAATTTAAATATAAAAAATAAAAAAAATAATAAAAATTTTAAAAAAATTTTTTTCCCTTCCTCTCGCTCTCCCCCCTTCCCTCTCGCTCTCCCGCTCCCTCTCCCCCCCCCCTCGTCCGCTCCCGCTCCCGCTCTCCCCCCCCCCCGCCCGCCCTCCTCTCTCCCCCTCTCTCTCTCTCCTCCTCTCTTTTTCCCCTCTCTCTCTCTCTCTCCTCTCTCTCTCCCTCTCTTTTCTCTCCTCTCTCTCCCTTTTTTCCCCCTTTTCTCCTCTCCCCTCTCTCTCTCCTTCTCTCTCCCCTTTTTTTTCTCTCTTTTTCCCCCCCCTCTTTCTCCCCTCTTCTCCTCTCTCTCTCCTCCTCCTCCTCCTCCCTCTCTCTCTCTCTCTCCCTTTTTTTCCCCCCCTCCCCCCCTTTTTCCCCTCCCCCCCTTTTCTCTCTCTCCCCTCTCTCTCTTTTCTTTCCCCTCTCCCCCCCTCTCTTCCTCTCTCTTCCCCTTCCCCTCTCTCCTTTTCCTTTTCTCTCTCTCTCCTCTCTCTCTCTCTCTCTCCTCCTCTCTCCCTCTTCTCTCCCCTTTTCTCTCTCCTTCCTCTCTCTCCTCTCCCTCCTCCCCCTCTCCTTTTTCCCCTCTCTCCCCCTCTCTCCTTTTCCCTCTCCTTTTCTCTCTCCCCTTTCCCCCTCTTTTTTCCCTCTTCCCCTTTTCTCCCCTCTCTCTCTCCCCCCCCCTCCTCCCCTTCTTTCTCTCCTCTCTCCCCTCCCTCTCTCTCTCCTCTCTCCCCCCTTTCCCTTTTTCCCCCCCTATTTTTTTTTTCCTTTTCCCCCCTTTTTTGCCTCTCCTTCCCTTTTTTTCCTCCCTTCTTTACTTTTGCTCCCCTTCCTTTTTTCCTTTTTCCCCCTCCTTCCCTCTTCCTCCCTGTACTCCCGCTTTTCCCCTTTGGGGGCCCTTTTTTTTTGGTCTATTTCTTTCCTTTTCCCCCCCATTCCTTTCGGTTTTTTTTTTTTCTTTTTTTTTTTTTTTTTTCTTTTTTTTTTTTGGGGTTTTTTTTCTTTCTTTTTTTGTTTTTATTTTTTTCTTTTATTTTGTGGGCAAAGGGGTTTTTTGTTTTGTGTTTCCTTTTTTTTTTTTGGGGCTTAGTTTGGGTTTTTTTTGGGGTTTTTGGTTCTGTTATTTTGGGGGGGGTTATTTTGGGGGGGGGGTTTGGGGCGGTGGGGGTTGGGGGGTTTTTTTTGGGAGGGGGTGGAGGGGTGGTGGGCTGGGTTTTGGGGTGTTTTGGGGGGGGGTGGGGTGGGGGGGGTTTGGGGTGGGGGTGGTGGGTTGGGGGGGGTTGGGTCTCTCTCTCACACACATATCCTTACAAACCTTTCATACTTTACACACCTATTTATTTTTGTTACCTGATAAGCCTCCTTTTCAGCTTTATCTCATCCTGTGCTTTTCTTCCTCCCTTCTTTCATTCATTATTGCGTCCCTTCCTATAATCATTCGCTTTTTCCTCTCCATTGCCTTCCTTGCCTCACCCTGTTACCTGGGAGCAAGCAATACTAATTACCCAGACTTTAGATGAGCGCTCAGGTAAAAGTGAAATTTGTGGTCTCATTATCTTGACCTTGTTAAAGCTGTGGGCAGTGTGCTCGTGTGATCATGGGTTGTGTGGTGGTGGGTGGAGTGTGGGTTGTGTGGGGCGGTGGGTGGAGTGTGGGTTGTGTGGGGCGGTGGGTGGAGTGTGGGTTGTGTGGGGCGGTGGGTTGAGTGTGAGTTGTGTGGGGCAGTGGGTTGAGGGTGGGTTGTGTGGGGCGGTGGGCTGAGTGTGGGTTGTGTGGGGTGGTGGGTGGAGTGTGGGTTGTGTGGGGCTGTGGGTTGAGTGTGGGATGTGTGGGGCAGTGGGTTGAGTGTGGGTTGTGTGGGGCAGTGGGTTAAGTGTGGGTTGTGTGGGGCGGTGAGTGGAGTTTGGGTTGTGTGGGGTGGTGGGTGGAGTGTGGGTTGTGTGGGGCTGTGAGTGGAGTTTGGGTTGTGTGGGGTGATGGGTGGAGTGTGGGTTGTGTGGGACGGTGGGTTGAGTGTGAGTTGTGTGGGATGGTGGATGGAGGTTGGGTTGTGTGGGGCGGTGGGTGGAGTGTGATTTGTGTGAGGCGGTGGGTGGAGTGTGAGTTGTGTGGGGTGGTGGGTGGTGTGTGAGTTGTGTGTGGGCGGTGGGTTGAGTGTGGGTTGTGTGGGGCGGTTGGTTGAGTGTGGGTTGTGTGGGATGGTGGATGGAGGTTGGGTTGTGTGGGGCGGTGGGTGGAGTGTGGGTTGTGTGGGGCGGTGGGTGGAGTGTGGGTTGTGTGTACTTAGAAATTGGCTATAGTAACGTAGCATGGGTGGTGGGAAACATACTGACCCGGTATTGGTAAGAAAAGTCTGCTAATGATATTGGCTGTGGTGGTATTGGTGGTACGTAAGTAAGTACTTTTCTCCAGCACGCAGGCACACTAAAAGGTAGGATGAGGCAGAAGGCAAAAAGAATATGAATAAGTAGAGAATGCTAATGGTAGTGGCTCTTGTTCTTGTGTATGTTTGCGTGAATGTACTTCTGTCACACACACACACACACACACACACACACACACACACACACACACACACACACACACACACACACACACACACACACACACACACACACACACACACACACCACACACAGCACACACAAACACACACACACACACACACACACACAAACACACACACACACACGCACACACACACACACACACACCACACAAACACACACACACACACGCACACACACACACACACACACACACACACACACACACACACACACACACACACACACACACACACACACACACACACACTCACACACACATAATCATCATCAGCGGATTCTTAGTCATTCCTTTCATTCTCAAGGCATTAAAATTCTCCTTTAGTCTGTATAGAATTTATTTACTGCGCTGATGTGCTCCCCATGCCTCATAGGGCCGATTTCTCAGTCCTTTGGTAACCTCCCTAACCAAAAGCCTTACCAACCTGGTAACAGTCCTTACTAACAAAGAGATCCGATTTTTCAGTCGTTGTTTTCTGAATTCGGAACTCTCCAACATGGTAAGGATCCAACGAAACAAAGACGGCAGATTCGGTACTGTTGGTATGCCTGAGTGGCGGAAAATGTAAACATTCCATCCAAAGTCAGTAAATAATTACTATTTACACACATATAGACTAAATTGGGGGAGGCGGTAGCGGAGTGGTTAGCGTCTCCGACTGGCGTTCTCGGTGACCCGAGTTCGATCCCCGAAGAAAACCAAAACCTTTCTGCACCGTCGAGTGGCCTAAGAACACCCACATGCCCTGTCCATCAACTCTACCTTCGATTGCGAGTGCATCGGAGAACACAGGGGGGCGGCATGAGCCTCTAATCACAGGCGTCACTCTAAGAATCCTGCCTGCGCCACCACGGGTGAGGACCAACCATTAGAGCCCTCATGTGAACCTCCAGAGCCTAGCATCCGAGCTATGGGTCACCACTGCCTACAGGCGCTATAGGTACAAAAAAAAAAAAAAATAATAATAATAACAATAATAATAATAACAACCCTCGCGCAAGGTTACCAACACTATTAAGGAACTCAAATTACTCTACACAAATGCCAGAAGCATTATTTTAAAGCATAACGAATTATTAGCATACGTTGTTACCGAAACGCCAGATATCTTAGTATCACTGAGAGTTGGATCAACACAAAAGATAAACATTTATTAGCTGAAATAGCCATTCCAGGCTATAAGACATTCCTAAATTGTCGTACGCATAAAGCAGGTCATTCTTTACGTTAAAGATAATTTGCAAGCAATCGAAATCGATAAAGTAAACAAAGATCATTATGACTCAGTCTACGCAAAGATTAAGCTAAACGGTAAATTGCTAACTATTGGGACAATATATCGTCCTCCAAAATCAAATGCGGAAGTCGATTGTCTCCTCTATGACGAGATAAAGTAAGTTGTCAACAATAATAACGATACAATTATATGTGGAGATTTTAACCTACATCGTATAAACTGGAATTATAATTCTGCTGATAGAGAAGGTATGCGATTGCTTGATGTGGTAAACGAAGTATATTTAAATCAGGTGGTCCGTGAGCCTACAAGGGATAATAGTATCCTAGATCTAGTTATCACTACCGACATTGATCTGATTGATTACTGCGATATAGGTGAACATTTGGCAAACAGTGATCATAGGTTAATCAGATGCGGCATAAATTGTAATGTAGAACATCACAGAAAATCGGTTATTAGTTCCCAATTATAATAAAGCAGATTTCATGAAGATCAGCAGGGTACTAAGCGAAGTTGATTGGATTGACCTACTAAACGGTAATAACGCCGAAAACATGTGTAATTTATTCACAAATAAACTCTAATCGGTGGTTGAAAAACATGTTCCCTTGGTAAAAAACGTCTGAATAACATAAACAGACCCAGTTGGATGACTAATGAGATTAAAAAAATCATTGGCAGTAAGCGCCGAGCGTATAAAGTTTACAAACGAACAAATGCGGACTGCGATTCTAGAGAATACAATGACGTAAAACGTCGTTGCAAAGGATTAATTAAGACTAAAAAGCGCGAGTATGAAGAAAAAATTGCAAAGGAATCCAAATCAAACCCGAAAAGGTTCTTTCAATACGTTCGAAGTAAGAAAAACGTCGAAACAGGTATTGGGCCACTGAAAGATAAGAATAACATCTTAGAAAATGATAATAAGAGCATGGCATTCGTACTCAATGATTACTTTAATGCGGGATTTATTAAAGAAGACGAAGCTCCATAACCAGAACCAGTAAACATGTATGCGGGACTCGAAAGTGATAGACTGGAATTAGGAGAGATAACAGTAGACGAAATATCAAATTATTTGCAGAAACTTGACCCAGCAAAATCCGTTGGGGGTAGACGAAATTTCGCCGCGATTACTTCGCGAATGTCACAGTCAACTTTCGCTTACATTAAAGATTATTCTCAATAAATCGGTAATGGATAAAAATGTTCCTAGTATGTGGAAATTAGCTAATGTTACACCGATATTCAAGAAAGGGAGTAAGAGCCTCGCAAGTAGTTATCGCCCAATTAGTCTAACGTCTGTGATTGTTAAACTATTTGAGAAAATATTGCAGGATAAAATAGTATCTTTTCTCGATGAAAATAGCTCAATACTAAACTCCCAGCATGGATTTCGATATAAGAGATCCTGCTTAACAAACCTACTCGATTTTTTTAATGTTATTTATTCAAACTGGGACGCTAATATTCCCTCGGATGTAATATACCTTGATTTTCAGAAAGCCTTCGATACAGTTCCCCATAAGCGACTTTTGACCAAGCTAAGGGCACATGGCTTAGGAGAGCAATTATGTTCATGGATTGGCGATTGGCTTTCAAATTGTAAACAACAGGTAGTAATAAATGGCGAAGCATCTGATTGGTTAGATGTTACTAGTGGGGTGCCTCAGGGCTCGGTCTTGGGTCCTACTCTTTTTCTGATATATATATATTAACGATCTGGACTGCGGACTTGTATCTAAAATATCCAAATTTGCAGATGACACCAAATTAAGCGGTAAAGCATATACTAGAGAAAACTGCGAACTCATACAAAGTGATCTCGACAAACTATCAGATTGGAGTGATAAATGGCTTTTAAAATTCAAATCCGATAAATGTAAAGTAATGCATATAGGCAACGATAACCTCATATATAACTATCAAATGCAAAATATATCGTTAACTGAAGTACAACAGGAAAAGGATTTAGGTGTCATCATTAGTAATGATCTTAAAACCAGCTCGCATTGCCTAGCTGCCAGTAAAAAGGCGAACATGATGTTGGGCCTTATTAAACGCAACTTTGAACACAAAACTCGGAAAGTAATGACACAATTATACACGTCCATGGTTAGGCCGCACTTGGAATATGCCGTTCAATTCTGGTCGCCCTGTTTCGTAAAAGATCAAGCCAAATTGGAATCAGTGCAAAGAAGAGCATCCAAACAAATTCCATCGCTGCGAAATTCATCTTATGAAGAGAGACTGCGGAAACTTAATATGTTTTCCTTAAAGGATCGTAGAATCCGTGGGGACTTGATAGAAACCTTTAAGATCCTAAAAGGATTTTATATCATTAATCAAGTGAACCTATTCGAGCTTTCAAATCAAGTGACAACAAGAAATAATGGTTTAAAACTAAACGGTCAACGTTGCATCACTGATCTCCGTAAAAAAAAAAATAATGTTAGAGTCGTTGATCGATGGAACAAGTTACCAGCAAATGTTGTCGAAGCCAGCACAATAACTACATTTAAAAACAGGCTTTACGCGTACTGTAAAGTAAATGGGTATTGATAGTGCCCTGCGAATTCATATTTAGTCACCCGGATCGATTAGTTGTAGTGGTAGTGGTAGTTGTAGTTAGTATATTTCATATCCTATCATTCTGCACTACGAAACTTCTATGTTCCTATCTTCTTTAGGGACATGGTATCATTTTCCAACTGTTTTCTTATAAGTAGTTGATAGTTAGTTGTATGTAGTTCAGCAGATACCCTCGTCATGGACCAATAGGTCTCCTGGTGTCTGTTATTCCTATGTAATCTTATGTAATCCTATGTAATCCTCCTCCTCCTCCTCCATAGCTCACACTCTAATGACTCACGTGACCACAACGGGTAATTAGCTATGTAGTTAATCGAGCACATTTGTTGAGCAGCGAATGGAAAATATGTTAATTTTTATCACGGTAATTCATCAACTTTAAATTACCTGTTGCTATTCTTTTTTTGGGGGAAAGGCAGGTATAAAAATTTGCGAGATAAATCACCTGTTAATGAGTATTCTATAAGCCTCTACCTTTTTGCTGTCCTCTCACACTATTTTTTTTTTTTTTTTTTTTTTTTTTTTTTTTTTTTTTTTGTGTTATTCACTCATGGTCTTGTCCACGCGAGGTGGCTCGCGATCGCCAGTTTTCACCCTCTCAGTGCGAGCTTGGAGCTCATTATTACCGATCTATGGGCAATGCTGGGACCTCACACAACACACACACCCATCCCCTTGCTCAAGGGGGACAGTAACCGCCCGAATTTGTCAAGTGAAAAATCCCCGGGAGCACGAGGATTCGAACCGCCTACCCACAGAATGGGAGCCCGTCGCGTTATCAACCTGACCATCGCGCGGTACCATCGCGCGCGTGTGTGTGTGTGTGTGTGTGTGTGTGTGTGTGTGTGTGTGTGTGTGTGTGTGTGTGTTTGTATGTGTGTGTGTGTGTGTGTGTGTGTGTGTGTGTGTGTGTGTGTGTGTGTGT
>JACEEZ010005505.1:0-2500 GCA_016584305.1 Chionoecetes opilio | reverse complement strand
TATTCTTCCACCAACAAGTTAGTAAGATGATGGCGTTTTGGAATTAGTATGGGAAGGCAGGTGGTATTTGGAAGATCAGCTTTCAAATTTCCACCTCGACACCTAATTATGCCCTCATGATCAAGGTACAGACCTAATAATTTGGTCAATTTGTTCCTATGGGGGCTGACTGAGACCAATAGCTGATATTCCTCAGGAAATACCTGCTTTTGTATTGTTATGATCCATAACTTCAAAAGATCAGATCTATCCATTTTAATGGATTGGAAGACTATATTAGTAGTCTTAATTAGTTTGCTTATTCGTACTTCCCTAGAAGTAGTCCTGGATCTAGGGATTGTATCTATTATTTGAGTAGGTCTAAGTGGTTTACTGGTAGGCTGAGAAGTTTGAATCTTAATTACAGGCTGTTTGATTTGCGTAACAGGCGCAGGATAAATATCCACTAACGAGGGATCTTTAAACTCTAGGGGTGGCTGATATAGCTGATTACCCATAGATGTAATACTCGTGATCTCCCTGTGGGGGGGTTCTTGCTTAATACCTTGCAAACTTTGGGTTAAAGAAACTGTAGATGTTGATGAAATATGAGCACACTCCAGTAATCCCTCATATTCAATTACTTTATCGAGATATCTTTGACATTCGTGTTCATGATTGATAGATAACACATTGGTGAATCATTTCGTTATCCCCAGCTTGTCTTAATTGAACTTCATATTGGAAGTAAACCTCCTCATATTTATTTTATTGCTCATTTAACAATGGTAGACCTGTCTTTAAATTAATATAATCAATAGGAATTGCCTTAATTGCGTACTCACTTATTATATATTCGTGTGAGCATTGCTAATTTAGCCGATAATGAGTGCTCAGCTAACTTCGCCATGATACAGTTAATAACTCAAATAAAATATTATATCCAAGATTACGTCACTAAAATCATTGTTAGTTGATAAATATTGATTTTATCCTAAGTGGTGGTAGTGCCTGCTCGGCCTAACAAGACGCGGAGAAAGGCGTATATAATTGCGAACACCACTAACTACTACAACTAACTAGTACTACGCAACCTCTGATGTTATCTACTACCTGGCGTATGGTAGTTGAACGGCTGAGTCGTTCCTGACGCTTCGAAACACCCAGCCTCCAGCACAACCAGCAATTGTGGTAGGCTCATAATTACGCCTCACAATTATCGACCACTTTGAATCACATGAACATCAATATTCCTCACTCGGGGCACCATTGTGAGAATTTGTGTCACACTTATTTAATACGAGGTCTTACCTAGTCAATCAAACACATGTCTATCTCATCCCGAAACAATACCCCAGCTAATCAACTAACTAGGATACTTGTCGGTGGATAGTGGGTTGAATCGTTGCAGGCTTTTATCAACACTGCCTGTTCCTGTGATCCGATGTGGTCGCTGGGATCGAGGCCGCCCGTGAATGACGAAGGTGGAGGTGTTAGTTGTTATCGGTTGGCGTCAAGGAAGCTATTCAGGCTTAATAGACGCGCGGCTATAATAACTTGTGCTGAATTTTAACACGTCCTATTGTTTTATCACTTATATGTACAAAATTAACATATGTACAAAATCTCTTCATTAATCAGAAAAGAGATGTTAACTCGATAGGGTCTGGAATAGTACTTGTACTTGTACTTATAGACAAGCACGTATATTAGATGTTACTCCCATGAGGGCTGGAATGATAGTGATTCTCCGGTGGGCGGCAGCGATCGCCGCACCTTACCGAGCCACGTATACCAATTTCAGTGGCTATAGAATCTAATGGGCGGCAATCAATGAAGCTGCTACAACTAAGGTGCTAATTATTTACGTTGCAAATGCTTATTAACCACTGGGAATGTTAACTTATCCTATCCCAGTACTAATCATTTACTTAAATTACCTTAATATTACCCATTACCATTATATATACACATCCCTATACGCACCCCTATGACGAGCGGACAATAACTCCCTCCCTAGGGGGGGGGGGGAAACAAACCACCACTCTACTAATTATGAGAGGGTGTTTGGTGGATAATTTCCACAACGTATGTTATGGATGTTACGAATGGTAGGGGTGTATGTATGCGTGTATGTGTCAACCCACTGAGCCGCCAGTGTATGTTTACTTAAGTGTACATGAGCGTGTACGTAAAAAAAATCAGATTACTAGAACATCTAAGTTTATGATAATTATACTATGATAATTTCGCACAACACTATGAAGATGATGGTGTAAGAAGAGACGCTGTGTTACTACAAACCTGTGTTGCTACAAATCTGTGTTACTACAAACCTGTGTTGCTACAAACCTGTGCTGCTACAAACCTGTGTTGATGCAAACCTGTGTTGCTACAAACCTGTGTTGCTACAAACCTGTGTTGCTACAAATCTATGTTACTACAAACCTGTGTTGCTAAAAACTTGTGTTGCTACAAACCTGTGTTGATGCAAACCTGTGTTGCACAAAAACCTTGTTTT
>JACEEZ010005504.1:394860-415855 GCA_016584305.1 Chionoecetes opilio | reverse complement strand
AGTAGTAATATGGAACTTTTTTACCCCAAAATTTGAGCATTTTTTTCATTATATTTAAAATTAATATTAAAGTCCCCCAAATAATAAAAATAGGTGGTCCCAGAGGTTGATAAAGTGGTAATGATATAGTTAATAGATGCAATAAAATCATCAATATTAGAATTAGGGGGTCTATATATCATCCCAATAATAAAATTGTGTGGTTAGGTAATTTCAAGAATAATGATTCAATGTGAGCAAATTGCAAAGAAACTTCTCTAATAGTATTGGCCTGAAACATTTTGTGAAGATAGATGGCAATACCTCCACCTTGGGGTATTCTTATTATTGAAGTAATTATCAATAACCTTCGATGGGAAAAAGTTGACAGATGGCATCACTGAGGCGAGTTTCACAAAAACCTAAGACATCAAATTTCATACTAGTTGCTAAAATACATTGCTCAACCCCAACTATCTATATGAAGGGGTAAACTACAAATATTAAAAGCTAGTAACTTTAAACCTGGGGGGATTCATTGATCATTCTATTAAGCCCCATCACAAAAGAAGTAATTACAGGTTGGTTTATACGTGCTGCAATTAACAGGAAAGTTTGTTGGCTGCATTACCATTGTCAGCATGTTCAAAGGGATTGTAAATCATATTATCAATAATGTAAAGGGAAATTGTTTTTGTACATTATCATTAAAAAAAGTAAGGAGATCATTATTGTTCAAACTAGAAAAAGGAAAGGAATCTTGATCCAAAAAATTATGGATTAAATAATCTAACTGAATTTAGGTTACTTATCTTACTAACAAGTGCTTTAAGAGAGAGAGAGAGAGGGGAGAGAGAGAGAGAGAGAGAGAGAGAGAGAGGAGAGAGAGAAGAGAGAGAGAGAGAGGAGAGAGAGAGAGAGAGAGAGAGGGGGAAAAGAGAGGAGAAGAGAGAGAGAGAGAAGAGAGAGAGAGAGAGAGAGAGAGAGAAAAGAGAGAGAGAGAGAGAGAGAGGAGAGAGAGAGAGAGGAGGGGGGGGGGGGGGGCTGTATGTCTGGTTGTGGGATAGGGCGGACTGGGCCTCCTTGTGCCGTGACCTGAGTCACAGGGCGTGGGGGGTACTTTGTTGCGGGATGGGGCGGATAATATGTCGCGAGCCCTTACTTCCCGCCTCCTGGCCCTTCAGAGCCCGCCATGTCCCAAACACCCGCGACTACACCACCAAGCCCAAACGGATCAGCCATGGTTTGGCTAACCGTTGCCGTGTTGCTGCTGAGGCCAAGTACTCAGCGTGGCTCCGCTTCAAGCGGAACCCGACTCGGCCCCAACAAGGACCTGCACCGAGCGGCCTCAGGAGGATGGTGGTGTCCAGCAAATGGGCCTTTAAAAAAGTGGGAGGAGGACTTGCGCCGAAAAACTACGAGGCCCAGGAGTGGCAAACAAGACTTGGTGGTCCCTGGTTAAGGAAAAACCAGGGAATCAGCCGGCAAGACTAAATTCCTCCCTCCCCACCACGCAGGGAACAGCAGCTGTCAGCAGCAAGGAGAAGGCTCAGCTGCTGGCTAATCTCTTCCCTGAAAAAGATAAAGGGGGCCCCCCAGAAGCCCCGCCTCGTCTGGAGCAGCAGTGTGAAGAGACAGTCCACAAGGTGGAGGTAAGCAGGGCGCAGGTCGAGCACATCCTGCGAAGGCTCGACACCAAAAAAGCCACTGGCCCTGATGACGTCAGCCCGCATTTGTTAAAAACAGTGCGCCCGGGAGCTGTCTGTCCCTTCACCACAGCCCTTCACTGCTGCCTGCAGGAAAACATCTGGCCTTCAGCGTGGAAGGGGTTTCGAGTGGTTCCTGTTCACAATAGGAGCTCCAGATCTGCCCCCATAAACTACAGGCCCATCTCCTTGCTGCCTGTGGTAGGGAAAGTGTTCGAGAGGATCGTGGCAGAGGTAATCTGTCGTCACCCTCACGACAACTACCTACTCTCGGACCAACAGTTTGGGTTCGGGAACCTGGACGGTCCCCCTCTCCCGTGACCTGCTGATGCTTCTAACTCGAAAACTGGCAGGACGCCCCCTGGATGACGGGCCAGGACACTGTCGTGGTGGCCCTTGACATAGCGGGTGCCTTTGACAGGGTGTGGCACGGAGGCCTTCTTCGAAAAAACTCCGAGCAAAAGGCATCCAGGGTGACCTCCTGCTGCTCCTGGGGGACTACCTGCAGGGAAGAACCCTCCAGGTCGTTCGTTAACGGGCAGGCCTCTGAGTCCCTGCCAGTGGAAGCTCAGTCCCACAGGACTCTGGTGCTGGGGCCAGTCCTTGGAACATCTACGTGGACGATCTTCTCCAGCAGCTGCCAGCAGTCTCGGCTTACGCTGATGACTGTACTGTCTCCTGCTCCTACCCGCGCATGACAGTGGGGCGTGCTGGCTGATGAGGTCAATCAGCAGCTGAGTGTTATACAGGAGTGGGGTACACGTTGGCAGGTGAACTTTGCTCCGGAGAAGACACAGACAATGTGGTGTTTCTCGGTCCCCCGCTGCCGGGCCATCAGTGGAAGGAGGCTGCGGTTTGGTGGCGTTCCTCTCCCACTCCAGGAAGCCGTCAAGGTTTTGGGAGTAGAGGTGGACCGAGAGCTAAGGTTTGACGGCCAATCAAACACATTGCAAAAAAGGCCTCTCACAGGGTCCTCTGCCCTGGGGAAAGGGGAGCCAGCTTCCTCGACAGGGGAGGAAGCTCTTGCTCTATAAGGGCCCAATACGGGCCTTACTTAGAGTACGCCGCCTTTCTCCTGGATGTCGTTTTGCAGCCTCGCACACTCGGAGGCTGGACAGCATCCGCGTCGAGCCCTGCGACTGGTGGATGCTGCAGACCCCCCAGACCCCCCAGACCCACCAGCCCTATTCGAAGGGCCCGGGGAGTCCCTCTCGACTCACTGGAACACCCGCAGGGATGTCGCGGCGCTTGTGGTATTCCACAAGGCACAGGTGCAGGGAGTGCCACACCTGGCTGGGTTACGACAGCCTCCGGGGGTCGACACAAACCCAAGCACGAGAAAAGGTGCTTACCAGTGGTGATGCAGTGGAGGTGCCGCGGTTCCCGTGCCAGCCAGCACCAACGCACCTTTGTGGGCCGCGTCTCCAGGATGTGGAACATTTTCCCCCCGGCCGCTGTCCCTCACATCCAGAGATGACCCCACAAAGTGTAAAGTTTGGCGGCCAATCGGTGGAGACTGTTGAAAGCCCACCCGCTGAGGCTAGTGATACTGTGACACTAGTGACAGCAACAGTGCCTCAACAAACACTTTGGTGATCATAAATGTATATAATATTAGTTTTTAGGTCTTTATATTTATGTGTAAATCGCCCTTAAGATAGGTAGCACACGACAGTGCACCTTTGGGCTTTAGTTATATGTAAAGTTTAAAAAAAAAAAAAAAAAAACAAAATTTAGAGAGAGAGAGAGAAGAGAAGAGAGAGGGGAGAGAGAGAGGAGGAGAGAGAGAGAAAAAGAGAGAGGGGAGAGAGAGAGAGAAGAGAGAGGAGGAGAGAGAGAGAGAGAGAGAGAGAGAGAGAGAGAGAGAGAGAGAGAGAGAGAGAGAAGAGAGAGAGAGAGAGAAGAAGGAGAGAGAGAGAGAGAGAGAGAAGAGAGAGAGATGAGGGGAGAGAGAGAGAGAGAGAGAGAGAGAGAGAGAGAGAGAGAGAGGAGAGAGAGAGAGAGAGAGAGAGAGAGAGGGGAGAGAGAGAGAGAGAGAGGAGAGAGAGAGAGAGAGGAGAGAGGGGAGAGGGAGAGGAGAGAGAGAGAGAGCGGGGGGGGGGGGGGGAAAAACAAAATACAAAAAACGGAAGGTACATTTTTCTACATGTATCTTTTAGGGTAGCACAGTACGTGAGGCGTGTAATGAGCCCCGGTGGTGGCACAGCTTGGTGCTGCCGCGGCCTTGTTCATGACCTGGCGAGGCGGTGGCGATGAGCGGGTGTGTGGGAGTGTGGTGGTGGAAGGGAAAGGGAGGGTTGTAAGGACAGATATGTGTAGGGGGGAAATGGGAGGGAATTTGTGGGAAGGGAAGGATGACAATTTGTGGGAAGGGAAAAAAATTAAACTTTGTAGAAGGAGAGGAATGAAATTTTGTGGGAGGATGGATGAAATTTTGTGGGAGAAGGATGAAATCTTGTGGGAGACGAAGGATGACATTTTGATGGAGGGGCAGGATGATAATTTGTGGTAGGGGAAGGATGGAAATTTGTGGGAGGGGAAGAATGAACATTTGTGGGAGAGGATTATGAAAATTTGTAGGAGGGGTAGGATGAACATTTATGGGAGAAAAAGGATGAAAATTTGTTGGAGGGGAAGGATGAAAATTTGTGGGAGGGGAAGGATAAACATCTGTGGGAGGGGAAGGATGAAAATTTGTGGGAGGGGAAGAATGAAAGTTTGTGGGAGTGGAGGAATTAAAGTTTGTGGGAGGGGAAGGCTGAACATTTCTGGGAGGGGAAGGATTAACATTTGTGGGATGGAAAGGATAAACATTTGTGGGAGGGGAAAGATTAACATTTTTGGGATGTGATGGATGAAATTTTGTGGGAGGGAAAGGATGAAAAATTGTGGGTGGGGAGGGATGCAAAGTTGTGGGAGGCAAAGGCTGAACATTTGTGGGAGGAGAAGGCTGAAAATTTGTGGGAGAGGAAGGATGAAATTTTGATGGAGGGAAAGGATGAACATTTGGGGGACGAGAAAGATGAACAACTGTGGGGGGGTGGGTAGGATGGAAATTTGTGGGAGGGGAAGGATGAAAGTTTGTGAGAGGGGAAGGATGAAAATCTATAGGAGGGGAAGGATGAAAATCTGTAGGAGGGGAATGATGAAAATTTGAGGGAGGGGAAGGATGAAAGGTTGTGGGAGGGGAAGGCTGGACATTTGTGGGATGGGAAGGATAAAAATTTGAGGAAGGGGAAGGATGAAAGTTTGTGGGAGGGGAAGGATGAACATTCGTGGGAGGGGAAGGATGAAAAGCTGTGGAAGAAGAAGGATGAACATTTGTGGGAGAAGAAGGGTGAACATTTGTGGGAGAAGGATGACAATTTGTGGGGGAAGAAGGATGAACATTTGTCGGAGGGGAAAGATGAAAATTTGTGGGATGGGAAGGAGGAAGGTTTGTGGGAGGGGTGGAATTAAAATTTGTGGAGGGAAGGATGAAAAATTGTGAAGGGAAGGATGAAAATTTGTGGGAGGTGAGGGATGAAAAATTGTGGGATGGGAAGGATGAAAATTTGTGGGAGGGGAATGATGAAAATTTGAGGGAGGGGAAGGATGAAAATTTGAGGGAGGGGAATGATGAAAGTTTGTGGGAGAAGGATGAACATTTGTGGGAGGGGAAGGATGAAAATTTGAATGAAGGGAAGGATAAAAACTTGTGGGAAGGGAAGGCTGAAAATTTGTGAGAGGGGAAGGATGAAAATGTGTGGTAGGGGAAGGATGAACATTTGTGGCAGGAGAAGGATAATAATTTGTGGGAGGGGAGGAATGAAAATGTGTAGGATGGGACGGATGAAAATTTGTGGGAGGGGAAGGATGAATATTTGTGGTAGGAGAAGGATGAACATTTATTAGAGGGGAACCATACAAATGTGTGGGAGAAGGATGGAAATTTGTGAGAGGGGAAGGATGAAAAATTGTGGGAGGAACAGGATGAAATTTTGTGGGAAGAGAAAGCTGGACATTTGTGGGAGGGGAAGGATGAACATTTGCGATAGGGGAAGGATGAACATTTGTGGGAGGGGAATGATTAAAATTTGTGGGAAGGGAAGGACAAAAATTTATAGGAGGGGCAGGATGAACATTTGTGGGAGGGGGAGAGAAAGGTGTATGGGAAAGGGTGGAAGGGCGGGCCAGTGGGATAGGAAAGTTTTCGTGTGGGTGGGGAATATTTTGAGGAGGAGGAGAGAAAGAGGGATGAGAGAGGAGAGGGAGAGAGGAGAGAAGGGAGCAACTGACAAGCAAATTTACCTCTGAGGATAATTAAATTCCTGGAGAAGAGGTCAGTGAGGTGGTGAAAAATGAGCAAACATATTAACTGCAGGGGAAGAGGGCAAGGGAGGAGAGGGAGGTAGGAAAAGGAAGAAGAGATTTTGGAACACATGAGAGACAACAGACGGGAGGTTATGAGGTCAGGAAGGAGGGGAAGGGGAGAGGAGACAGAGGTTGAGAAAACTAATGAATAAATTCGAATTAGATTTTTTCGGCTGCCCATTTCACACACACACACACACACACACACACACACCCTATCTAATATACTATAGGAGTAGCCTTGTGTCTGTCTATCTGTCTGTCTGTCTGTTATGGGTAGCCGAAACTGTATATTCAATTTTGATGAGAGTAGACTAATAAAATTGAAAATAAATCGTAGGAGGTAAGCGGCTTGGTTCCATGTCGATTGAATCATTTTGAAGGGGAGTTTTGGTCTAAAAACACTTTTATGCGTATTAGATTACCGGAAGAAACTCTGCGCTTACGCTTTGCCTCATTTCACTAACTTCGTAGACTCATGGACTTACAGTTTGTGTGCGTGTGTAAGTGAGTGTGTGTGTGTGTATGTGTGTGTGTGTGTGTGTGTGTGTGTGTGTGCATGTGTGTGCATGTGTGTGCGTGCGTGTGTGTGTGTGTGTGTGCATGTATGTGTGCGTGCGTGTGTGCATGTGTGTGTGTGTATGTGTGTGTGCATGTGTGTGCATGTGTGTGTGTGTGTGTGTGTGTGTTCGTCTGTGTGTGTGTGTGCATGTATGTGTGTGTGTGTGTGTGTGTGTGTGTATGTGTTTGTGTGTGTGTATGTGTGTGTGTGTGTGTATGTGTATGTGTGTGTGTGTGTGTGTGTGTGTGTGTGTGTGTTGTGTGTGTGTGTGTGTGTATGTGTGTGCTTGGGGTCGATATTTCAAATATACTCCACGCACTCTACGTCAACCTGTCAAGGGTTGGCTGTGCTGATGCCGTCGAAGTGTTGGCGCCCGTGGAATCACACGGAAAGTGGTCTACCCAGAGGCACTTTGACCAGGGACCATCAACAACAACAACACGTTTGGAGTTTGCACTCACATTGTTGTATACTATATATTACTACTATAGTCAGACCAGCTCAAGCTGGTCCCGCGGGTGGAGTGGGGAGATTACTGCAGTGTTGTCACGTTTATCGTTGACAGGCTGACGAGGACCCTCTGTCATATTGTTAGCTATTACATTAACTATTTTGAAATCATATAGTTTCATAATACGGCTGCATCGTTTTTTTAATGGCGTGCGATTTGATGGTAAAACAACGAGTCTGTATACCTTCCATTACACTTGGCATGGCAGCCCATGCGACGGTGCCGGTCAAGTGACCTTGACACAGCCCCACCCGTCGTTAATTCCTGGTCACTCCTCAGCCATGGCAAGTTCCCCCGTTTCCTTTCGTGTTCTGCACAGCCAAGCAAAAGAAGATGTTTTTCAGCGTAATGAAGTATTTTTTGGAAGAAAAGGCAAATAGATAACCTTTATTACCACCCACACAAGCACTCGCTCGGACAGCAAAAGCCACCAACGTCAGTAAAAGCACAGTGAAAAGAATTTGCTCTACACTCAATAAAGCCTGCGACACAGAAGTTGCACAAGAAGAACCTACATTCCATTCACCGAAGAAAATGATTTGTCTTTCCACTGTTATGAATTTCGACGATTTTGACAAGTGTATACTTAGAAAAGCTGTCTTGGAACTCTACGAGAGGAAAAAAATCACCACCATATACAAGATAAGGGAAGAACTTAAAGAAAAAAGCTCCTTCACTGCTTGTCTTGAATCCTTTCGCAAGGTTCTGATACAAATAGGATTCCGATTTGCAAAAGTTGATGGGCGCAAATTCCTCATGGAAAGAAATTATGTACCTTCGGCTCGGACAAGATTTCTGCGAGACATGCGGCAGTTTAAACAGTTATCCCACAGTTTTGTTTATCTTGATGAAACTTGGGTTAACCAAAACTACACGGTTGGAATGTGTTGGACTGACACTGCCTCACAACAAGCCACGGGAGTAAAGCCGCCCACTGGAAAAGGCAGTCGCTTAATAATTATCCACGCAGGAACACGAGATCGTTTTGTCCGTAATGGTGAGCTAATTTTTCTAGCAAAAAATTTGGAGACTACCACAACCAGATGAATGGTACTGTTTTTGAAGATTGGTTCAGAAAACAGTTACTACCGAACATTCCACCCAACCCTGTCATTGTTATGGACAATGCAGCATACCGCAGCATGCTATTGGAAAAATGACCAACCTTCTCTTGGAGAAAAGGTAATATAAAGGAATGGCTGATAAAGAAGTGAGCTCAGCCCAGTAATGATTTATCAAAAGCAGAGCTGTATGAGCTGGCAAAAAAGTACAAAGACAGCAAAAAATATTTAATTGACACAATTAGTAGAGGACCCTACCCATTAAGCCCGTGACCAATTTCTCCTGATCAAGGTATGAAGGTGTTTTTTAAATTACTTGAAGATACTGAACAAAATAAGCCCCTATGTCCTTCGCAAAAGTGCGGGCTAACTCCGCCAGGGGGCAAAATCCAAGACGGCCGCCGTGAGAACTAGATTTGTCATATCTTCACTCATTTAATAGCTATTAATATGTTCCTGGGATCTAAATGTATGTTTTTAGATCAAGGAAAGCAATAAAGACATCATAGAGTGGATTTGTGGACAAGAAGTCATTGTAATTGAATATTTTATTAAAAAATTTACACGAAGAATGTCAATAATCGTCAATAATCGTATCAAGCATATGTACTCATTGATTTACAGTTAAATTTATTAAGATATGGTTGCCTTATTATCATCCTTTTAATAACATGTCCTTTTGTTTACAGATTGGAAGATGTCGAGACCACCACAGAAAAGTTGAAAGCGGAGGAGTGCAGATTCCGCCATTGGTTCCTGTATCATGTGTCATCTTGATTTTGATGAAGATCGGAACAATACAAACCTAGATGCCTGGAACAATCTTAAGGACCATGCAAAGCACTGGGTAGGGTTGGATATCTTTGGTCCAGTGTATGATGAAGTTGTCTGGGAAAATGGATCGAATGGTGTACTTCCATCAAAATTGTAAGCTGAACTTGTTCAGTAGTAGAAAACTGAAGCAAGCCCTGTGTCGAAAAGAGAAACGCCATGCTGAAAATGTAGGAACTGCAGCACAGATGCAAACTGACCCCTCATCAAGTCAAGGTCCAATTGAAACTTATACAAGACAAACACGTTCGATCACAGGTTTAGTACATGACAAGAACCTATGCATATGGTGTATGAAACCTGAAGACCAGAAACATCGCAGAAGAGACAAGTGGCATATCGTGCAACAGCTGAATGCATTGTATGCCTTCAAAAGCCACACTGTGTACTTAGAAGATCTTACCATGAGAGAACGGCTGTTGACCTTTATTGAGTCAACTTCAGACCCATTTGCAGTTGAAATCCGTTACCACCGAACATGTTGGGTAAAGTACATATCAGCCACCTCATATACAGGAAAAGATGATCCCAATCTTCATCTGCAGCATGTGCATTTATCAGAAGTGAAAGAGATGTGGTTCAAACATATTTGAAATGTTGTGCAGGAGCAGCATGAACTTCGCACATTACAGAGCCTTCTTCAAGATTATATTCAGATCCTGCGTAATTTTGGAATGAATGTTGGAGTGGTGAAATCATGCACCATCAAAAATATGATACAGGACGAATTTAACGATCGCATAGGCTTTCATGAGCGATACCAGAAGAACCACAGTGCACTGGTTTATGATACCTATTCTAGGGGTAGTTATGCAGAAGCTGCTATCAACTGCTGGGGTGTATCTGACGACCAACTGATTTCGACCGTATCACAAAGGATCAATGCACATGTATCACAGGCACAAGTGATGTCATGGCCACCTCATGTCGATAAATTGGTGGACGGGAAGGACTCGGACGAGCTCTTGTACAAATTTGTAACCTTGTTGAAGAAGCCAAAGGCTGGTGAAGACCAAAAAGACCCGGCAGTTATAGCACTGACATCTCTGCTAACTTCATACATAACGGGGAAACGAACATCGTTCAAGGTGAAGCTGGCAGTGACGCTACATGGCCTGACTCGAAGTCGAAAAATAATTGACTTGATGCATAAGTTTTCTCTTGGAATCACCTACAAGAATGTTCTGAATCTTTTTGATGCGTGGGCCAAGTTTGACATCGAAACAAATAGAGCATGTCCTGATGAGCTTGCCATGGGCCAACCAGGTACAGCAGTTATGGACAATGATGACTTCAAAGACGGTACTCTGACTGGAGCAAACACATTTCATCGAACCAATGTCATGTTCGTCCAGCCACAAGATTTGGTGGATACTTCTGCTGTTTCACGTCAATCTCTGAGCATTCCCACAGCCGACGATATGAAAGCCCTGTGTGCTTCTCAACATCGTGTACAGCCATAAAAAACAGTTCAGCGTGGTACACCAAGCATAAGACTAGCAGCCAATATAGACGCACCATATGACACAAATATGCAGCGTAAAATAAGCCTTATTCATGTATTGGCACGTCTTGATGAGAATATGAAGCCAAGAGTAGTTTTTTTTAACAAATCGTGGGTTCCTTTGCAGGATTCCAAACCTCTGTTCAGCCTTCAGTGGCGAAGAGCAAACCCTATTATTTCCTGACATTCCCAAATCCACCACATAAATCAGTGGTTCATGAAGTGATGAAGAGATTAGTACTTGTAGCCATAACCAAGAACATGCCATTCATACAGCTAGTTGGTGATCAGCCTGTGTACACACTCATTGTCCAGATTCGATATGAACAGCCAGACCAATTTAACATCATCTTACCTTGTATGGGGCCTTTTCACATCCATTGCTCATTTATCTATGCCATCGACAAACGCTTCCCTGGATCAGGTTTATCAGATGTTCTCGTCATAGCAGGAGTAATCGCAGAAGGTTCTGTTGACCAGGCATTAAGAGGCAAACACTACAAGAGAAGCATTCGATGTCTGCGCTTGATGTATGAAGCACTCATGCGAAGACTCATATTATACAGCGTGTGCTATGGTGCTTCTGTGCCTGAAGATGTCAGATGTCAACTGGTGATTTTGAGAGACCCATCATCATCCTTCCAAGACTGTGAACAGAGCTATGCCTTACTAGCATCAAACCCAAACATCATAACTATCGGTGCAGAAGAGTTTGAAAGGATAACATATTCAGGTACTCCAATGGAGAAATACTGGATGTCTTTTCTTGAGATGACTGAGATTCTGATGATGAACTTGCATGCTCTAATAACTCAGAACTGGGAAGAATTCAAAGCATCTCTACGTTTGATGTTGCCCTGGATGCAGATCTATGTCAACAGCAAGTATGGAAGGTGGATGGTGGAGTACTGGCTGGAGCTGAGCAATCTTCCTGAGGAGAGAACAGCCTACATGAGGGATGGTTTGTTTTCACAGTCAATCAGTGGTAAACTTACTCTTGTTTACCACTTGATCTGTGGATAGAGATGACCATGAACAAAGGATCGAAGATGAAAGGTTTTTGGCTTAAAATCCTCAAAAATGAGATGTTGCTCACTGATTCAAGAAATGTTAACTCCGTCAACCAAGTCAGATCATCTCTACATACCATGGCACAGACTACCCTGTCAAAACAGCATCACAGTGAAAACACATAAAACACGTTTGAAGCTGGATGAGCTGGCGGTACAGGATATTGATAGCTGCATCACTGAATTTTCCTATGACCCATTCAACACAGACAATTCTAATCTGAGATCTCTTCAATCTGGTGTTCTGGCTTCTACTGCACTTGCTGATGACTTCGAGTCTGCTCATCACGATGGTGAAGATCTGTTCAGGATATTCTGCAATGACCGCATGTTGAGTGACAATATACCATATTACTCTACTGTGCACAGAAACTCACGACGGAACTTCAGTAATCCACCACCTGTCATAGGTGACAATACTGACATGGTTACCAAATCAGAGGCCATGGAGAACAAAGCAATGGCGTCCATCATAGCACTAGCAGAAGCACACGACGACAAGTTTAACCTCATTAACGTGATGGAATATCGAGTGACAGATGAATGTTTGCCCATGTACAACGTTAACGGGACAATGAGAAAGACCTAAAAGTCCAAATTGGTGGATAAATTTTATATGGAGACCTTGGATTCTAAGGAGTACATTGCTATAGTTGATATGGGATTCATATGGCGTCTGTCAACCCCCTCATTTGAGGACCGTGAACAATCAGATGGTACTAGCCTCACATGGCGGGATTATGCTTCCAAGATGTTGTCCATAATAATGTCCAGACACAGAAATGCTTCAAAGATTGTGTTGGTGAATGACCGCTATGACTTGCCATTTACCATCAAAGACAGTGAACGAAATCTTCGCGCTAGTAATATTGAAGGCTCTAAGAACATCTTCATCTGGCCTTCAGACACATTTCCCTCAGCTAGAGCTTTCCAGGATTTATTGCACAATCCAGCTAATAAACAACGCTTGCAGTCATTTCTCCAAGATGAAATCCGCCTAAGGTGCTGTGAACATTCCAATGTCCATTTTGTATATTCAGTGGTCCAAAGTATTGGAATTTATCCACAGGAGACAGAATTGGCAATTTTTAATGTAAACACATCGAAGCAGACACGATTCTCTTCTTTATATATTCCCAAATCAGAAGATCAGACATTGATACTGACGTTGTCATTGATGCTGAAGATACAGACGTTCTAATTTTGTCTGCATATGTTGCCCATACAATAGATGGAGTGTTAGCAGTCAAGAGGAAGAAGAACATCATAGATTGTAAACAACTATGCTCCAAAGAGGTAGCAGAGATTATAGTTCAATTACATATTCACAGCGGATCAGACACCACAACTGCTTTTTTTGGCCACGGGAAAGCAGCAATTTTTACCAAGGGAATCTCAGATGATGCACGTGCTCTGCTGTGTTGTGTTGGCAAGTCATTGCCGGTCACACAGTCTGTTCTGAATGACATGGCAATATTCACCTTAAGATACATCTATAATGACAAGGTGAGCTAATCTATGGGTGAAGCAAGGGCACGAAAAATGGATGGGCTGTTGAGAATGGCTTGTGTAAGCCAGTGCGATACACATGACCAGTGTAATAGGCCTAGCCTGGATTAAGTCTAGATTAACTAAGAATAAGTCTAGAAGGAAGATGGATAGGGGAGAGAGAGAGAAAAAAAAAAATAATGCTTACATCGACTAAATGAAACCATAAACTCGTACATCTTGACCAAACTCAAAACATGAGATAGGTCTCAGATAGGAAATGTATACAGTCAGCAACTTAGAGCTTTTACCTGATTGATTAAAGAAGGAACAAAAGCAGAGCGAAGTTCCTTACCATAGGTAGGAATAGAGATGACGTTTAAGTGACGTCACATTCAGAGGTTCGGAAAGGATATCTTCTCACTTTCTGTGACAGATTCGAAACGGCACACGGGCCAGTAAGACGTGCCCCCTGTAGCAGGCGATTAGACGAGTGAAAGTGAGTGTGTTTGAAAGACTGTTGCTAGCTATAACAATTGTTAAATAAAAGAAGAAAGGACCAGAGAACTGTTCATTTCCCGCCTTAGTGCAACACAAGCAAACACCCTACGGTGGTAACAAGAGCCAGATTACAGTAGTGGTAGCTTGACTGGATCCGAACTCATAACTCCGAAGAGAACGTCCATCACAAGAAATAAGTGACTGGTGAAAACAACACGCAAAGAAAGAAGATATAGCAGAAAATCAACGGCAGTCACCAGACGCCAGCCGCACATACACCGCCGCCCACACGAATACCAAATAGGCCTACACACGGCCCAGGACTAAGGCGGACACACAGTCACACACTCGCATTCCTCACTCCGTCACTCGCCTCCTACCGTCTCACCGTTTCACTCACGCGTTAGAAGAAGCACGTCAGTACCACGCCCGTACATAACTAAGAAGAAAGAAGAAGAAGAAGAAGAAGAAGAAGAAGAAGAAAAGAAGAAGAAGAAGAAGAAGAAGAAGAAGAAGAATCACGTCAGTACAACGCCCGTACATAACTAAGAAGAAAGAAGAAGAAGAAGAAAAAGAAGAAGAAGAAGCACGTCAGTACAACGCCCGTACATAACTAAGAAGAAAGAAAAGGAAGAAGAAGAAGAAGAAGAAGAAGCCATCATCTGCACAGTTACCAGCTCAAGATCATACGTTAGTAACTACGCAGGACCGCCGCCGCCAGCCTAAGACCCCGCCCTTCCCAGACGGTTAGACGCCAGCCGACGTAGATATCCATCGCCGTCAGCATTCTGAGGACTTAGACTCTACACCCATTTCAGAAGTATAATAGTAACATCTTTTTAAACAATTTGTTATATTTATGTAGTTGTTGTTAACTAATACAACTTGCACCAACAGATAAAGTTGCCTGAGTGTGGAATGATTGTGAACAGAGGGGATCTTCAAGGAGTATCCTTGTGTGTACACCAGTCTCCCGGGGTGGACGTGGTGTTCGAAATCCGCTGCTCTCTCTCTCTCAGTTTCGCCGCTTAGAGAAGGTATGAAGTTCAATATTCTGTAAGTGTGTCATCAACCTCACGTGTACGTAGGACGCAGATTAGGAAATTACTTGTTATAGTAACTCAACGTTATCATATAATCAATTCAGATAACATTAACGCCAAAATGGAGAACAGCAACTGATGATTAAGAGCGGCTGATGACTAGGTTGCACAGCCAATAAACTCTCTATTGAAAAAGAATCAGACTTTTACTTGGGGACAAGCTCAAGAGCAGGCATTTGAGACTTTAAAGTCGAAACTCACCACTTCACCAGTGCTAATCTTCCCAGATTACACGAAGGAATTTATCCTATGCACCGACGCCTCAGATGTACTCAGACGCCTCAGGCTAGGAGGAATATTAATGAAGGAAAGAAAGGGAACGGTCCAACCGATAGCTTATGCATCTAGACTATGTACAACCGCAGAAAAGAATTAGGGGGGGGGGGGGGGCACTCAGTAGAGCGTATACCTCCGCCCGAATGTTTCATCAATCATATATAAATATATATATATGCATTATGCACTCAGTATGAGCGCATACCTCCGGCCGAATATTTCATCAATTGTTGGCCATGGCTACAGTTGTCAATAGATTTCATCCAAAATTAAATCAGTTCTTCCTTATACCAAGTAGACCTAGTATACCGAGTTTGGTCCAAATCTATGTGTAACTTTTTGAGAAATCCTGTACACTAACAAACAGACAGACAGACAGACAGACAGACAGACAGACAGACAAACAGATCGGGGTGAAAACATAACCCCTCCAACTTCGTTGGCGGAGGTAATTACAGCATCACAGTACGTGAGACTTTAGCAGTATTATACTGTCTAGAAAAACTCTCAGACGTTATTAGGTTACAAGATAAGAGTGTGGACTGACCACACAGCAATACAGAACCTGTTCAGGCACAAAAACCTTAGAGGCAGGCTCGCCAGATGGTTCACAACGTTACGGAATTATGAAGTCAGTTTTGAATACATACCAGGAGAGAAAAACGTAGCCGCAGACGCACCCTCAAGGAACATAAGCCCAGAGACAGAGGTAAAGACCTCAATATGCAGTATTGAAGAATTAATCACACTAGATACAAACCTAGTCAGCACAAAACTTGAAAAGGATAACATATGGAACAAGGTAGTAGCGTACCTAGCAAACCTGACAGATAGTCAAGAACCAAAACTACCCACTAAATACAAGATAAACGATCTCGAAATATGCCATAGGTTATTATACAGAAACGCAGAAATATTAAGCAAAGATGTAACAGGAGGTACAGTGAAACAGTTAGTAATCCCTCAGACACTAGTCCCGGAAGTATTAAAGATGCTCCATAACAGTGCCCACAGCGCACATCCAGGAAAAGACAAGACTTACAAGCAAGCACAACTAAAGTATTTTTGGCCCGGTATAAGAAAAGACATATATTCACACGTAGATAACTGCATGCCATGCGCCGAGATGAAAAGCAGTAGATACACGTTCCCCAGTGAACGAACAAGCACAGGCCGCGCACAAGCATGAGCCGCGCACAAGCTAGGAGTGACACTAGTGAATATACCCATTACCCACGACAGAAGTGTATCACGTCGTTGCCCGACGCGATTTGAATATTTTACGTACAGGAAAGCAGAATAACGCAGCGAAGGACTGCTATATGAAAATAAACTGAAATAATTGTCAATAATTCAGTCACCGTGAGAGTGACTGAGAACGATAGAACCATACTATGATAATCACGAATTAATAAGTACCTGCTGAACGCACAGAACTCAGGCATGCAACGCCATACACACGTACACATTTTCTTGCTGGAAGAAAGAAATAGATAAAGACAGATATAGATAGAAAATAAATCTAGAGATATAGATAATGTGATAACACTGGGGAACAAATTTTTGTTGAGTTAGGTCTGACACTTGTTATTAAGTAATTTTTGGGTGCTGAATCCAAAACTGATCTCAGTTTTTCTCTATCACGTCAAGTTTGAACTGTAGGATTTTCGTTTTCTTAAAAAATATGAAAAATACTGTACATAACAGTAACAGTGCTTATTTTATAAAAAGTTGCAAATGTTAACATACAATGAAAAATGAAAGAAATAGGCATGAATAGAATGTTTATTTAACATTATCATGTTTTTAGAAAGGATAAGACTATAATTGTGTGCAGGTTAAGGTAAAAATTTACGTTTGTAGCTTTGTCTGGAGTGTTCAACTTGAGGACTATCGCGTTTCATGCTCCAACAATAGTCAGCCATCATATGCACATCCCATCTACCCTGGTAACGTTCTTCCATAACCTTCAAATCTTGGTGAAATCGTTTACCTTGCTCGTCGCTAGCAGCACCAAGATTTTCCGGGAAGTTGGCAAGATGGCTATGCAAAAAATGTACTTTAATACTCATGTTGCAACCAAGTGCCTTGTAGCTCTCCAATAGTTCCTGAACAATTTCTGTGTAATTACTTGCACGTGTATTTCCAAGAAAGTTCTTGACGACGTCTTTGAATGATAGCCAAGCATTCTTTTCAAGGTCTGACATAGTACCGTTGAAATGTTCATCTTTGATGAGCTGTCGAATTTGTGGACCATCAAACACACCGGCCTTGATTTTTTCAATTGACAGTCCAGGAGATGCCAAGATGATGTACTTCAAACAGTCGCCATCAGTTGACAATGTTTTTACAAATTGTTTCATGAGACCTAGTTTTATGTGCAGAGGTGGGAATATTATTTTCTTCCTGTCAACAAGTGGCCTTTAAAATTCAATTTTGTATGTCAGGGAAAATGTTCACGAAATAAAAGCCTTGACTTATTGTCGCAGGCAACATTTGAGTAGAGTATTTTTGGAGGGTAAAAACGACTTCAATTATTAGCGCTACTTAAGTCTCTAAGACTCCAAGTTTGCCTATATGCTGTTAAAGTTTCATGTAAATATACTAAATACTGTTAAAATTAAAAGGCTCTAAATATGGACTTCTACACGGAACAATTCATGCAAAGGCACCTTGTGAAGTACTATTATTCCAAAACGAAGCTTCATTGAGAAACGTTATATATATTGTATATATGATAGAGAAACTATCTCTACTGAATTTGTGCGCGAAGGATGTCAGTTTAAAGAAAAATGATTTGTAAGGGACAAATCATTTTTATCGTCATATTTAATCACTCAAATCTTTTTTGTTTATTATCATTAAGAGTTTATATTAGGTGGCTGGGTTTATAACGGTCTTTAATATATACTCTAAAATGAAAAATTAAATCAAACGATTTTGAAAAATAAATAAAAAAGTCATGTTTAAGCTTTTGTAACATAACTATAAAATGCATTTAACAATAATCTACCTACTCCATACCTGAAACAATATGCATTTTACAGTATCCGACATGCAATTTGGTATTCAAGGAAAACTTGAATGAGATATCAGCTTTGAGTTATTGCCACTGGCCCAATTTGAAGACAAAAAATACTACCTTTTGAAAGGCTCTATCTTCAAAACCAAAAATTGTAGAAAAAATCACAAGGTGTCATTTAAGCTGGAATAGGTTATTCTTGTTATGATTTGAGCCATTAATATTTTTGTCATTAACTTTCGGTCTTATGGGTGAAAATAGAGAAAATTTGCTTGATTTTGCACCATTTATGGATGTAACTCCAAAACTTATCGTACGATGCTTATCATATTCATGTCAACGACGCATTAGGACGTTTCCCACATCATATCCGAAAATCAACTTAATCCAAAAACCATTAAGGTACTCATACACACTTGTGAAAGTTTGGGGATTATATGTCAATATTCGAAGTCATAAAAGAAAAAAGACTATACAGTATACAAGGTCTCGAAGATTTTTTTCTCGACAGGAGGTCGCTGGAATTCAATGACACATCATTTGTAATGGCATTTCCACACCTAAAAAAAAAATATATATTTATTTAAATGCCCCAATTCTCTTAACTCTTAAGTACGAAAAATATAAATTTTCAGAAATCATTAATAGGTACAAAGTACCCTTTCTTTTATATTTTCTATCTCGGTAACCAATTGTTGTTGAGCGACCCCATTAGTGATTCTTAGACCTTTAAACAATTCACTCGGCATCCGTAATGTAATTTTTTTACCTTTTATAACTCTAAAACTTTTAAACAGATTTTAATGATAATTATTCATATGACGTGATATTATACTATCTCTAACATATGAAAAATCTGACTGATTTGACGTATAGCAAGGATGCAGGAGCCATTCAAAAAATTTTAAAAATGATTTATGACATCTAGCACCCTTAATATTTGTTGAATCAATTATATTTTTCACAATAGCATATATTATACTCATACGCCATCTGTGTGAATTGAATTACGTATGGATAAAAACTATAGGGATCGCTATTTTTGTCCTAGTTTTTTTTTTTTTTCCCCATCACCCACAAAAAGTTTCGTTACTACGTTCCCGACAATATAGCATCGTTTATATAGCTAATTTGCATTTAGTTGTTTTTGTTTTTGTTTTTTTCTATATGAAGAAAAAAAAATGGAAAAATTATATACAATAATTTAACCCAAAAAATCTATAAAAAAAAATTTATATAGTCGAGAACGAACTAACGATACTTGATGTGGGTGCTAATGAAAAATATTAAAAAATTGTAGAAAATATTAGCGATTTTACAATTTCTATCCAAATTTAATATTTTTTTTACAGATCGGGTATTAGTATAGTACCTATCATATGTTACAAAATCAAACAGATCCAACAAATAT
This sequence comes from Chionoecetes opilio, assembly GCA_016584305.1. Classification (NCBI taxonomy): domain Eukaryota; kingdom Metazoa; phylum Arthropoda; class Malacostraca; order Decapoda; family Majidae; genus Chionoecetes; species Chionoecetes opilio. The sequence goes on along the minus strand of JACEEZ010005504.1, from coordinate 396,477 downwards.
GAAGGGTGCTAGATCAAGTTTTTTTTTTTAAATATAGATACAAAAAATATCATACGCATCAAAATGATAGACCCTATATAATCAAATATCATGTGCCTTTAGTATAAAAATCAGACAAACAGTTTACCAGATACTGGCCAAAAAGCATTATAAATCTGGCATTATATTTTACATAATTACCCCACAAGTGGCATTTTCCTTAGAGATACAAAAAAAATTCGGAAATCAAAATTATAGATCATAAAAAATCTATAAATAGTTTACTATAAGTTTTATTAAAAGGCAAACGGTTTAACAGACACAACCAAAATCTGTGATTCCTAATATGACATATTTTCCATTATATGCCCCAACAGGGGCATTTCCCTTATAGATACAAAAAAATATATGCATCAAAATTATAGATGATAAGAAACCTATAAATACTATTCTATTAGTTTAAAAATCTGCCAAACAGTATAGCAGACACAACCTAAAAAGTATTATTCATAAGGCATAATATTTTACATTATACCCACAAAAGTGGCCTTTTCTTATAGATACAAAAAAAGAACGACATTAAAATTATAGATCATAAAAAACTCTATAAATAGTTTTTAATACGTTTTATATTAAGCGAAATAGTTTATAGAACGCCGACGTGAGTTTCGACATGGGATGCTTGCAGCCTATGTTGATATCAAGAAGGCGTTTGACTCAGTGCATCGTGAGTCACTTTGGGATCTTCTGCGACTTCGAGGGATTCCTGCAAGGACTATTGGTTTGATAACTGGTCTGTATTCTGGGACTGAGAGTGCTATGAAGTGTGGGGCAGGTGTCTCCAGCTTCTTTCATGTGAATACAGGAGTGAGGCAACGTTGCGTCCCTGCCCCATCACTTTTCAACGCTTGTATGGACTGGGTATTGGACAAGGTTGTAGATCAAAGTGATTGTGGAGCATCCGCCGGCAACACCAAGATCACTGATCTTGTTTTTGCCGATGATGCAGTAATCTTTGCTGAGTCGCTGGAGGTCCTGGTGATGGCTCTCGAGGCGCTGCACGAGGAGGCAAAGCCTTTGGGACTTGAGGTCTCCTGGCTCAAGACCATGGTCCAGGTGTTTGGAGACTTACTAGATGAAGCAGTACAGTCTGTTCATGCGTGTGGCGAGGACATTGAGATCTTGGAAAGTTTTACATACCTTGGTAGCGCAGTCCATAATGACGGCGGGTCACGTCAAGAAGTCTTACAGCGGATTGGCATAGCCCACGGTGTTATGGACTCGCTCAGTGGGAGTATTTGGCGTTGTCGGTACCTGTGCAGGAGGACAAAGATCCGGATCTTCAAATCGCTTGTGATCCCTGTCTTACTCTATGGTTGTGAGACATGGACACTAAATAGTGACTTGAAGAGACGAATCAATGCCTTTGGTAATAAGTGTCTTAGACGCAGAATCATGGGGTATCGCTGGGATGATTACGTGTCAAATCAGCGATTGCACCGTGTGACTGAATCGAGGCCTATTACCTGCATAGTCCGTCAGCGCCAACTTCGGCTATATGGGCATGTGGCACGCTACCCTGAAACCGATCCTTCCCATCGGGTTGTATCTGTAAGAGACAATCCGGCGTGGATGAGA
>JACEEZ010005504.1:349860-392360 GCA_016584305.1 Chionoecetes opilio | reverse complement strand
ACATATTTAGTGAATAATTTCAATGATATGCCCAGTAAAAATGAACACTCTCCGTCAATAATTAACTGAGATAGAGGGTAACAAATTGGAAAATAGATACAAATTGTAAGAGTTACCGCTCTCATACTTTTTGACATACCCATACCGGGCACTAATTGAATAACTTCCACACTAATGCCGTCTAAATGCAACCATTTGCAATCCCTAATGAAGCTTAGTTTTTTATAATAGTAATTCAAAAATTTATTAAACCGATTTTTTTCAATTTTCAGCTATCTGACCTGAAACCCCCAATCAACTTATGGACAAGCTTATTCTATCACATACAAGTTTTGAAAAAAAATAGTAGGCAAAACCAAAAATAAACAAAAAAATTATGCCCAAAAAAAGTATATATGAGACGTTATAGGCCGATATTGATAATTATTTATAAACATTAAAAAATATATATCATTATTCACAATAAGTAAACTATTCGGTGACCGGGGTATGAATTAGCATGGTATGAATTGTCCGGGGTATGCATTGTCCGGGGTATGAATTGTCCGGGGTATAAATTAGCATGGTATGAATTGTCCGGTATGAGTTGTCCGTGGTATGAGTTGTCCTGTCACCGATATGAACTACTGTGTATCATCTTCCGTGGCACATACATATCAGTAGTGATGCTATAATTCGTAATATGTGGCGCCTGGCGACATTATTGCATCTGGCGACTATACTGTTATGTATCTACGGTAGGGTTATCACTATAACTGTCCAAGGTAAAGACATTTTTCCTGTGGAAACACTGAGGCAAACTGTCCGTAGGCAGTGTCCGTAGGCAAAGTGTCCGTAGGCAAATTGTCCGGTAGGCAAAATGTCCGGTAGGCAAACTGTCCGTAGGCAAACTGTCCGGAAGGCAAATTGTCCGTAGGCAAATTGTCCGTAGGCAAACTATCCGTAGGCAAACTGTCCGGGTACCGTAATTATTCGTAACAACAGGATAAATCAAGAACTGTTTCATATTATAGGCGCCTAAAGCAAGAGGTGGTCGCACACTAACAGATAACCCTTCCTGACCCCTGCTGGCTAACCTGGTCGAGGTTCCTTTGTTGCTCCTCCGGCTTAGAAACATCTCAAAGGGTAGCAGGGAAAGAAGGAGAGGGAGGACAGATGCAAGAGATTAATAGGAGAGAGGAAGGGAGGAAAAATATTGGGAGGGGGAGAAAGAAAGGACCTGGAGATGGTATGAGGGGAAGAAAATAGTTTGCAATTAAAGAAAACCGAACAAGAAGAAAATTAGATGTAAATAAGAAAAGTCATATAATAATTTGCTTGAAAAAGAGAATGGGGATAAGTGCGTAAGATAAAAGGCCGTGAAAGGACAAAAGATAACAGTAAAGAAAAAGAAAAAGGAGAACAAAAGAGGAAAAAATAGATGAGAAAAGAAGAATAGGAAGAAAAGAAAGAAGAGAAAAGGGAGCTTGATAGAATGGGGAAATATGTGTAAGATAAAAGGCCGAGAACAGACACGACAAAAAGGGAGATAAAAAGATGCTGAAGAGAAAGGTAAGGTTGAGGCAAAGAAGGTAGGCAAGGAGATAAATGGAGGAAAATCAAAAAGACGACTGAGGAAGACGGAGGAGAAAAACGAGGGTAAAGGAGGAGTCAAAAGAGGACATGGACTAGGAAGAGGATGAGTCATGGCACTGAAGAGGAAAGATTTACCATTCGAAAAGAGGAGAATGAAGGAAGTGAAGGTAACTCAAAGGAGAAGAGGAAAGTGAGAGGAAATGAGTTGAAAGAGAAGATGGCCGGGAGGAGACGCAGCCTATAGGAAGAGGAAAATGAAAGGAAATGAGAGCGGGAGGAGAGGATCGCGGGAAGAGTCCATGTACATGTTAATCAGCAGCCTTTGATCTCACCGGGAGCTGAACTTTAGAGCCCGAATGGGATACAAACGTCGGCACACTTTTGTACGACCTCCTGCATGACACGAGAAGAGAGAGAGAGAGAGAGAGGAGAGAGAGAGAGAGGAGAGAGAGAGAGAGAGAGAGAGAGAGAGAGAAAAGAGAAGAGAAGAAGAGAGAGGAGAGAAAAGGGGGGGTGGGGGAGAGAGAGAGAGGAAAAAAAAAAAAAGGAAAAAAGGAAAAACAGCACGGGAAAACCCCCACCCCCCAAACCCCCCCTTTCCCCCCCCCCCCCGCCCCCGGGCCCCCCTTCGCCCCCACCCCCCCCCCCCCCCCCCCGCCCCCCCCCCCAAAACCGACCCCCCCCCAACGAAAAACCCCCCCCTTTCCCCCCCCCTTTTTTTGGGAAAAAAAAAAATTTTTTCGGGGTAAAAAACCCCCCCTTTTTCCCTTTTCTCAAATCCTCCCCCATTTTTCCCCCCTTAATCCCCCCCCTGTCCTCTTTTTTTTTTTTTTTTTTTTTTTTTTTTTTTTTTTCCCCCCTTTTTTTTTTTTTTTCCCCCACCCTTTCCCCCCCCCCCTCTCCTCCCCCCTCCCCTCCCTCTCCCCCCCCCTTCCCTCCTCACTTCCCTCTTCACTCCTGCATCCTCTCCCTCCCGTCCCCCTGTTCTCCTCCTACCCTCTCCTGTGAAATCCCTCCCAAATCCCTCCCCGGGGGCGGGTCGGAGTTTTTTTCCACCTTGATCCCTTTTCCTTTCTCCTCCCCTGCTTTAAAAATTTTTAAATTCCTTCTCCGCCTAGATCCCCCCCCTTCGTCATAAATCAAAGCCTTCTTTATTTCCCCCTTGTGTTTCCCCCCCTTTTTTGGAATGGCCCCTTTTGGTTTTTTGTCGTTGGGTCCAGTTCCTATGTGGGGTTTTTGTGGAAATTTCGTGTCTACTATCGCTTTCTACTCTTTTTCCCCTGAAAACTCTCTCCTCTCTTCTCCGCTCTTCCCCCTCTGTGCCCTTCTCCTCTTCTCCCCTTCAAAGCCCCCTTCGCCCCTACCCCCCCCTCCCTCGTCGCCCCCTAGCCCCCTTCCCAGCGGCTCATTCTGCCTCTCATCCTCTCCCCCGCCCGCTCCCCCTCACACCCGTCAACCTCCTCCCTTCCTCGTCCCCTTCTCGACCTCTCCGGTCTTCGGGCCCCCACTTCCCCGGGTTCCCCAACCGACTCACGCTCTCAAAATTCCCGCTGCTCACTTCCCCGCGACTACCGTCGCGCACCCGCTGCGGGCTTCCCGCTTTCCTCAACCCATCATCCCCCTCTTGCTATTATCCTCCGCTCTCCTCCCTCTTTTAAGCCCCGCTCTCTCCTCCTCCCTCCAGGTCCGTCTCGTCCTGGGGGAAATTTTCTCTCCATCCTCGATTCGGGCAACCTCTGTTCGGTCTAAAAATTTTCCCCTCCTCTATTTCTCCCCTCTCCTCCCCTTTGCAAACCCCCTTCTCTCGTCCCCCTTTCATCCGCTCCTTCCTCCTCTTGTTTTCCCCTCCCGCAGGTCTCTGGGTTTCGTTTTAAACCTTTTCTTTTCGGTTCTTTACTTTTCCCAAATCCCCCCTCTCTCCCCCGGGTGTTCCGTCCTCCCTTCGGTCTTCGCTTCTCTTCCTTCGCCTCGGTCCTCTCCAAGTTCTTCTTCCTCTCTCCTCTCCCCCCCTTTCTTCCTTTCTCTCTCCTTCTCTCCTTCTCTCTCCTGCTCCTCCCCCGCCCTCTCCTCCTTCCCTCTCTGTTCCTCTCCTCTTCTCCGCTCTCTCTCCCCCTTCCTCTCTCTCTCTCCTCTCCCCCTTTCCCTCTCCCCTTCTCTCCCTCCTACCCTTTTCCTCCCCTCTTTTCCCTTTTACCCTTTTTGAGTTCCTCTCCCCTCTTCCTTACCGACCCCCACCCACCCAACGTGACGCTCCCCCTTCAACCCTCTTCCGAACGTTTCGGTTAACGAAGCTTCACCTTCCCCCCAGGCCAGGGGTGGCCAGAGTCGAGCGACCCCATCCCGGGGGAGGGCTCAGGAAACGCCTTTCCCAGCCGGCTTCCTACGAGCTTTTTCCAGGGTGGGGGGGAGTGCGACTTGGGCGCCTCAAGGTTGTCTCCGCCTTCGGGTTCGCTTTCGCGGGGGGCCCTGAGGAGCCTCCGCCTCGATCTCCGGTGGCCTGAGGGCCCCCCCCCCGGGCAGTGTGTGGCCAAGGAGGAACAGCGGGTTGGAAGGGGCCCGGGAAGGTCCCATGTTGGCCCCAGCCTGAGCCCTGTATTGGAGGCACCCGCTCGTCGTGTCGGCGGTGCGGTGCTCGTACAGCGCGGGCCTTAAACGGCACCTCCCGACCCGGCAGGTTCAGCTGATGGGTGCGGGGGGCTCGTTTTCCCCGCCGCCCTGGACCCTTGGGGTGCTTCGGGGACATTCGCGGTGGGCAGGTACTCCAGGAACCTGTCCGTTGTTACCGTTGCCAGACGTTTGGGCACTACCAGCGCCAGTGTCAGCGGCGGCAAGAGCTGTGTGGTGTGTGCAGTGGGAGCATGCTTAACGGGACTGCGTCCGCCTCCTCCGGGAGGGTGGTGAGCGGCCCGTGGCTCGGGTGGCCCCAACTGCGGGGGCCAGGCATCACGCGGAATCGTCGCTGCCCCCTGCCGGCTCCGGCAGATTCCTGGATCCACGGTTCCCCGCCAGCTGCAGTGGAAGGAGGCCCCCCCTTGCTTCCACCTCGGTCTACACCCCAGCCCCCCGTTCCACGAATGAAACGCCGCCGAGACCCGACGGCCCGCCGAAGGAAGAGGAGGAAGAGGCCCAAGCGCAAACCGTCTGTTTTTCCCCTGTGGGGGATATGGACATGGACGGCCCAGGCCCCCGTGGGTGACGCAGGTCCCACCCCCTTGGAAAATGCGGCCGTTGGAGGGAAATTGCAGCTTGCTGTGGCCCCCCGCCCTGCCGCCGCGTCCCAGTGCAGGCCGCTTACCTCTTTGGTCGAGAAGCGGGGACGCAGATGGAGGGACGGCTCTATACTTACGGGAAGACAGACACTACTCGTACTGCTTGGGTCATATGAGTTCCTGGTCAGTCAGAAACTGGGGGCTGTTCGTTCCCGTGTTTCGCACCAGCCAGCCTTTCTCTTATGTGAGGCAGGCGCTGCGTGAAGGCCGCAGTCTCTAGGGCGTGCGGGGCCGTGGCGGCTGCCGCACGGAGGAACCGATTGAGCATGGGCCCGGCCTTAGTTCATCGCCGCCGTGGTGCAAGTAACTTGGGCGGAGGGGCTTTATGACGCGTACCTTGCCGCGCTGGAGTCGTATGAAAGCCATATAATGTCATGTCTGTTTGCATGTGCATTCTTTGTGATTTATTGTTTGATTGTGTCCTTTTGTATATGTCAGCTCATGACGATGGGCCTGTGGGCGTGATAAAATCTAATTCCAACAAAAAATCTCTCTCATCGCTCTCTCTCTCGTCAACTCTCAGGATCTGAGTCTGCTCATTCTCGATTCTCTCTGCTGGCTCTCTGTTCTCTTTCTGCTTCTGTCGATCTCTTCTCTCGCTCTCTCTGGTCGCTCTAGATATCTGCGTGTTAAACGATGTAGTGCGGTAACGAAAACGATACTGAATCTCGCAATCATATCAGCTCATATTTGCACTACATTATAGGCTAATGATGGTTGGAGAGGCAGCTAACACATACGACAAACAAAGCAGTCACAAAACACCAAGCTAGCAGCGGAAGGGCACTACGCTGCAATGTTAGTTTAGGATAATTGATGCAGTTGGTGCGCTTTAATTTTTTTTTTTTGGTTTTCTGTTCATTAATTCATGGTTATATATATAATATTTTATCCTTGGGCGGATTGTTTTTCTTCCTATTGTATTTGAATGGAGTGAAAGCGTTGGACTCAATGATTGGTGAAGATGTGAGGAAGTGCTAGAGCTGTGTGTGTGTGTGTGTGGTTGTGTGATGGACTCGTTAATTTGCCACGTGGTCGAGGTGATCGAACAGTGTTTCTGTGCGGTTCGCGGCTTGTAACTTGAACTATTACAGAGGGTGCTGTCCTGGGCATATGGGAAGTATACTCGGAAAATAACCTAGCCTGCTCCAAGCAGAGACTACTGTGTGGCGAACAAAAGTGGCTTTAGAAGCGACTTATATGTCTAATAAGTGTTATAGGAAGTAACATACACACGACTTACCGTCTTCTCTGTGTATCGCCAATAGTGACGTTTTGGCCATGCGAGTCCACGTACCTACCTGTGCGGGCTGTGGGCACGGATGCCAGCTCCGTGAAGCATGGGGATAGAGCAGTTAGGGCGTGCTTTGGTGTATGCTTATTGGAAAAGGAGAAAGGGCCTTTATTGAAAAGGAGACTAAGATTAGGAAGACTTACCGAACAGTGGGGGGAGGAAAATAAAAAGTGAAAAGTGAGAGATAGTGGAACAACGGGATAACAGTTCGAAGCTGCTTTTCGGCATGTTTCAGAAGACCACCAGGGACGCCACCACCTTACTCAAGGTAAAAGCCCTAGTCACAGTGGCCCGTCACAAAGGGTTACGCAAAAAAATTTTAAAAATATTGTCACCACTATTGAATAATCGATGTAAGTTTGTCTTACTGGGTACGTGTGGGGGGGGGGGGGGGGGGGGTGTTTTTTTTGGTCTGGGGGGGGTTTGGGGGGGTATTGGTGTGTCTTTAGCTGCCTGCCTTTGCGCACGAGGTCGCCAAGAACTGTGGCAATAAATTTAAAGGCACATGAGTCCGGATTCCGTTAGAGGCTGGCAAGAGGGCAACAATGTCGCTTATTTACATACCTTCCATTTGTTATGGCTCTAGAGAGAGGGCGATGAGTATTTTATTTAGGCAGTGTAAGATTACATTTGAACAGGGCACCCGCCGTTTGATATACTAGCCCACCTCATGACAAGTACTCAAACACGTAACAACTGGACACCACCACTCGTCGTTTTAACACAAGTGTACCGAAAAGCCCTGGGCAATCATGCAGTGCTGATGAGACGAATTTATGAGAGCTCTCAAGCCGAAAATACTCAGACTGTAGACTAGCGTAGCATTTTTTTAGTGCAGGATATGCAACATGAGCAGGCAAGCAAGCAGCACGTCGTTCTAGATGCTATAGGAGTAATGCCATGGCTAGATGGAGCGCTCACTCTTGGGCATATCATGCCGCCAGCAGTGTCCAACATACATCTGAGTCCCACCTAGGTGACGCTAGCCTTTACACGGATAATTATACTTAACCATTGCAGGCCTTATACCATAACAGATCAGATGTGAATAGCTGAAGCTTACTCTCAGTAAATAGTTTAAAGCAGAACTACGTCATGATACCTCCTACAAACTGAATCATCACCTTATCAAGCAAATATGATTGAGGAAAGAAATAGAAATGTGATAGTTTTACTCACTTCAGAACCGACAGTAGGTAACTGCAACAGAATAAAAGGCGGCGTCATCACATTTGTGACGAAATCAGCTCTTGCACCCTGAAGTTCTTTTGCTCTGAGTCCTAATCAATATATCATGAGGCTGGCAGGTTTTGTAGCATACCACTTATTGACTATGATTTATATTAATATTTATAGAAACTGCCGCAAGTTCGCGCCGGCATTATCTGTGTCTTTAAGGCAAGGATGGATAATTGTGTGTTAAGACTAATTTATCCGTCCACCACCTTGACTACTAGTAGTGCTCTCTGGAGGCCTAAGATTTTCTCATTAGCTTGACTGGAATTCGGGAAACAATCTACGGCTGGGCAGCTGACATGCGTGTTCAGGGGCTGAAGCATTCGCTGACAGCTTCGCACAAGACCTCTGTCTGATAAGCAAATATATGCTAATACGCCTTCTACACTGAGGCGTGACAATATTACTCGAGCGTGGTTATTGACCAACATGATTGATCTTTTCTGATAATTCACAGTTGGAACGACCAAAATACGGTCTTGATCGCAACATCGTCAACTCCTGAGCAAACAATCCATGACATATAACAACATCCTCTGTGACTTCAGCCCATGCACAGGCTCACGGGCGGTGATTGTATTTAATACATCTTGATTTCTTCAGTGAGATCGCATCTTGCTGGGATAGGACTTAAAATAGACGTGCTATAATCATCGTGGAGCATGGCTAGACTTGAAATGAGCAATTTCTGACCCTTAGGTTCTAGTAGCGATGCAAATTCTCAGTAAAATGTCCCCATGAATTTGTGAAAAAACATTACGCCATTAATGGAAAACAGCACTTTCCAAGCAAAGTATGAAACCCTAAAGTGAGGGCGCAAGGTACTTATGGTCGTAGCGAAGCTTGCGAGTTAATTTGAGAGGCTATAGTGACAATACAACACAAGACATGTCGACTATAAGATCAACATCAACACCTTTTAGATGAAATAACTTAACTATCATATCCAGTTGAAGCTGGATACAGGGCTCGGGAGAATGGCACATGCTGTAGCATGTATTTGATAAATTATATCCTAAGTTATGCTTTAACAAATATGGTCTGCATCAGTCCACTAAGAATCGTGCTGGTTCTCGCCTGGAAAAACTCAAGCGGTCGAGGACGCATCAACAAGAAAAAGAATCCCCATGGGGGAATCGGCCGAGGAAGCTATCATCGAGCATTATGACAGGAGTCTTCAGTACATGTCTGGATGCATCAGGCACGGATAAATAAACACTTATCATTCAACCGATTTATTGAATAATCTGCAGATTCACACTACATTGAGCTATATACAGGACATCGATTCTTCTACATAAGACATACAAGAAGCAATATAGAAGACTTATCACCGGCCCATCGCAGCGCTGGCCGCAGATAATTCCAGCGAAGCTTCTGCAAAAAATGTTTCCAGCAGAGTTAAGCATGGCGCCCCTGTATTTTTTGTTGATGCAGAAACTCCCTGGAATCCGAGTAGTCATAGCGCAAGAATTGAAATTGCTAGAACTACATTAGCCTATTTTAGCATAAGGTAAGATGCGAGTAGGCTGAAGTGCAAATAACATAGACTATGTTTGCCTTAACTTCACTACTATCTAAAAACTCCTCTGAGTGGAATAGTGGAAAAGAAGATATGGCCTCGTATCTTGAGGATAATGACAAAATTTAACGCATAGATCAGCATCGGCTTGCTCGTTCGCAGTCGCTGCATGCCTGTTTCACCAATTACTGCGCAGCTATCATGAAAACATTCTCAAGCACTTGAAGGGCACTAATAAGTCATGTTGACAGGATCTACACCTAGACTTCGCTAGAAGGTCTTTCGATAAAGTGACGCAACGGCATATTGCTGTATGAAAATATCTAAGGCTGGGTATATCGGGTAAACGGAGGTGGTGTTGCATGATTTGGGCCTCTAGCCCACCGAGTAAGCAATTTGTGCTTTAGTTGATGGTGGAAGGTGTCGGGCAGTGGTCTGGTAAGTGTCACCTAAGTGGGAGTACCACTAGGGGTCAGCCCTCGCCCCCTTACTCTTGCCTCATACCCATCTCGCGATATCAACAACATGTTCAACTACACTGCGTCTGTCGCGCTCCTTCGCAGATGACACTCTCTTGTGTTAGAGGATCGTGTCCTTGCTAAGCCGACGCCGACTTATTCCAAATGACTGGGCAGCGCCGTACCTTGTGGCAGAACAGAATCCGATATGTCCTTTAATACATAATTTGAAGCATCTTGAGTTGAGGCAACACTGAGCTCGAATAACTATCTCATGGGTACACGCTAACTACAGCACTATGACGGATCTCAGCATTAGTGGCATTAAGGATACATGTAATAACTCGGTGGCTACCCTCAGCTGTGATTGCAGCTTTTCTACTCAGCTAGTGGCAATGTGACAGAGAAAGCGAGCGGTCAGGTTGGCTGGATCTGGAATGCGCATCCCTTCGGACCCTTGACACACTGTCCTAATGTCGACGCATGCTGACCGCTCATAGCAAGTCACTTGTCGTGTGCCTTTGGTTAGAGCTTTATGTAGGCTGTCGCGGGCTGCGTCGCGTGGCGCTATAGAGACACTCCCTAGCCAAAGAATGGCTCTGCCATACGCAACTCTTAGCTTGTCGCGACTGGCGAGTGGCATCAGAGGAGCCTAGGGTGGCGGCTATGAGTCCCCGCCCTCAGCAGAGCGTCACTATAAGAAACCATGCCTGCGCCACGCAACGGGCGGAGGAGCAACATGACAGTGAACCCTCAAGTTTACACTCTTCAGAGCGCTACATCCGAGCCCTGGTCCCAGCTGGGCCTACATAGGCGCTGATGAAGGCATAAAGTTAAAAAAAAAAAAAAAAAAAAAAATAAAAAAAGTTGTGGATGTCCCGTGGAGGACGGTCGAGATACAGCATGTCACTCGAAGCTGTGTCAGCGGTCATTTAGTCAGTAAAAGTTCTTGCTGTTCGAAACTAGATTAGCTGTGACAGGTTAGAAAAACTCAACCTGTGTCAAAACTGGAGAGACGCAGAGAAAGGTATGGCCATTTTATAGTTCCATATAAAATATCAATTGGCAGTAGCAATTCAATTAACGCTTGACATACGTTTATAACGATTCATCATACCTACTGCGGTAGTACTCTGCCAGCATTGCTAAAAAGGGACTACTATCCCCGTAGGGCAGGCACTCAGAGTCGATAACGTTGAAAGAGAACGCTCTTTCCACCAGAGGGCTGCTTCGCCTATTCAATGCCGTTACCAAGACATCTGCGTGACTCAAACTCAACCATGTCTGGAGAGTTTAAAATACAAGCTGGATATATTTCTTATCATAGCGTCAGTGAATCCGTGCCGCTCTTCAAGCCCTAAGCTGCTCCCATTATCGCTACGCATTCGGCGGGGCCGCCAGCAACACCCATGTAGACCAGCGTGGCCGCAGAGACGGGGCAGACAGGAATGTACTTGATATTGGGCGGCGGCATCAGCGTGGTGCCACGGGGCAGCAAATGTGTTGTTGCCAGTAACTAACGCTTCCACAGGATCCACGAGGTGTGTGAGTGTGATGTGAGTGTCTGTGTCTGTGGCGTGTGCGTGTGGCGTGTGCGTGTGGTCGTGGTGCGTGTGCGTGTGCGTTGCGCGTGCGCGTGCGTGTGCTGCGCGTGTCGCGTGCGCGTCTAGCGAGTGCGCGCACGCGTGCACACATAGCGTGCGCGTGTGGGGCGTGCGCGTGCGCGCCGAAAAAGGGGGACGAGTGAGTGAGTGAGCGATTGCAGTGAGTGAGTGTAGCGAGCGGCGGAAGCGAGTGAGTGAGTGATTGAGTGAGTGAGGTGAGTGATGCGTGAGTGAGTGAGTGAGTGAGTGATTGAGTGTGTGAGTGTGAGTGTGAGTGTGAGTGTGTGTGTGATGTGTGTGGTGTGTTATGATGGACCCGATATTTGCATTCGCATTTCGATTATTCCATGTTTTTTCATATTGCCTTCGCATTCGCAGGATCGTAGTTTTGGTGGGCGAATATTCGAATATTTTGCCCAAACATCATTGAACATTGACAAAATATGAAAAAATATTACGAAGTGAACATAAAATATTACACATGGCAAACATAATAAATAGCATATTAATAGTTTTACGAGTGCGTGAAATCAAAAGTTAATGAAGTGAGGGAGGCTATCTGGTAGCCAAAAGGCTATAGTCGCCTCGGGTACTAACTGGTAACTACCTCCTCCACCTTGCAATAGATTGGCTAGCAGCTAGCTCTCAAGGTCACTGTATAAGTTCTGAACTCACTGATTGCGCTGCGTGCGCCTATACTGGCATGTAGGGTAAGTTTGAGTATACGCGCCTCCTTTTCTGTCATCCCACACAACGAGCTACGAATGCACTTCTTTGAAAGTTAGAGCTAGTATTTTGCAGGGCAGCCTTACTGCGTGAATTGCGTCGCTAGTCTACTACCAGTGTGGTTGGGATTAGTTTCGCCACAGTTTATTTCTAATGATCATTAGCAAACTGTAAACCTAGCAACTAATATAGTATTTCATGTTAAGTTATATTTATCTATGTAAGTATTCGTGTAGTAGGAGTGGGTTCCTCGTCCGGCAACCTGGAGAACATAGAAAATTGAATGGAATTTTCTTTAAGGCCGTGTCACAGCGGCACTTGTTCCGGGCATTTTTTTGGTGTAAAAAAAAAAAAAAATTTTTTTTTTTTTTTTTTTTTTTTTTTTTTTTTTTTTTTTTGGGGGGGGGTGAAAGTGACAAATATGCCGGCGTAGTATATATACTACGGAGCGATCTTTTGGTAACAAAATACAAAAGGATGTCCGGAAGAGGTGTCCGTTGTACAGCGGCCCTTAAGAAAATTCCTATTCAATTTCTAATGTTTCCAGGTTGACCGGGAGGAGGAGCCCACTCTTACAATGCATACTTACGATGATAGATAAGTCTTGAAGTCTTCTTGCACGATTCCTTATAATGATTAGTTTTGGTGGGCGGGTGCACGGAACGATGCCTAGTGAGAAGTTATTGTCTCGTAGGTGCTGAATACGCGTGTGACGAACGCGGGCCATTTTTTTGCAAACACTAGCGGGCATTTTTGGATTTTTTGGTAGTGCAAATACCCAAAAACTGGCACGAAAAAGTGTCGCGTCTTGTACTACGGGCGCTTTATATCATTCTTATTTGTATGGCTAACTCTTCAATACTACAACTATTTCAGTTACCATTTTCTTTATATATTCGAAAACATAGTGTGATTAATTCTGAATATTATGCTAATATTCGGCAAGTTTGGCATTCGCATTCGGCGAGATCTTTTGTTTATTATTGGATATTAAAAGAACACCATTATTCGCATTCTCATTCGGCATTCACGAATAGCGGAGGAAATAGACATTCGGTCGCATCACTGATAGTGTGTGTGTGTGTGTGTGTGAGCGGTGAGTGGTGAGTGTGAGTGTGAGTGTGAGTGTGAAGTGTGTCGAACGGTCGAAGGTCAGAGCAGGTCGAAGTCGAACGCGTCGAAGGTCGGCCACGAAGACTACGGGGTAGCCCCGTGTCTTCGTGTCTACTTCGTCGCTGCTCTTCTTCGCGAAAAATCTCCGGCTTTTTATTGGGTTAACCGCTTCGCTCAGTCGACGAAGGTTGTCGGCTTCATCGCATCCTTCCATCATGACTCTCGTTAGGGGGTGCGGGCTTGTGTGTGTGTGTGTGTGTGAGTGAGTGAGTGAGTGAGTGTGAGTGTGAGTGTGAGTGTGAGTGTGTGTGTGTGTTGATATCACGTCAAACCCATAACATATGCAAAAACACGTTGATCCCTGCACACGTCAACACAGTACAGGATCAGAAGATTCAACCTGACATGGAAAATAAATCGACGTAACATTAAAGCACTTGGAAAATACAAAACAAAGGTTGCATATCAATAAACACAAACCCATGACCATAAACAACACGTCAAAGCACCATAAAAACACAAAGCGGCTATGACACTAAAAGGTCAAAGCTATTTGCATACCAAGACAAGGAAAGACACACAACATACATATATACACCGTCACATGACAATACAGTAACTCAGGAACGTAATAGTGTATCGGAATACTATACATTATATACGCAGGGGAAGTTCTGCTATAAAACCCGGTATGGCGATAACTTGTCGATCACCAGGTGGCGTTATGAAGCGTGTTGCGTGTGGATGGTGTGTGTGTTGCTGGGCGGCATATTCTCCAGGCGTTCGCCTTTTTCGGCAGAACGCTAGGTTAGGTTAGGTTAGGTTAGGTTAGGTTTAGGTTTAGGTTTATTATTATTATGGTAACTTTGCGTGGGTATCACAATGAGGTTATTTTCAAGAAAATCCTGTGGTTAGTTTCGGAGCTACAGCCATGCGTAGAGGGCAGCCAACTGCCGAAATGGGCCAACGCATCGGGAGTATGCTGCCGGGCAGCACTTCCAGTCATGGGGGAAAGTATACATTGATTAGTGGAGCAAGGTTTACAGGGGTTTAAAGGGTCACTGAGGCCGCACCCTGACTATGAAATGCTGTCATGGGTGCTTTGTCTTGTGGCTTATATGGGTATGTGTGTTTGTGTGTGTGTTAAATGTATGAATGTAAAAATTGACGAGAGAGAGAGAGAGAGAGAGAGAGAGAGAGAGAGAGAGAGAGAGAGAGAGAGAGAGAGAGAGAGAGAGAGAGAGAGAGAGAGAGAGAGAGAGAGAGAGAGAGAGAGAGAGAGAGAGAGAGAGAGAGAGAGAGAGAGAGAGAGAGAGAGATAGAGAGAGACAGAGACAGAGACAGAGACAGAGATACTTATTAAAGTTCACATTTCCACGACTCGCGTCGGCGACTGGTCACGACTTGCTGAGTCATCCAGTCAGTGCCGACTGCAGCCGATTTTTTGGTCAATCCCCCAAATCGGCTTGGTTGGCTCGACTTACCGTTTAATTAGGAGACTAATCAGCGACTAGTTTGCGACTATCGTCGACAGTCGCGGACGAATTCGAATTTAACCTCCAATATTGGGTTGCCGTCATGCGACGACATTCGCCGATAGTTGCAGCCACGACGCTAACCACGGTTACCGTCATGCGGCGACTGTTCCCAGCCGTGCTGCGACTGACGCCGGATATGGGAAGCCCGTCCACCGACCGTAGTCGGTGCGGTTAGCCGACGGTTTGCCGCAGTTAAGCGACTAATCAGCGACTAGTCCTTAATTGTCGACGATAGTCGTAAGCTATAGGGGTATTTAAAAATTTAAAGGTCAACTTTGAGTTGGCATCATGCGGCATTTTCGACAGTTGCAGCACGGCGCGAACCCACGGTTGCCGTCGTGCTGCAACTGTTCCCAGCCGTGCTGCGACTGATGCCGAGTGAGTGTAAATGTGGGCAGTGCTCTGGCCCATCCACCATACCACTTTTCAATCTTCGCTTGTGTAGTGAACCACGCCACCGATGTCGGTCACTCTGTTGTCCACACACTTGCCCACCTTGATTACGCCACAAATACTTATGTGCTTCCAGATGTTATTGATTGAACAGGATAACTACGACATGGTGATAACAATCGCCAAGGCACAAAAGATACTGCGGAAGAAGAACAAGAAGACGAATAGACCTCTCCACGCTTGTGTTTACAAACAAACAATTGCGCGCGCGCGCTCAGGCATGGTAGGCAAAAAGCTGCACCCGCTGCCCGCCTTCCACAGCAGTGCTCCGTCGAGCCTTGAACTACTAGTAGTTTGTACAGTGTACTCAGTGAACTAAACGTGGAAAGAGTACTGTCTACATATGCGAATAGTCTCGGAAACGAGGAGAAAGAGCAGTATTTGTCTAAACTTACGCTCAAAGACGTCAAAATAGACCTGCCTGACCCATACGAACTGAAAGGCTGGGTAGCTGACGTGAGGGCATGGCCTGACCTTAACAGTGGTCACGTACACTATTATTTGTTGGACAAGATAAATGTGCACACAAGCGACAAGAATAATGCCTACAAGTCCCTGGATGGCTACAACTTCTTCAAAGCCGGACATGTCATTAGGGTTTTTTACCACCCGTTGAGAGGAGCAGGGTTCCCCCAACACCCTTTCACCGCCCTCCCGGGCCGGGGTTTCCGGGGCGGACTGGGGTTCCCCCCGCCCCCCTTGGGGGCTTGGATTTCCCATTCCAAAAAGGTTCCGTGCCGAATTTGGGGAAAAAAAAAGGGCACGGGATTTTTTTGTTTCCCATCCCCCCAAAAATTGGGGGGGGGGGGGCCCCCCCCCCCCCCCCCCCCCTTGGGTTGGCCCCAAAAAACTTACCCGTTTTTTTAAAAGGGATAAACCACGCCTGGGAAAAAAAAAATCGCGAAGGGGAACAAAACCAAATTTTAAACCCTCCATTTTGGGGTTGGTTTTAAAAAAACAAAAAATTCCCCGCCGGTTGCGCCACGGAGGCAAAAACGGACCCGCTGCCCCCCTTTTCACACCCGTGCTCCCTGAGCCTTGGGGGAAACCTCCCCCCCGGTATTTTGGTCGGTTACCCGGGAACCTTGGGATTTAAGTCACTATGCAAATAGTTTTTTCAAACGAAGGAAGCAAAATTGTTTTTAAAAATTTAAAGGTAAATTTTAGACCTCCCTTTTGCCCATTCGAACGGGGAAATGGTTGGGTGGCTGAACTTTTAGGGCTGGCCTGATTAAAGTGGTCACCGTAAAACCATTTTTTAATTTGTTGGCCAGTAACCACGCCCCCAAAATGCCCCGGTCCCTGGGGCCACAATTTCCCCTTTAACCCCCGGACAATTGCTTAGGTGTTTTGTTAACCACCCATTGAAAAAGGGAGCAAAAAAGTCGGGGCCGGGAAAAAAAGGCAAGTCATTCCATTTTCCCAAAATTCCGGCCCCGGTTTAGGACCTGGTGGCAAAAAGCCGAGGGTTTCCCCCCCTTCACGCCATGCCCTTGCATTGGCATTAATTAAACATTACTAGGGAAAAAAGGGAAAAATCTTTTAAATATGCGAATATTTAAACAGGGGGCATTTTTAATTTTGGGGCCCCCGGGTTTTCAAAAAAACCCCTCCCATAAACCTAAGGTTTGGGGGCCTTTTCCTCCTTTAACCCTTTCCCCTCCCTTTAAGTTAACAAGTTTAAAATTAACAACCAAAAACCTCCCAAGCCCTAGGTTTAAACCCTTTTTAAACCAAGGCTTTTTTCCCCAACCCTTAAACCTTTTCTTTTCCTTAACCAAGTTTTTCCCCTAATTCCGACCAAATTTTAACCGTTTTCCCTACCAAACCAGGGAACGTCTTTTTCCCACGAATGCCGGGGTTTTTTTCCATTTTTTTATAGGGCCCGATCAAAAGGAAGGGGTTTTGTTTAATTTTATTTTAAATGAAACCAAATTAACAGTTTCCAACCAAATTTTTCCCCTAGTTATGTTTCCCTTAAATTTCCATTTTCCAACCAAATTTTTTAAAAAAATTAATTTTTTACTTAAGAAATAGTTTTAACCAATTACCTTTAAAATTAACCTTTTTAAAATTTAAGGGAAAATTTTCCAATTTCCTTTTATTTTTTTCCCCCGTTAAAATTTGTTTGTTTTTAAATTTTTTTTAAAGGCCAAAACATTTTTCCCAAATTTTCCCCAAAATTTAGGGTTTGGGGGTTTTTCCCTTTTTTAAGTTTTTATGCTTTTTTCCCTCGTTCGGGTGGGGGGTTTTGTCCTTTTTCTTTTTGTTAAAATTTTGGTTTCTAAATCTTTTTATTTTTTTTTGGTTTGGGGGGGGGGGGGGGGGTTTTTCTGTTTTTTAGGGCCCTGCCCCTTTTTTTCCCTCCCTTTTTTAGGGTTTTTGGGGCCCCGGGGGCCCCCCTTGGGGTTTGTTTGGGTACGGGGCCGTTTTTTCTTTTAGCTTTTCATTTTTTTTTGTGGGCATGTAGTTTTACTGGTTTTATCCCCTTCCCAACCCCAAAAAACCTTTTTTTACGTAGGGGGAGTACGACAATTCAACCCATAGCGGGGGTTGGGATAAACCATTGATTTCCAAAGATTTTTTAAAGTTTTATTATTTTTATAATCCCAGTTTTTAAAATACCCAAAACCCAAACCTACCGTTTTGGGGGGCCTTTTCCACAAAACCGTATATTCAACCTTGTACTACAGCTTAATATTTTTACAGAAGAATTAAATTTGTTGTTTCCCTAAAGTGGATCATATATAGTGGGGGAATTGATAAAAAAAGGATGTCATTAGGGAAAAAGACAAGCCCCCAAGGGGGTAGCCAGGCCCAGTGGAAGTTTTCTTGGGATTCAAAGGGGAATTTTGGCCCCTTAAATTTAGCAAAATTTTGCATGGGAATCTTTTTTTAAAGGAAAAATTTTTTTGAAAAATTTTCCTTCACAATCCAGCCAACGCCCCTGGGAAGGGAAAATTGACTTCACCCACCCCCCAGACCAAAAAGGAAGCGGCTGAAAGCCACAGGGCCCAGGCCCCAAAGGGTAAAAAAAGGGGAAGCAAGAAAAGGGAAATTGCCCTGGCTGAACGGGCGGAAAAATACTTCCTAAGGAAAGCTGTTTTGAAAAAGGCGAATCTGAGACTGGAAAACAGTTTCAGAAAATGAGGAAAATGAGCCCCAAAACCCTTAAAATGATTTGTTTATTTTTCAGCCCTCAGAGGAAAAGTAAAGGGTTTATTTTGCAACTAAAATCTGAAAATTTTTTTAATTTGATTTTTAACCCACGGGCAAGCTCCCCAACCTTAAAAAGGCAACCAGGGGGTTTCACAAAAACTCTATTTGGCAGGAGCACGGGCAGGCAGGATTACTTTATTTGTGGCTCACTTTTTAAAAACATTTTAAGGGGCTGATAGTTTACCCTTTTAAATTTTTTCGAGCCATAATAAGAAATAAATCCTTGGGCCCCAAAGCAAAGTTGCAGCCTGAAATTTGGGGTTTGGGTGTGCTTTAAACAAGGGACGCCATACATTGACAGTCATTCTCGGGTTGAAATCAGGATTTTAACTGCACAATTGTATTTTTTTTTTTGGGGTTGTGCCCTCAAATAAGCCCATTCATAGGGGGCCTCTTTTGATGGTATTAAAAAATTGTGAGTGCCATGGCAAGGGAAACATTTTGAAAAAAAAAATGCCCATAAAAATTTAACAGACATTTACCACCAGCCCACTGAGCCCCCCCAATCTTTTAAAAATTTTTCTCCTAGTTTGGTGGTGTCCGAAAAAAATCACATTCTTCTACGGGCCAAGTTCGCACCAAATTATTTATTTTGAAATTTTCCTTTTTTGTGACTTTTTTTTTATGGACACAACCGGAGGGAAAGTAAAACCATCCCCAAGGACACAGATTTTCGTGAAAAATTTAAGTTTTAAGACAAACAGCTTCAGGAACTTTATCAAATCAAAAAAATTCCTACTAAGAAACATGAAAATTAAAGGAAGCACCTTGTCGGAGAAATTTTTATTGTGGGGTATATGTTACTTTGAGTTGGGAAACTATTAAAATTTCGTAAATGCCAAAGCTCTTTTGTAAAATTTCCCTTAAATTAAACCTTTTTTTCCAGAATCCCAAAAATTTTTTGTCTGCTGAAATGACTGTCTTTTTTATTTCAAAGCCCTGGGTTTGGTTGGGAAAAGGAAAGATATAGGTTTTTATATACCCCCCAAAACCCAAACCTAACCTAATGACTTGACTAAATATAAAAATAATTTTAACCCGACAAAATAATTTGGCATTTAAATGACAAAGCAAAAAAAGTAATTTCACAGATTGACTTGTGCTTAGGCATTTCAAAAATGACTGTTTCAAAATCTGACTGCAACATATATAAACTATGTGACAACTGCCCCTTTTGGGGGATAATAAATAAGGTGTGAATGGGGGGAAAAAAAAACTTAAACTGAAATTTGATTTTCTATTTTTAAATATTTTAAATACCATAAAACTTCCTGCAAGGACTATTTTTATAATGGTCTGTTTTCCCGGGGACTAAAGAGTGCTGTGAAGTGGGGGGCCCAGGTGTATCCAGCTTCTTTCCTGGGGAAACAGGGTGAGGAAAGGGGCGTCCTTCCCCTAAAACCCCCTTTTTAAAACGTTTTGAAATGGAGGGGGGGTTTTTTGGCAAGGTTGTAGATAAAGGGTGATTGTGGAGCACCCTTTCGGCAACCCCAAAGATACTGATCTTGTTTTTGCCGATGAGCAAAAATTTTTGCTGATCCTGGGGGTCCTGGGGGATGGCTCTCGAGGGCGCTGCACGAGGGGGCAAACCCTTTTGGGGAAACTTGAGGTCTCCTGGCTAAAGCCCAAAGGTCCAGGTACTTGGAGACTTACTGATAAAGAAAGTACGCCCTTTTCATGCGTGTGGCGAGGACATTGAATCTTGGAAAAAAGTTTTACAAAACCTTGGTACCACCCCAATGACGGGGGGGGAAAGCAAAAGTCTTACAAACGGAGGGGCATACCCCAAACGGTTTTTATGGCCCTAGCTCATGGGAGTATTTGGCGTTGTCGGAACCTGGGGCCAGGAGGAAAAAAGATCCATCTTAAAGTGCGCTTGGGGATCCCTGCCCCCCAAAACCCCAGCCACCGCCCAGCCCCCTTTAACAAATCAGCGAGACGGGAGGGGCCCCACTGCCCCATGTCTGTCCTGAAATGAAACACAGCCCCTCACTTTAAACCCAAACACATTAGGGGAAGACTGACTGCACACAATAAACCCACACGCCAGCAACACAACATACCTCCATAAAGACCCTGTGGAAAACCCGGTCCGGGCCCAAAGGGCCCTTTTCCTCGAATTTTTGGGGGGAATTCTGGGGCCAGGCAGAACTCACCGAATTTCATGACGAATTTCATTAAAAAAAACCTTCTCACGGGAGACATCCAGCCCCCATTTTGCACTTCACAATGGCTACTCAAAAAAAACAGCCCTATTTCCCTAAATTTGAAAAATACTATATAATGGTACAATGGTCATTTACCTGGAAAAAATGTTAAATGCGGGACCCTTTTCTTGGCCCAAACCAGCGAAAAACCTTCCCTCTTAGGCTGGTAGCCACTTTTGGCGTCTGGCTGAAGAAACCCCGAAACCTGTGGAAGGTCAGGGGGGGGGGAAAAAGGGCCTTTTTCCGTTGTCTGTTGGTGCAGCCAACAGCTACACAGTTTTGTGGGCATGCTAAATTTAACTTATGCTGTGGGGTATAGGGGGTAAAGGGGAAGGGGCGGCGAGTTTTTTTTTTCCCCAAACCAAACGGTTTTGGGGGGGCGGGGCTTTTTGGACTTTAAATCGGGGAAAAGGTTCCCTACGTAGGCCCCAGTATGGCATGTCGCCCGAAAAATTTTAAGGGCTCAGTTTCCCTTTGGGAGGATGCCCCGTCGTACGCCCCTTTTTCTGCTTGTAACCCCGGAAACTCTTCGGGAAATACTGGGTACTTGGGGGCCCCAAGGACACAGAAAGAAACCTTTTTTCCTCCCTTTTTTTCCGTGTTGCAGCTTGGCTGCGACACGGTCGGCTCTGTGACCGACTAACGTTGCACGGTTGCACCCCGTGCTTCGCCTAGATTTTGGTGCAAGTTGCCGACTCGAACGCCGAAGGAAACCGGGTTAAAGTAAAATTTGGGTGTTGGCGCCCTTCGCCGTGGGTGCTGCCCCCTCAAAAGGGCCTTTTTCGTCGACGGGACCCGGCATATGCCGTCATTTCTTTCTATCCCAAAATGCCCTAATGTCCCTTAATGGAACAGAGCCCGCACCACTCCCCCACTCGGGAAAGCTTGGGCCCCCCCCGGACCGACGGCAGCACGCTGCGACCCCTTTTTTCCGACTAGCAAATGAAAAAAACCGGCTCTTGATCAGAAGTCAGCTCACTCCCCCGACCTGTTTTGGGGCAACAGTCCCCAAACCCTGGGGTTCCCCCGGCCCATCCTCGCCCTATCCCAGACTAAGAAATAATTTGAATTCCTTGACGAAAATTCGAAAGCAGGGCCCCGCCCAAATTCGCAAGCACGGCCCCGAGGGGTTTCCACAGCAGGGGCTCCGGGGGGTTGGGCCAGCCCCGGCCCCACTAGTGGGATTTGGCTCGAACCCTTTTGGGGACGAGTTCCGCACTGAGTCGAAATTTTTTTCCCTTACATTTTTGAGTCACAAACCGCCCGGTATATAGAGCATGGAAACCCCACAGTCGGGGACCCCCTTTGCGCCCCTTTTAAGAAAACCCCACCTGCACGACTCACTTTGCATGACGATAGGGGGAACCCCCAAGGGATCGTCGGGAAACACCGGGCCCTCGAACCCTGATTGGGGTCCTCAAAAAATTAAGCGGCCTTAGGGGGCGGGAAAGGGCGGGAAAAGGGCGAGAAAGGGGGGTGATGGGCGAGGAAGATGAGGGCCCCCCAACCCCCTATTGGCTGGCGGGGCAAAACGGCGCCGCCCCTCTGATGGCCGCCGCTTTCATTGGCGGGAGACGCGTGCCCCCAAAACCCCCCCGGCCGCAAGACTGCCCCGCCCCGGCCTGCCAAACCTGCCCACCACCACCACCCCCCCACCACCCCCCACCCCCACCACCACTCTGAAAACAAGGGTTTTTACCCCCAAACCCCTGGTTTTTTTCACGGAAAACATCTTGAAGGGCCGGGTTTATTACCAAAAAAAAATTTAAAAAGTCCCCACTCGCCTCTTGCTACTTCCTGTATCCCTTTTTTGTAAAAACAAAACCCCACCACACACACACACCCACACACCGGCCCCACAGCCTTTGAGGGGCCCGGGGTTTTATTTCCCCGGGCCGGCGAAGACAACGGGCTGTTTCCTTTTAAAAACCCCAGCCCCCGTCCCCCCATCAGTAATGGGCAAACCCGGGGGTTACCAGGGGGGTTGTGACCCGCCCCCCCGGGTGGTGTTTTCCGGGCCCCACTAAGGGACTAGGGAAAGTGATAAAAAAAATTTTTGATATGGAGACGGGGGCCCTACGAGCCCCTGCTTCCCGGCCCTGTAAAATACCCTTGGGGGAAAACAAAAGAGGTTTAATAAACCAAAACCACTCCCCACACACCCAAACACAACACACACCACACACAAAAACGCACACACACACACCCCCACCCCACACACAACCCCACACCCCACACACACAAAACACACACACAACACACACAAACACACCACACACACCACCCCACAAACCCCACAACCCCACCAAAACCACTCCTCCGTCTGATACACAACCAAATTAAAAATATTTTGCTTCAAATTCCCGGTTTTTTGAGAAAAATTTTTTTCCCCTTGGGAAGAAAAAACTTGAAAAAACAAAACCCAAAGGAAAAAAACATTTAAAATCGTACCACACACACAAAATAAACCTCAAGTTCCCGTTCACATGTAGATTTTTTTAGTTCCCCAGAAAAGACAAGGAAAAAGCACTATTCCCCATACACCCACCACCTGCAATTCAACATATTCCCTATCTTTTCCCTTAACATATTTTCCCCTCCTTTTCCCCCTTTTCCAGTGGGACATTGGGTCCTTTGGGGTTTTCGGGGCCCCGTTTGTTGAGCCAAAGGGGGCCCGGGACCACCCTCCCTCGCCTCCCGCGGGGTTCCCCCCAAAACTCCCGCGTGTGTTCTGCCCCCGGAAACAAAACCCCTGCCCTTGCTATGTCCCCTAACATCCGTCCCGACCTGGGCCCCCGTGAAGGGGGGTCCATATTTTTTTCTGTCAACCCAAAATTTTGATGGGCCCCCCTTTGCAATACTTGAAGGGGGGAGGGGAGGAGGGGGGGAGGGAAGGAGGAGGAGGGAGGAGGAGGGGAAAGGAAAAGGGGGGGGGGGGGAAGGGGGAATGGGGGGGGGGAGGAGGGGGGGGGGGGGGGGGGGAGGATTTAAAAGGGGGTTACAAAAAGGATTTCATAGGGGTAACAACACCAGGAACCTATTGGTCCATAGGCGAGGGGATCTGCCCGAACTAAAATACTAATAACTATTTAATACTTGTAAAAAAACAGTTTTGGGAAAAAAAATAACCCCCTCCCCAAAGAGGATAGGAACATGGAAGTTTCATAGTGCAGAATGATAGGTATGAAAAAAAACTACTACACTACCACTACCAAATACAACCCAATTTTGTACGGGGGGGCTAGAAACGAATTTTGCACTATCAATACCCTTTACTTTAACCCGTGCGGGGGCAATCTGTTTTTTTTAAAAGTAGTTATTGGGGATTGGCTCCCCATAAAAATTTTTCTGTAAATTGTTCCATCGATCAACGACTCCCAACATTGAAATAATTTTTTTCGGAGATCGGTGGGTGCAAAGGGTTTAAACCCTTTAGTTTTAAACCATTTATTTATTGTTTTTCACCTTTGGGTTTAAAAAACTCGAATAGGTTCTCCCTTTATTAATGGGCAATCAAAAACCCTTTTTTGGGTCTTTTAAAAGGTTTTTATCAAGTCCCCCCGGATTCTACGATCCTTTTAAGGAAAACATAAATTTAAGGTTCCCAGGGGGGCCTCTTTTTCATAAAATGAATTACCCCAGAGAAAGGGAAATTTTTTTTGGTTTCTCTTTTTTTGCACTGATTCCAATTTGACTTTAAATTTTACGAAACAGGGCGAACCCAAATTTTAGCGGGATATTCCAAATGCGGGGCCTAAACCAAAAAGGGCGTGTTTAATTTGGGGTCCTTACTTTCGGAGTCTGAAAAGTTTAAAGGGTTAAAGTTTTATTAAAAACCCAACCTCCATTTTTTGGGCCTTTTTTTTTTTAAATGGCAGGGTAGGCAAAGGGGAACTGGATTTCAGATCATTAAATGGGTCATGACAAAACCCAAATCCCCTTTTCCCCGCTGTACTTTTAGTTTTAAAAGATTTATTTTTGCATTTGATAGCTATATTTGGGGGTTATCGTTGCCCCATTTTTCTTAAATTTAAAATGTATCGGAAATTTAATTTTAAAAAGCCATTTATCACTCCAAACCCGATAGTTTTTCGGATCACTTTTGTATGAGTTCGCAGTTTTCTTATATATGCTTTAAACCCCCCCTAATTTGGTGTCCAAACTGCAAATTTTGATATTTTAGATACAAGTCCGCAGTTCAATCGTTGATATATATCAGGGGAAAAAAGAGGACCCAAAGACCGAGCCCTGAGGCAAACCCCCAAAGTGACATTAACCAATCAATGCCTTTCCATTTTTATTTGGGGGAGGGTAGAGGGGGAGGGGAAAGGGGGAGGGGGAGGATTTATTGGTGATGGAGGAGAAAGGAGAAAGTTTTTAAGAATGTAGGCGGATAAAAAAAGAAAGATGGAATGGGAGACACGAAAAATAATTGGGTAAAAAGGAAAATAAACACTGCATGGGGGGAGGGAGGAGGGGGAAGGTTTTTTGGGTTTATTACTTGGAAAACAAGTTGTTTTTGAAAGTAATTATTCTTTTGTATATTTTAAATCTGTTTTTGTATTCCTGTCTTTTTCTGGCATTCTCAGTGTGTGGATGGGGTATTAATCTATTGTATTCCAACCCAGTTGTATCTTTCCGGGCCCGAGCAATGGTCCGGAAAAGGCCCCGTTTTCCATCTCCCTTTAAATTTTTCCCCATTCATCTTTTTTGTGTTGACCGAAGCCACCACCCCGGGGGGCGGGTCACCAAAAATCCGGTAAACCACCCCGGGCCAAATTTACTGCTGGGGGGACATGGGGTCGGGTTTTTTAAGAAGCCGCCCGTCTGTCTCCCCCTCCCCCCGGGGATCGAACCCCCCACTTCTCGGTTTTTTGAGCCAGCCCTGCTAACCCTTACACTACGGAGTTCCCATGTGGGGTGGGGGTTTTTAAAGGAGTTTTTATTGTTGTGTGGGTGGTGTGTGTGTTTGTGTGTGTGTTGTGTGTTGTGTGTGTGGGGTGTGTGTTTCATCCTCTACTCCTCTCTCTCTCTTCTCTCCCTCTCCCTCTTTTCCTCTCTCTCTCCTCCCCCTCTCTCTCTCTCTCTCTTCTCTCTCTCTCTCCTCTCTCTCTCGTCTCTCTCCTCCCCTCTCTTTTCCTCTCTCTCTTCCTCCTCTCTCTCTCTCTCTTTTCTCTCTCCCCTCTCTCTCTCTCTCTCCTTTTCTCTCGTCTCTCTCTCTCTCTCCTCTTCTCCTCTCCTCCCCTCTTCCTCTCCTCTCTCTCCCCTCTTTTCCCTCTCATCTCTCTCTTTTTCTCTCTCCTCTCCTCTTTCTCTTTCTCTCCTCTTCTTCTCTCCGGGCTCTCTCCCCCCTCCTTTTTCCGTCTCTCCTTTTCCTCTCCTCTCGTCCTCGGGGGGTTTTGGGGTTCTCTGGGGGCTCCTTTTTCTCCTCCTTTTCCCCTCACTACACCACAATTGAAGCTAAGAGGGAGAAAAGCGACCCCCTAACAACCCAGAAACAGACGGCCGGACCAAAGGCAGCCACCCCGGGGGGCCCGCCCTAAGCCGCGAGAATTTAAAACACACACACAACACACACACACACAAAGGGGCCCATGGAAAGGCCTCGGTTTGTGACCCGGTGGGGTGTTTTGAGTGTCTGTGTGTATTCAAATAGTTGTATTTTTACAGTCCCGAGCAACACTCTATTGCCCCGGGCTCCATTTCTACATTTTTTTTGTATCATTCAAAACCCCTTTGGGGCTTATGTTTGGCCGGAACCCTCACCCCAGGGGCGGGTCACAAAAAAACCCCCGGCTAACACCCGTACCCCCTTTACTGCTGGGTGGACAGGGGGGTTGGGGTTTTTAAGGGGGGCGCCCTCTTTTCTCCGGGGCCCCCCCAAGGGGGATCGAACCCGGGACTTCTTTGGGTTTTGAACCCCAGGGGGCTACCATTTTACACTACGGGTACCCAAATTTTTTAAATTTTTTAGGTAAAAAAAAAAAACACCTAAATTTAAATGTAAAATTTAATGAAACCCCTCTTCTTTTTTCTTTTTGGAATAAAAACATTCATAAACCCCCTTTTTTGCATCCTTACTGGGAAACCATTCTCTCGTGTTTCATTCACAATATAATGAAAAGAGCATTGCCCTATTTTTATTTTCGATGTCCCCTTTAATTTGGGTCAGGAAACCTAAAACGTGGGGGGCCCCCGTTATGGGGATTTTATTAACAAATGCCTAAAGCATCCTTTCAAAGTTTTTCCCAAGCATTTGGGAATGGTTTGGGAAAGGGAAAAAATTGTTTAAGGGCTTCTTGTGTTTTATAAATTTTTTTTTTGGGCATTTTTCTCTCTAAAATTTCCCTCCACTTTTCCCTTTTTTTCTTAATTAAGTCTCTCTCTCTCTCTTCTCTCTCTCTCTCTCTCTCTCTCCTCATTTTCTCTCTCTCTCTCTTTTCTCCTCCTCTCTCTCCCCTCTCTCTCTGGGTTTCTCTCTCTCTTCTCCTCTCCTCTCTCTCCTTTTCTCTCTCTTTTCTCTTCCTCTCCTCCCCTCCTTCCTCTCTCTCTCTCTCTCTCTCTCTCTCTCTCTCTCTCTCTCTCTCTCTCTCTCTCTCTCTCTCTCTTCTCTCTCTCTCTCCTCTCTCTCTCTCTCTCTCTCTCTCTCCATTAATCACACGTCCACGTTACTCTTCCCCTTCAGCCACTCCCTTGATTGCTCTCCTCTTACATTTAACACCACCACCACTACCACCACAACAACAGACCGTTCAAATTAACATGATGGATAAGCCAGTCCGGCGCTCTACACATTTCAACACCCTCCTCCACTCTTATGGTGGTGGTGGAAGAAATTATAGTAGTAGTATAGTAGTAGAAGCTGCTGTAACGGTACCAATAGGTATAGTAAAACAGTCGTAGTAAAAGTGTGTAAGTATTGTAAAAACACAAACAAAAACAAAAATAATAATGATAAAAATAAACAATTGAAAATCATAATAATTATAATTAATACATTAATATCTAGAATTATAATGAAAAGTAAAAAACATTAGAAAAGAGACAGTAACAGTTACAACACCTTCAAAACATGCAAGCAATAAATAAATACATTTTTTTGTTCTTTGTCTCCAGACTCAAAATGAATGTGTGTGTGTGTGTGTGTGTGTGTGTGTGTGTGTGTGTATGTGTGTGTGTGTGTGTGTGTGTGTGTGTGTGTGTGTGTGTGTGGGTGTGTGTGGGTGTGTGTGGGTGTGTGTGGGTGTGTGTGGGTGTGTGTGGGTGTGGGTGGGTGTGGGTGGGTGTGGGTGGGTGTGGGTGGGTGTGGGTGGGTATGTGTGGGTGTGTGTGGGTGTGTGTGGGTGTTAGTGTGTGTGTGTGTGTGTGTGTGTGTGTGTGTGCTCCTCAATATAACCCAAACCCTTCAGAAAAATAAGAGAAAACAAATAAGAACATTATTGAAAACTTTCGCGACCGTAAATTCTATATAGGAAAATATGAAAGAAAAAGATTGGCATAAGTGGAGAGATTTTGAAATTTTTACTTTGAAAAAGTTTTTAATGCTTAACACTTTCAGTAAAACGTGGGTGTGTGGGGATGGGAGAAAAAGAGCTCAAAACTTTTTATTAATCTGCGAGAGAACTTTCCCACTCTGAGCCACATCCACTTATATACCAAAATAGGAAGAAATTAAATACTGATGTTCCTAAGTGTATTCCAGGCAAGAATAATTTAGTAAATACACGGGTTACCATCCCGGCATCCCACCCCCATGGAGGTCACTTTTCTTTCTCCTCCTCTTCCTACATTTCTGTTCTCCTCTAACTATCCTACATTTAATTCATCCTCATGTATCCAATATTTGTTTATGTCTATGTCTCCCAACTTTTTCCTTCTCCTCTTCGTGACGTTTTTCTGCGCGCCACATCTTCCTATCATGTTTTTCTTCTCTTTCAATTGTTCGCTAACTTGTGTTTCCTCCCTCCTGTCTCATCCTCGTTCTACATCCGTTTGCTCTTTACTGTTCTTTTTCTCTCCTCTGGTCATTTTCCTTCAGGGGGCGGTGTGGGGGTTAGGTTACACATTTTTTCGTGAACCGCTGTGGGTGGCCTGGCTTCGTTGGGGCCTCAGTTCAGTCGCAGCCGTGCGTTCGGGACACGTCCACGCACCCTCGAGCTTTGGCCGCCTCAACCAATTCTGACCGTGACGGCTGGTTGCTGTGAGGTGACATCCTGGGTGTGGTGACGGCATTGTGTGACGCGCTACACAAATCATATAGGAGAGACTCCCATATACACACCCCGCGTCCCCAGCGCTAGACATCATCACACTTTATATTATCGAAGGAAAGGTAATATATACTTTGATGCTATCGTAGACACTTTCGCATAGAAACTACAAGGTTAATTAAACTAATACAAAGCGCCACCCAACCCATGGACGAAACTTGGTGGACTCGAAGTAACCGTGGCTGACCTGCGAATTAGCGATTCTGAGAGCAACGCACTGTACTTTTCCACATCTATTCTGACAACCCGCAGCCACCCATTGCTGGTAGGAAGGCATGGAGGAAAAGATGAAACAGGCACATGTGAAGGCTGTGGCGCAGAACCGAAGGAACAGCGCAAGGTTTAGAAAGGCGGGGAGGGTAGGATTGGTTATAGGACTGGAGGGATCAAGGAGGAAGATAGGGAAGGAAGAGAAGGAGGAAGCAATTAAAAAGGAATGAGGTAGAAGGAGGAAGGTACAGTGAGGGAAGGGAAGAACAGAGGGTGGGAGGAAGGGTTGGTATGGAGGTGGAAGAAGGACTGGGAAGTAATATAAGTCAATTCAAATATACTGAAGGTGCAATATAGTGGCAAATCTTTGGCCACACACCAAAACGGTGGCAGAATATAATATCGCATGCTTTTTTTTTCTTTCTCCTTCTCACTCTGCCTTACCATTTCTTCATTAAAAAAAAAAAAATTCCATATCTTTTTTATTAGACCTCTTTTAATATCTACTTATATGCATGAAGTACTATTTTTTTTCTTTTCCTCTATCCAACTTTTGTTCCGGTATCTATATATATAGGACCAGATTTAATCTCAGTTATATTCTTTCTGCTATCTGCTGATGAATTTGGCACATTTAGCTGCATTTATATATACATATATTCTCATCATACAGACCGACAGAGTATCAGAGACTAGCGAATAACACAATTAACCTGACAAACAGACACACATACATATAATAACATTTTATTTATTTTATTTTTTATTTTTTATTATTTATAACGTTTGTGGCCTATAGCACCTATAGGCAAGTGAACTCCAGGTGTAAGGGAAATGGTGGGCCTTTGATGTTTCCCTTGAGTGCTGTGTGGTTGGCCCTCCGCCTGGCTGGTAGCCGCACCTCCCGGCATCTAGCCCCCTCCACTCAGTCATGGAGGCCTGCCGCGTCTCTCGAAGTCAAGGTATAGGTCAACCTGCCTCGACAGAGGTACGGGAACTAAGACTAGTTACCTTGGGGTGAATATCCCCTCTCTCTCCTCTCAATTCATCAGTCTCGCTCATACCGAAACCTTTCTCTCCATTCCCCAGCTTCCTGTTTTCCAAAAAAAAACAAGTCAAAAAAACAAAAACTCAAAAAAAAATAACACATATACGCACAAAAAAAGAACTCAAACAGGCCTCCCTCCATCCTCTCTCACCACCGTCAGCGTCCTCTCATAAAAGACCCAGAACAGCGTCCACACCCCATCATACAATCAAAACAGTTGGGGTGTGGAGGCACACCCCCTCGCTCACCCCCCCCCCCCCCCTCCCCCAAATCCTCTCATCTGACCTCAACGTCTCTCTTCTCTCATCGTCTATCTCTAAATCTCCTCCCCCCCCTTGCCCTCGCCCCTCCCCCACCGTCCTCGGTCACGTAACCACGGAAAAATCCGTACCACCCCCCCCCAAATTAATCCCTCCGTCAACCAACAAATCTATCTTTCCCTCTTCTTCTTCTCTCTCTTCTCTCTCCATTCTCCTCCTCTATCCCTCTCCCCTTCCTTCTTCCTCTTCTTCACTCCCCTCCTCTCTCCCTCTCTCTCTCCCCCTCCGCTCTCCCTCTCTCCCTTCCCCTTCCCTGCATCTCCTCCTCTCGCTGCCCCATCCCTCCCTATTCTCCTTCGGTCTCCTTTCTCTCGACGTCTCTCTTCTTCTCTTCTCTTACATCTATCTGTCCCTCTCTCACTTTCTCTCGTACTCGTTCTGACCGTCCATTTCCTCAGTTCTCTCGCCTTCGTGCGGCGCGGCGGTGAGTCGTCTGTGGTCGGCGTGGCGGGGGGGCTCGTCGGTCGGCTCGTCTACTGCACCTTTGTCCTCTTCTCTCATCTCCTTCTTGCTCTCTCCACTCTCTCGCTCTCCTCTTCTCTCTCTCGTCATTCTCTCTCCCTTCTCTCCTCTTTCTCTCGTCGTCTCTCTCCTCCCTCTCGTCTCACTCTTTTTTCTCCTCTCTATCGTTCGCCCTTTCTTTCTCCAACTCTCTTCTTCTCTCCCTATCCCTCCCTCCCTCTCGGTTTTTCGCCTCTTTCTCCCCCACCACCCCTCACAATCATCCATTACTTTCTTCTCCTCTTCTACTCCCCTCGTCTTCTAACTCACCCCAGTCTTGTGGGGCGCGTGGTTCTTTTTTCCCCACGCTCGTCCTTTGCTTCCCTTCTCCCCCCCCCTTCTTTTCTTCCTTCTTCTCTTCTCCTCGTCTAAATCTCATATCTCTCTCTCCATCAAATACTCAGTCACTCTCAGGGCGTGCCCTCACCCCCCCATCCCCTTTTTCCACCTCCATCTCATCATTGGGTGGCTCGGCGGGGGTGGCTCGGTGCGGGTGGACTCCACACTAAACTCACTTAGTCGTCCTCTCTCTCTCTCGTCTTCTCTTTCCTTCCTGGCACTTTCTTTCCTGCCTCTCTCTTTTCATCCTCTCTTCCGCTCTCTCTCTCTCTCTCCCTCTCATCTCCTCCGTCGTCCGGGATACGTCCTCGTCGTGGCGGGGGTGCGCTCGGTCGGCTCGGTCGTCGTGGGTCGGGTGTCGCTCCTTCTCTCTTCCTCTCTCGTTCTAGTATCCCCGCCTCTCTTTCTCTCGTCATCTTCCTCCCTCCCATTTCTTCTCCTCTCTCTTCCTCTCCCTTGTTTCTCTTTGGGCTTCTCTCGGGGGGGGGGGGTTCGTCGCGTCTCTTCAAAAATCACATACGAGGGTTGGGGGGGGTCTGCGGGTTGGGTGCGTCGTGGGGGGGGTGGCAGTCAATCATTCTCAGAAAAACTAGCGGTCGTCACACCATCCTCTCTAATCCATCTCAGTCGGGAACATCTCATAACAAACATACAATCACTGGTACTCAACAGATCCCCCCCGTGCGGGTACTTCCAAAATCAACAACCATCTACTTTTCTCCATCCCCCCCCCACCCCCCCTCACCCCACCCCTCCCCCCCCGCCCCCCCCCCCCTCCCCCCCCCCCCACCCTCTCTCCCCCTCCCTCCCACCCACCCCCCCCACCCTCCTCCCTACCACCCTCCCCTCCTCCCCCCCCCCTCCCCACCGCCCATCCCCTCCCCTCCCCCCCCCCCCCCCCCAACATCATCTCCCCATCAATTCGGGAATCTCTTCTTCTGTATCTCCTCTCTTGTCATCACTTAACACATCACAAATCAATCTCATCCCATACACCTCTCTTTTCCCCCCCCCCACCTACGCCCTCCCCCCCCCTTCTCTCCAGCTCACATCCAATTCTCTCTTCAACCCGTCCCAATCTCACCACTTCGTCTCATTCTTCTCACTCCTTTCTCTCTTCTCTTCCCTCTTTCTGTTCTTTCTCTTTTGTCTCTTTCTCTTTCTTTCTTCTCTTTTTTCTCCACACACAACTCTCAAATATCTCTAACTCAATCGTCTCCAACTCTCTGCATCAAACCTACAATACGGCCCCCCCCCCCCCCCCACCCCCCCCCCCCCCTGCCCCTCTTCCCCCCCCCCCTGACATCAACACCCTCCGTCAATCAAAATCATCTGCGGGGGGGGGTCTCGTGGTCGGGGCGTCGTCAAAATCAAAGACACCGGGACTCACACACCCCCCCCCCCCCTGCCCCCCCCCACCCCCCCCCCCCCCCCCCCCACCATTTTCTCCTCTTTCGGGTTGTTGTTATTCCTTCTGTCTTCTTCTTCCTCTCTCAATCTCGTCTTATCTCTTTCCATCTCATTTTGTTTCCCTCACCCGCCTCTACTCTTCTCTTCTCCACTCTCTTTTCTCTTCCCTTTGTCTCTCATCCTTCTCTCTCTTGTCTCGTTCTTCCCTCTCTTTTTCTCTCTCCTTCTCTCTCTCATCCTCGATCGTCTCTTCTCTCTCTCTTCTCGTTCTCTCTGTTCTCTCTCTCCTCTCCTCTCCTCTCTGTCTCTCCTCTCTCTCTCTCTCTCTCTATCTCTTTCTCTCTACTCCTCTTTCACTTCGCTCCTTCTCTCTCTCCTCTCTCTCTCATCTCTCTCTACCTCTTTCTCTTCCTTGTCTCTCTTTTAGTCTCCTTGTTTTTTGAATGGGAATTTGTATTTTTTGTTTTTTATGTTGGGTTTTCAATTTGTTTATTGTTTGTGTTCCTTTCTTGTTATTGTTGTTGTTTCTTTTTTTGATTTTTTTTATTTATTTTTTTTGGGAGTTTTTTTTATTTTTGGGTTTTTTCTTCCTTTCTTTCCTCTTCCTCTCATCTCTTCTCTCCTTTCTCCTCTCTTCCTGTCTCCTCTCTGTTTTCTCTCCTTCTCTTTCCTCTTCTCTCTCTCATCGTCTCTCTCTTCTCTCTCTCTCTTCATCTCTCTCTCAACGTCTTCTTCATCTCTCTCTCTCCTCGTCTGTCTTCTCTCCTTCTCTCTCTCTTCTCTTCCTCCTCCATCTCCCTCACATATTCTTCTCCTCTCTCCGGCTCCTCTCTCTCTATCAGTTCTGTCGTCCTCTCCTCTCACTCCGTCTCTCTCCTCGTCCTCCAATCTCTGTGTGTGTATATAATTATAATATATATATATATATATATAATATATAACTATGAGCGAGTATAATGGGGTTGAGAAGAGTAGATTCTGTGTAGGTGTAGAGGTAGGTGAGGGTGTGTTGGAGGTGGTAGAGGAAGGAGGAGGGTGTGGTAAGGTGGTTAGAATAGGATACAGTAGATAGAGGTGGTGGTGGTTGGGAAGAATGGAAATGGTGTTGGTTGTAGAGAAGAGGAAGAATATGAGAATGAGGAGGAGGAGGGTGTGGTGGATGAGGAGGAGGAGGAGGAGGAGGAGGAATTGGTAGTTTGTAAGTTCGCCACACATCGGTGGTCGGTTGGTTCAATACTCGTGTGACATCTTATTTTCTTACATAATCTTCTTTCTATACACCTATTACTATCCAACATTTCCTTCCTATTGATCATTGTCATTAATTTATGTATTATGATATCTTGGTGACTTCAGGAATAACTATTAGTAGTAGTTTGTAATGTGCCGGCTAGATTGCAGCAACAAGAGAAAGTGGAGGTGGAAGTTTTGTTGGAAGTGGAGGAGTGGTGGGTGGAGGGAGTAGGAGTACTGAGGGTGGTAGAGGGATGAGATTAAGTTATTATGATGTGACACAAGGTATAACTATTAAGAGTATATGTAGTGGTAGTACATGCAACATAAGAGAAAAAAAAAGGGGAGGTGGAAGTGTAGTTGGATTGATTTTATTTAATGCCAAAAGTGGATTTGGTGGTGGAGGTGATGGTGAAGGAGTAGAGGTAATGGAGGTGATTGGAACATACCTGAGTACATGTGTGATGAGGTTGTGCTGGGTGGAGGATGAATAGGAGAAAATGAGAAGGAGAGAGGAGAAGGGAGGATCCAGCGTCGACGCGGACGAACCGTGCTCTGTCCTCTCATCTCCCGGTCAAACCTGGACTGCAAATGCTTTGCTTGTCGGAGCCTGGCTGTTTCACCCCACTTTTGACTTCAATCTGCACTCTTGTCTGGCTACTAACTTGCGCCGAGTCGTCCCCCCTCAATTTGGTTTCCCGCGTAGGTTGACCAGCTTTAAATCGGCCAAGGCGATAGTGATCCTGTGATTATGAGGCTCATGCCGTCCCCCTGGTGTCCTCCTTCCACGCACAATACGCAATCGAATGTAACGTTAATAATGGCCTTGCATGTGGGTGTTCTTAGGCCACTCGATGGTGCAGAATGACTTAAAGTGGATTTTGGGTCTCATCGGGGATGGAACTCGAGTGACAGTAATTACCAGATAAAGGAAACACATCCACACACACACACCACATGTTACCCTTATCTGTGTGATGTTACAGGTAACTGGGGTCAACCCAAGTAAGAATTCTTACAACTGTTGGTGACACAGTAGGGGTTGATTGCCTCAGAAGTGTAGAGTTGATGGGTAGGCGTATACCGTCCTAGCCAGACACTTCAGATGGTAGTTGAATAAAAGTGGTCGAGCGGTTGTTTTATAAAGGCTTGTTAATATAAAGTACCAGAACAATAATTTACCAGATATATATACATATTGGACACAGTGAGATTTATACATAAATAATGTCACGCAGTTCGTTAAGTAGCGGCCAATGAAACTAGTGTATAATAGACAGAGCCAGAACTGTTAATGTTGTGACAAGGTACTCCACACCCTCAGGTGTGGGGTACACACAGACACCCAGGAAGGTGTGAGTGAGTAGGAGCACAAGGCTAACACGTCTCCTCTCGTTCTCTGCGTTCTGTCTGTCTGTCCTCCGGCCAGTTGCTGCATATAAGGAACGCTGCCGGAACTGGCAGGTTCCGGTGGACATGTCTATCAGGCCTGTTGCACTCTCGTAAGCGTCATCATCCTTGGGCAGAGCGCTGAGATGACACACACACAACTTGTGCGTGCAGTCCGGAACCAGGGCGAGGTGTGTCTACGTGTTGCATCAAGAAACCGGGTTGACTGTCCACGTCATTCTTATTGGCCATGGCGTGATACTTCGTCAACATAACCTCATCAAAAGGTGTCAGCACTCAGCATCCGCTAGGCGCCAGTACAGACACACAGACACTCGGACATCCTGTCTTAGTATAGATTTTAGATTAACACATACATATAATATATAAACAGTACGCCAATATCGCTCTCCCCTTATAACAATGCGTCCTCGCATTGTATAAAGACATGTATACATAACTGGTGTTACATCGTTGTGTATCTATACCACTGATCTATATAACATGGATTGCGATATGGGCTAGCTGTGGCCGAGATACTGAAGTCAGCCACCAGCCACCAGCCGCCATCTTGCCATCACCAAAACAAATACATGGGCCGGCCCAGGCAGTGGCTGGGTGTTGGCTGCTGGCATGTGATAGCCTATATTACCACCTACTACAACTATTAACACCTACTACTACTACTACTAATACCACCTACTACTACTATTACCACCTACAACTACTATTAACACCTACTACTACTACTAAACTTCCAACCTAGTGCATCGTCGAACCTTCCAAGTCATTTATTTACGGTGATACACAGACAACAGGTGTGTTGCGAGGCCGTACAGGTGTGTAGTGACAGGTGTGTTGCGAGGTCGTACAGGTGTGTAGTGACATGTGTGTTGCGAGGCCGTACAGGTGTGTAGTGACAGGTGTGTTGCGAGGCCGTACAGGTGTGTAGTGACAGGTGTCTTGCGAGGCCGTACAGGTGTATAGTGACAGGTGTGTTGCGAGGCCGTACAGGTGTGTAGTGACAGGTGTCTTGCGAGGCCGTACAGGTGTGTAGTGACAGGTGTGTTGCGAGGCCGTACAGGTGTGTAGTGACAGGTGTCTTGCGAGGCCGTACAGGTGTGTAGTGACAGGTGTGTTGCGAGGCCGTACAGGTGTGTAGTGACAGGTGTCTTGCGAGGCCGTACAGGTGTATAGTGACAGGTGTGTTGCGAGGCCGTACAGTTGTGTAGTGACAGGTATGGTGTATGTGGTAAAGCGAGAGAGGCTAAGAGTGCAGTGTTAGCCCCCGAGTGTGTGTGTATCTGACCTAAAGAGAGAACGCGCAGCTCTCGTCCACTATAACGGCGTCAGCCCCGTACCGCCACGGCCACGGGTACGGCGCGGGCCACAGTAGTCCATAGAAGCTACTCTCGGGGATTACAGGAAGTTAAAATGAATCAAAAACCTTTGGCCTAATCAAAAAAGCTTTCTTAATTAGGTATATTGAATTGAAAGTAGTTAGTTTCGTACACTGATTTTAAGTATTTTCGTACATACCTGGTGTCGTTTCGTAACTCTAGTAGTCAAGTTCAACTCTGAGCTGAGTGTACGAAACGACTATGGTTTCATAGAGACTACGAAACAACTTTTGGTAATAGTGGACGAGAGTTTCGCTGTCGTTTTCAGAGACATCAACAATTTTTTCTTGGCCTACAATAGGTGCTTGTTGCAATGGAGATAGTTTTATTCTGCGCAAGCCCCCCCCAAATTTTTTTTTTATAATGAAACCTAACCTAACCTTATAGGCTTTAATGAAACCTAACCTAACCTTATAGGTTTTAATGAAACCTAACCTAGCTAATCTTAAGGTTTTAATGAAACCTAACCTAACCTTATAGGTTTTAATGAAACCTAACCTAACCTTAAAGGTTTTAATGAAACTTAACCTAACCTTATAGGTTGTAATGAAACCTAACCTAACTTTAACCACAAAGTATATTTTTTTTTCTTCTTCTTTTTCTCGCAAAATAAAGCTATCTCCATTAGAACAGGCACCGCTTATTAGGAAGCGCTATGATCATTTGTATCATAACCGCACTCAGGTCTGCTTCCGCTTCCCACTAATTGTTAACAAGTATTAAAAAATATACTTATATCTATATCTACCTATATAAAAAAAAGTATACCATATCCACCTATATTTTTTTTTAACAAGTAGGTGGATGACTGGAGTGGGTAGATGGATGAAGAGTGGCTGGGCAGGGTGGGGAGTGGGTGTGGGTGTGTGTGTGGTGTGTGTGGGTGTGTGTGTGGGTGTGGGTGTGGGTGTCTGGGTGGGTGTGGGTGTGGGTGTGGGTGTGTGTGTGGTGTTGTGGGTGTGGGTGTGTCGTGGGTGTGTGTGTGTGTGTGGTGGGTGGGTGTGTGGGTGTGTGTGTGTGTGTGTGTGTGTGTGGTGGGTGCGTGTGTGTGTGTGTGGTGTCTGTTTGTACAGGACATAGCAGCACAGCTTGGCATGACGAGGCGATAACACAACCAGACAGCAACGCGAGCCGCAGAAGCAAGGCTTTGTTTTGGTTATGGCAAGATGGCGGAGAGTTGGAACCAGTGCTGAGCCAGGCTTCCGCGATCCATGTTATATAGATCAGTGATCTATACCGATTCTCAGTGTTGCCAATCCCTACAAATACCTATACAAGGTGAGAGTTTACATGACAACATAGCAAAGAGGAATGTTTGGTATAACAGGAGTAATGATATGAGGACAATGCACTTAAGATCATCAACAAAGTGGTAAAATACTTTACAACAGAATCTAAACATGAGTTATTGGAATAAAAATTAACTCAAAGTCTGTTAATAATGTGTTAATATCCCTGCAAATATTAAGAAGTGCGTTTGCCAAAACTCTACCGCGTAGTCACTTAATAACACTGGAAGTGTGGAGTGAAGATGAAACACAGCAGTGCCTTGAGAACGTGACTAATCGCACTGGCAGTTATATTTATTTCATTCATTTATTATTTATATTTTAAGACCTGCTTCTTTAAACTTAAGGAGTAGATACGGCTTGTAATGCCAATAAAATCTGACTCCGGGTCGGTACTAAAAATTATCACCACATTAAGATATGCATATGTATTATTTGCATACCAAATAAAAGTGATAGGAACTGATTTCAGCTCAAATAGTATTATAACTAAATCAAAAATGTTGTGCTGGGAGTGCAGAAAAAATGGCCGTAACTTGCCTTGACATTGTCATTTGCTGCTTTTAAGAGTTTATTAATTTTATTTATTTATATTATTTCGTTATATATGAACCTATTATTTACGGAGTACAGCTTCTCAGCTAATAAAAATATAGACTCCTGGTCTGTAATATAAATGTTCACGTGAAGATATGCATGTATGTTATTTGATTGCATATCAGAGAGTAATGTATTTATTTAATCACTCCCTAAGAAGTGATAAGACCTGCCTTCAGCTAGAATAGTATTCTAAACAATAAAATGTGCATAAAGAGTACCAATGGCAGTAATTAATCTCTTTTGACACGAGTGCCTGTAGCACTTGGCTGCTAAATTAATAGTTTTTGTGCTATAATATCCTTACATAGGCAAAAATATTTCCTGGCAGAGAAACTTGGCGAAATGGCACTAGTGGCCTGAGGAAGAGTCTTCGGCAGGGGAAAAAAAAAAATACTACCTGCAACGGATGTGTTAGAATTAGACTTCGAGTTAGTAGAGGAGATTATCTGAGGTGCAGTAAGGTTATTTTATGCTACAAACGGAGGTACTCGGAGGTGATTACATTTACCCCTCAATTCAAGAGTTAATTCCTCAAACAAAAGGTTAACTTCCCTGTACTGTTATTTCCTGCTTCTTCAGAGTCTAGCAGTACATCTGCTATACTTATATATACAAGCAAATAATTCACTCACATTCTAACTTTTGTTTAGGAGTCAATAAATTCATAAGTAAAACTTTAATTAAGTTAACTATTATCTCCCATCTCCTGGCTTTTAAGGCAATTCAAGAAGGAGAATTGAATATATATATATATATATATATAATATTATATATATATATATATATATATATATATTATATATATATATATATATATATATATATATATTACATATAAGGGAAGCTAACAAATTATTAGAATTTCAAAAAATTATGAAATATTAGCGGTAAGCATATTTAAACACCTATAGAAAAATAACTAACAAATTAATTACTTAAAATTCTTTCACATGGCTATTTAAGCAAAAACTAATTTGAAAATACATATCTCAGCACTAAGTGTTATTTATGTAAACGATAAACGATTTATGTGAGTAGGAGCACAAGGCAAACACGTCTCCTCTCGTTCTCTGCGTTCTGTCTGTCTGTCCTCCAGCCAGTTGCTGCATATAAGGAACGCTGCCGGAACTGGCAGGTTCCGGTGGACATGTCTCTCAGGCCTGTTGCACTCTCGTAAGCGTCATCATCCTTGGGCAGAGCGCTGAGATGACACACACACAACTTGTGCGTGCAGTCCGGAACCAGGGCGAGGTGTGTCTACGTGTTGCATCAAGACACCGGGTTGACTGTCCACGTCATTCTTATTGGCCATGGCGTGATACCTCGTCAACATAACCTCATCAAAAGGTGTCAGCACTCAGCATTCGCTAGACGCCAGTACAGACACACAGACACTCGGACATCCTGTCTTAGTATAGATTTTAGATTAACACATACATATAATATATAAACTGTACGCCAATATCGCTCTCCCCTTATAACAATGCGTCCTCGCATTGTATAAAGACATGTATACCTAACTGGTGTTACATCGTTGTGTATCTATACCGATTCTCAGTGTTGCCAATCCTTACAAATACCTATACAAGGTGAGGGTTTACATGACAACATAGCAAAGAGGAATGTTTGGTATAACAGGAGTAATGATATAAGGACAATGCACTTAAGGTCATCAATAAACTGGTAAAATACTTTACAACAGAATCTAAACATGAGTTATTAGAATAAAAATTAACTCAAAGTCTGTTAATAATGTGTTAATATCCCTGTAAATATTAAGAAGTGCGTTTGCCATAACTCTACCGCGTAGTCACTTAATAACACTGGAAGTGTGGAGTGAAGATAAAACACAGCAGTGCCTTGAGAACGTAACTAATCGCACTGGCAGTTATATTTATTTCATTCATTTATTATTTATATTTTAAGACCAGCTTCTTTAAACTTAAGGAGTAGATACGGCTTGTAATGCCAATAAAATCTGACTCCGGGTCGGTACTAAAAATTATCACCACATTAAGATATGCATATGTATTATTTGCATACCAAATAAAAGTGATAGGAACTGATTTCAGCTCAAATAGTTTTATACATAAATCAAAAATGTTGAGCTGGGAGAGCAGAAAAAATGGCCGTAACCTGCCTTGACATTGGCATTTGCTGCTTTTAAGAGTTTATTAATTTTATTTATTTATATTATTTCGTTATTTATGAACCTATTATTTACGGAGTACAGCTTCTCAGCTAATAAATATATAGACTCCGGGTCTGTAATATAAATGTTCACGTGAAGATATGCATGTATGTTATTTCATTG
The DNA here is from genome assembly GCA_016584305.1 of Chionoecetes opilio. Lineage (NCBI taxonomy): Eukaryota > Metazoa > Arthropoda > Malacostraca > Decapoda > Majidae > Chionoecetes > Chionoecetes opilio. The sequence goes on along the minus strand of JACEEZ010005504.1, from coordinate 351,823 downwards.
CATATCAGAGAGTAATGTATTTATTTAATCATTCCCTAAGAAGTGATAAGAGCTGCCTTCAGCTAGAATAGTATTCTAAACAATAAAATGTGCATAAAGAGTACCAATGGCAGTAATTAATCTCTTTTGACACGAGTGCCTGTAGCACTTGGCTGCTAAATTAATAGTTTGTGTGTTATAATATCCTTACATAGGCAAAAATATTTCCTGGTAGAGAAACTTGGCGAAATGGCACTAGTGGCCTGAGGAAGAGTCTTCGGCAGGGGCAAAAAAAAAATACTACCTGCAACGGATGTGTTAGAATTAGACTTCGAGTTAGTAGAGGAGATTATCTGAGGTGCAGTAAGGTTATTTTATGCTACAAACGGAGGTACTCGGAGGTGATTACATTTATCCCTCAATTCAGGAGTTAATTCCTCAAACAAAAGGTTAACTTCCCTGTACTGTCATTTCCTGCTTCTTCAGAGTCTAGCAGTACATCTGCTATACTTATATATACTAGCAAATAATTCACTCACATTCTAACTTTTGTTTAAGAGTCAATAAATTCATAAGTAAAACTTTAATTAAGTTAACTATTATATCCCATCTCCTTGCTTTTAAGGCAATTCAAGAAGGAGAATTGAATATATATATATATATATATATATATTATATATATATATATATATATATATATATATATATATATATATATATATATATATATATATATATATATATATTACATATAAGGGAAGCTAACAAATTATTAAGAATTACAAAAAATTTTGAAATATTAGCGGTAAGCATATTTAAAACACCTATAGAAAAATAACTAACAAATTAATTACTTGAACTTCTTTCACATGGCTATTTAAGCAAAAACATATGTGAAAATACATATCTCACCACTAAGTGTTATTTATGTAGACGATTGGCGTTTTTAAAGTATGTCTCTTGTAAGGTCAGGTAGATGTTGTATACTCACTAACATCGTGTGAATTCAGCAAGGCAAGTCCTTCCGTACTGCTGAATCAGGGGGGGTTTCTCCACAGCTGAGAGGCGTTGTGTATTGACGCACAATTGACGGGCTGTCACGCTGGCAGTCTGGCTGACTGGCTGGCTGGCTGAGTGGCGGAGTGGCTGTCTGGCTGACTGGCTGGCTGGCTGAGAGGCGTTGTGAGGCTGGCTGAGTGGCTGCTGGCTGGAACTGTTGACAAGGAGTTTGCTGAATGGGAAGTATTGGAAATTAATGAGTAGGCTAGTTGTCCCTCTCGTCCTATCTCAATCAATCATTGGGGGCATACGCCGGGGGGCGCGTCGCCTCGCCCACCCTACGACGCCACTCCCGGGGGTCACCACGCGCGAGTTCCCATGCAGGCTCCTTTCCCATACCAAGCAGCTCTCGACAAGAAACATCAACTTGCCCCAGCCACGAGCCTTGTGGGCGCCCCCTTGGCCTCCTCCACGCCGGATTGTCTCCTACAGATACAAACCGATGGGAAGGATCGGTTTCAGGGTAGCGTGCCACATGCCCATATAGCCGAAGTTGGCGCTGACGGACTATGCAGGTAATAGGCCTCGATTCAGTCTCACGGTGCAATCGCTGATTTAACACGTAATCATCCCAGCGATACCCCATGATTCTGCGAAGACACTTATTACCAAAGGCATTGATTCGTCTCTTCAAGTCACTATTTAGTGTCCATGTCTCACAACCATAGAGTAAGACAGGGATCTCAAGCGACTTGAAGATCCGGATCTTTGTCCTCCTGCACAGGTACCGACAACGCCAAATACTCCCACTGAGCGAGTCCATAACACCGTGGGCTATGCCAATCCGTCGTAAGACATCTTGACGTGACCCGCCATCATTATGGACTGCGCTACCATGATATGTAAAACTTTCCAAGATCTCAATGTCCTCGCCACACGCATGAACAGACTGTACTGCTTCATCTAGTAAGTCTCCAAATACCTG
>JACEEZ010005504.1:292360-344860 GCA_016584305.1 Chionoecetes opilio | reverse complement strand
GGCGGCCCCGTCGTGACCCAGGTCATGACTCTCGCCGACCTTGTACAGGGCCTAAGGCTGACAAGACTTGAGTACAGCGCGGTGTTCTTCTTCAGCTTCGGGGGCGGCAGGCTGGAGGGCGCCGTAGGACCAGGACAGCCCGTCACCGCAGTGTTCTGTTATGGCAGGCGCCTCGGACCTCGGTGATGGTGGCGCCCAGTCGATAGAGTCTACAGTATCAGGACACTGCTTAAGGCAGCCAAGCATGCACTGAAATCTCATTTCCTGTATTCCAAATGCGTTTTCCACCACTCTTCTGGCACGGGATAGCCTGTAGTAAAAATGCGCTCTTCCTCTGTCAACTGACGTCTGGAGTACGGTTTCATCATCCAACTTCTGAGTGAGAAAGCATCATCCCCTATTAAGAAGTATGGAGTATTCTTGTCTTCGCCAGGCAGTGGGTTGGGGGTGGTAGACCAAGGTTATATTGCTCTAGTAGGATCTTCAGTTCACAGTTGTTGAAAAGCTGAGCATGAGAGACACTGCCATTAGCTCCCACACTGATCCAGATGAACTTGTAGTTTGCATCGACGACTGCGAGTAATATCATGGAAAAAAAGCCCTTGTAATTATTGAACAGTGAACCAGAATCCTTGGGGCTCTTTATACGGACATGCTTGCCATCAATTGCCCCACAGGCATGAGGAAAGTTCCACTTGGTTTCGAAGTCACCGGCAATCTGCCTCCACTGCTCAAAGGTAATGACAGGTGGCGGTCCCTCCTCTGCATACTCCTGTATGATGGCTTCTCAGACTTCTGGTATGAAGACGCACATGGTGTTCTTAGCTACACGGAAGGAGTACATCAGGACAGGTATGCATAGGAAGCACCAGTTGCAAGGTGGCGAAGGGTGACAGCCAACTTAAGTCCAGGTTCCAGGGCTTGCCTAAAAATAGAAAAAGTGGTACAAATTATTAATACTAGTTATAAGATTACATAACTAAAAACATAGTATTTCAAGTGACCAAAAGAAAATAATTGTGTTATTACCTGTAGTTGGTGTCTTTCCTTTTATTCTTGGCGATATACGCTCCACAATCTCCCCAAACAAATCAGCATCCATTTTGAGGAAATTCTTGTAACCATTTGGGTCTTCACGGTTGAGTTCTTGCAGTTGTTCATACTCTCCATACAGTGGCCTAAGTGCCAGCCACTGCCTACACCAGATAGCCTTGCGACGTTGTACACGCCTACGTCTTATCCATCTGCGTTGAAGCTCAGCCTGATCCTCTTCCTCTTCTTCCTCCTCAACTGCAATAGTGGCCAGCTGTATGGCAACCTCTAGCCAACGTGCATATAGTGCCTGCTGCTCAAATTCCATGCTGCTTCGTCGATAGTGGTAAATGAATTGAATACCCAACACAATAGTGCAGTTTATTTATACCTAATCTGGTGCTTTCATGTTGTGATCGTGCCCGAACGTACATGGTCTGGTGTCGGTCGGGTTTGGGTCGGGGTGAGGTCCGGTAGAGGTCGAGGAAAGGTTGAGAAAAGGTCGGGCTGCTCGTGTTGATCGGATATTCATCGGGCAGGGGTCCGAAAAGTCGAGTAAAGATCGAGTACAAGTCGGGATGTAGGTCGGCAAGTGGTCTGGAAGTAGTCAAGATAGGTCGTGAGGTGATCGAGTATGCTCGAGTACAGGTCGGGAACACGCCCCCTTCCGTCGTGTAGACCCCCGAACTTACATTTGGTCGAGCTTGGTCGGCCAATTTGGCCGGTCGAAGTGATCGAGGTACCCAAATCGGCTGTGAGAACCGGGCATTATAAGCGCTGTGGAGTTAAGGGATCGTCTTCGTTTAGATGTATCGATGTCCACCCTCAGAAGGCTTCTCCATGAGGCATGGATACACTGCAGGGTTCCCGCCATGAAAGAGCATTTGACGGATGCACATCGCGCAGTAAGACTGCAGTTCGCTCGTCTGCATGAACACAAAGGCCTTGATTTCTAGTCAAGGGTGTTTGTGTGGTGTTTGCAGATGAGAAGACATTCCGTTCCTCAGACCATGGCCGACTACGTGTGTGAAGGAGGGACAATACCAGGTAGGGTTATTACATTAGTATATTCATGGTTTTCTATACCATGATATGATAAGGGATTTAGGTAATATGTTTTGACAAAATATCTTACACACAATTTGTGCATAATTGTAATGATAGGGTTTGCTTCATTATTAATGTCTCATTATCAATTATTATTATCAATCTTATCTCATTATCAAAAGTGTCACAATGATGCCGTATTATCATTCCTCTGATCAGATAACGTAGATTGTATCGTTTAATGAAATTTTGTATTCTTATTTTGTTATAGATATGTCCAGCGCAAACTGTATCAGGAAACTCGCAGTGGCCATGTTTCATGTATCATATTCGGCTGGATTTCGATGCATCGGGTGGGTGATGTAGTAAAAATTGAAGCTATATTTAATGCTGTGAAATATCTAGAAATGTTGCCAAATTTTGTGATACCCTCAATTCAAAGACACCTCAATGATCAAGCTGGGCCAATAATATATTATCCAGGATAGGAGCCCAATCCATATAGCAAGGGTAATCAGGGAGTGGTTTCAAGGACAAGCTGCAGTTATACAACCCCTGGAATGGCCAAGCCGAGGGTGCAATTGCAACCCCATACAAAATGTTTGGGGTTACATGGTGAACAAGTGGGAAAATGGCCAAGAAAGGAACCCCCAACAATTAATGGCGCATATAGAAAGAGAGTGGGAGGGGTTACGAGCAAAGCAGGATTTCATCCGCAGTTTGGTTTCATCAATGCCAGAAAGACTGCAGGAGGTCATTGACAAGAATGGAAGCTGGACGCATTACTAGTGCGTGCATGTTGGAAAAAAAGGAGAGAGAAAGAGAGAGAGAGAGAGAGAGAGAGAGAGAGAGAGAGAGAGAGAGAGAGAGAGAGAGAGAGAGAGAGAGAGAGAGAGAGAGAGAGAGAGAGAGAGAGAGAGAGAGAGAGAGAGAGAGAGAAGAGGAGAGAGAGAAGAGAGAGAGAGAGAGAGAGAGAGAGAGAGAGAGAGAGAGAGAGAGAGAGAGAGAGAGAGAGAGAGAGAGAGAGAGAGAGAGAGAGAGAGAGTGTTAAAGCCATGTTAATTATCTATTTCATTTACTTGTTGAGATGTTTTCGTTACGCCATTTCTTTCCTCAGATGCCATGCATTTCAAATGAATCATGCTTTCTCCACTGAGTCAGGACTTTGTCTAATTGTGAAATAAAATTGTGTATGAATTGGAAAAATCCTTAATATGTTTTTTGTGTGTGTGTGTAAATACACGACTCTTTAACTCCAAGGACTGCATAAGAAAGGCACATGAGAAGGCTGGGTTTCTCGAGTGATGTGCATCCAAGTAATGATAATAATATCTCTCTCTCTCTCTCTCTCTCTCTCTCTCCTCTCCTCTCTCTCCTCTCTCTCTCTTCTCTCTCTCTCTCTCTCTCTCTCTCTCTCGCTCTCGCTCTCGCTCTCGCTCTCGCCTCTCTCTCTCTCTCTCTCTCTCTTTTGTCTGTCCTGTCTGTATTATATATTATATATATATATATATATATATATTTTATAAAATATATATATAGATATTATATATATATAATATATATATATATATACTATATATATATATATATATATATATCTGTCGCACACAAACACATGGTATCCTCCTACTTCATCTCAGGGTAGAGTTTTTTATATATTTTTTTACATCATAAGGAACTGGCCAAGGGCACAACAAAAATGGGTAACACAAAGCCCGCTTAGTTGCCAGTCCTTATAAAGAAGACAGTAAGAGAATAAAATTAAAACAGAGGGGTAGGCCAACTTAGTTTGGAAGGTGTCATGTTACTCTTCTTTTGAAAAGATTTAAGTCATTGGAAAGTGGAAAAATAGAAACAGGAAGAGAGTTCCAGAGTTTACCAGTGAAAGGCATGAAAGAGTAAAGATACTGATTAACTCTTGCATTACGAAGATGGACAGAATAGGGATGAGAATGAGTAGAAACTCTTGTGCAGCGAGGCCGCGGGAGTGCGGGAGGCATGCAGTTAGCAAGTTCAGAAGAGCAGTGAGCATGCAAAATAACGGTAGAAGAGAGCAAGAGAAGCAACATTGCGGCGGTGATTTAAAGATTGAAGACAGTCAGTCAGAGGAGAGGAGTTGATGAGACGAAAAGCTTTTGACTCGACCCTGTTTAGGAGAGCTGTATGAGTGGATCCTCCCCAAACATGTGAGACATACTCCATACATGGGCGGATAAGGTCCCTGTAGAGAGCAAGCAATTGGGAGGGAGAAAAAAATGGACGCAGACGGCACAGCACACCTAAATTCGTAGAAGCTGTTTTAGCAAGTGATGAGATGTGAGATTTCCAGTTCAGATTTTTAGTAAAGGATGGTCCTAGAATGTTCATTGTAGAAGAAGGAGACAGTTGAGTGTCATTGAAGAAGAGGGGATAGTTATCTGGTAGGTTTTGTCGAGTAGAAAGGTGAACAAATTGGGCTTTTGAGGCATTGAACAAAACAAGGTTTGTTTTGCCCCAATCAGAAATTATAGAAAGATCAAAAGTTAGGCGCTCGGTGGCATCTCTCCGTGAATCACTTAGTTCCTGTTGAGTTGGACGTCTAATAAACGACGTTGAAAAATGCAGGGTAGAATCATCAGCGTAGGAGTGGATAAGGCTTTGAGTTAGACTTAGAAGATCATTAATGAATAATAGAAAGAGAGTGGGTGATAGGACAGAACCCTGGGGAACACCACTATTGGTAGATTTAGGAGAAGAACAATGTCCGTACACAGTAGCTGCAATAGAACGATTTGAAAGGAAACTTAAAATGAAGGTACAGAGAGAAGGATGGAAACCGAATGAGGGTAGTTTGGAAATTAAAGATTTATGCCAGACTCTATCAAAAACTTTTGATATGTCAAGGGCAACAGCAAAATTTTCACCGAAACCCCTAAAGGAGGATGACCAAGATTCAGTTAGGAAAGCTAGAAGATCGCCAGTAGATCGCCCTTTACGGAAACCGTACTGACGATCAGATAGAAGATTGTGAAAAACCTGAAGAATCTTCTTATTAAGTATAGATTCAAAAACTTTAGAAAGGCAGGAAGTCAAAGCTATTGGACGGTAGTTTGAAGGATTAGGACGGTCACCCTTCTTAGGAGCAGGTTGGATGTGAGCAAACTTCCAGCAAGAAGGAAAGGTGGAAGTAGATAGACAACGACGGAAAAGTTTGACCAGGCAAGGTGCAAGCACAGAAGCACAGTTTTTGAGAACAATAGGAGGGACTCCGTCAGGACCGTAAGCCTTCCGCGGATCTAGGCCGCGGAAGAGAATAGAGAAGAATGATGATAAGAAGAAGAAGGAAGTAAATATGGAAAGGAGATAGATAGAGAGAGATAAGCACACACCTATCCACCCTCCCTCTCCCTCTCAATTTATAATAATAATAAGAACAGCCATAATGCGAATACTAAAATTATTAATAAAATGATAATGCGAATATGATTATAATAATATTAATAATAATAATGATAATAGACAAATAGCAATAATAACAATAATAACAATATAAAAAATTATTAATAATAATAACAATGATATTAATGATAGCAATAATAACATCAATAATGATACGCAAATGTAAAAGAAGGAAGAAAAGAACAAAATACAACAACTACCGTAAAACTCACTGGAATTGGACAACTCCTTAATTTGTGTTTGTTTTTTGTGTGTGTAAATCCACGACCCTTTAACCCCACAGACTGCATAAGAAAAGCACATGAGAAGGCTGGGTTTCTTGAGTGAGGTGCATCCAAGACTACATCTCAGACAAAGTTAAGGCAAGACAAAGTGTGTGGTTGTGTGTGTCTCGGTGAGCGAGACAGGGCAGGTCACCCTCCTGTATGGGATTAGCAAGCCCAGTGAACTGTCAATACTGACCTCCAGCGCTGCCACGTCTCCTCTCCAAATTTGCCCTTGTAGCTTGCAACGATTCCGAAGGAGCCCATAGTACATCTTTGCAATGTTCAGCAAGAATGCTAAGATGACCAACAACATGCAACAACAAATGGCTGTTCGGCTGTTGGAGACACCAGAACCAGACAACTTTTGCCTCGGCAAGCCTCTCTTCCCAAAAGTTGCTCGTGACACAACTTTGAAGGATTTTATAGGACCCGAATCTTACTCAGTGTTCCGCATTCTGGATGTAAAAACGGATTGGCTTGCTAAACCAGTCGAGCAATGGTCATCAGATTCTGCATTTCTCGATGCTGAACAATTTGTTCGTACGATGAAAGTTGTCAATGATGCAGCTGAGCGCGGAGTCAAGCTGATCTTGGACTTTGCCACAATACTTACCAATGACCCACAGCAAAGATCGTGGCTGTTGCAGGGTGTTGCATAACACAGGAAGCAGTACCCCAGCTTTGACAAGAAAACACTTGCCATGAAGTTGTGAAGCATCCATTTGACAGCTGCAATTCCGCAGCGCCGGTGTCGCGTTATTGACATATTTCTGAAAAAAATATGTGAGTAATGGTCATTATTCATAAACAAATGAGTTGCCTTACCACTCCCTGTTTTGGGACTAAGCTGTATGGTATAGATTCCAAGACTTTGTCACTCTTCTGTGGCTAGAATGTTGATTTATCATATGTTGAATAGCAAATAAATGTGCGGCTTAAAGTTAAAATACGGTGCTTGTTCTGGGGCTATGAGGGACCTCAGGATAACTTCCTAAAATGATGTAAAAAATATTTTTAGACATAATATGGATAGAATAATGGAAAAAACATCACCAGGCAAGGTTTTCAAAGAAATTTTATTTATATTGGCAGCGTAAGTAAGCATATATATTTCCTATGTAATCTGTGTAGTATGCATGTACTATTTTTAACAGTGGCTCCGGCATTCGTTGAGAATGTTGGTCCCGCCGCTCAATATGCCTAACATAACCTAATCTAGCCTTTACTTAACCTAACCTTTACCTACCTAGCCTAACATAGCCTTTACGTAACCTAACCTTTACCTACCTAACCTTTATCTAACCTAACCTAGCCTTTACCTAACCTAGCCTTTATCCAACCTAACCTTTAACCAAACTAACTTTTACCTACTAACCTAACCTAGCCTTTACCTAACCTAACCTAGCCTTTACCTAATCTAACCTATCCTAACCAGCGGGACCCACGTACATTTTCCACGAGTGCCTTGGCTTCCAATTTTTCTATGCCCCGATAGCCAAGGAAATGTTTGATTAATTTAATTTTATTGTACCAATTAAGCATGTTCACCTATTTTCCCTAGTTAGGTGGTTGCTGAAACTCCATATTCACCATTTTTTCAAAGTGATAACTTTATAGCTTGTAAAGTATAGTTAAATCAATATACATGTATGGAATGTAAAAAAAAATTGGTGTAAATGTAAGAAAAAGTTTCTCAAGTAAATTGTTTGCTTTTTTCGTGTGTAATTTGATAGATTTTGAGAATTTTTTTTAAGGTAAAGCACATGTTCCTAATTTTCCCCTACCATTTTAAGGTTTTGTGGGTGTTCTACTTTTACTTAACACTCAACCCCTTAACAATTTATATACCTCCAGGTTGGGTGAAGTATGCAGCCACATAGCAGCCCTTCTTTACAAGATAGAGGCAGCTGTGTCACTGGACTTCACCACGGATGACTCCTGCACCAGCAGACTTTCAGTGTGGAACAGATGTTTCTTACAGATGCAAGGTTTGTATTTGCAGATTTGCACAAGTGCCCACCACTGGGACATGTGTTTGCATATATTTGACTATATTGCATATAGTGAGTGTTGATGTGCTTACTTTCATGTTTAGTATTTTGGCATGAACAAGGATGTTTTATTCTTTTTACTGACTGGGGTGCATTTCCAACAAATATTTTTCTCGGGGTTAATGTGCATGCGTTAGATATGAAATCTTAGTATATTATGTGTGTAGAGTCGAGTCTCATTCCCAGCTATTTCATTCTCATCATCATCATCGTTCTGCGTCCTGTTTTTCCCATTCATACTGGGGTTGGACGTGCGATAGCTCTCCTCCTTAGCACCCTCTGCCCACTTACGGGGTGTTGGGTACTGAGGGCCGTTGTTCTGTAAGCTATCATTATTTTTGTAGCATGTAGTTTTACTGGTTGTATACCCTTGCCAACACTAAACCCTTTTTACGTAGTGGGAGTACGACTATTCAACCAATATCTGGGGTTGGATGAACATTGACTCCTAAGATTTTATAGATTATTATGTTTATAATCCCAATTTTAAAAATATCCAAAATACCTATAGGCGATCAGCCTGGGGGGTTGGTCGGTATCAAATTAGGGCGAGAATGCTAATAGTGTTTTTTGGGAATATAAAAAAGCCCAGAGTTAGGAAAAAAAATGATAGCCCTTGTGGCAAATTTTTGGGAGCTTTATGGAAATTTTTCCCCCTTTTTCCCAAAGTGTATTAAAATTATTAAAAATATCCCTTTAAAATAATTTTTAAAAAAAAACCCTTTTTCCCGGGGGGTCGTATTTTATTTGGCGAAGACGGACCGGGGCGATCGACTGGGGGACCCTTGGAGACCCTCGAGGGGACCCCACTGCCGGAAGACCAGCCGGGGGGCCCCAGGTCTTGCCCTTTAAGGGAAAAAAAAAAGTTTGGGGTTTTTTTTGGAAAGGGGGAGGTATGAGTAGTGGGAGGGGGACTACCTCTCGAAGCTATTTTTGAAGGCTTTGGGATGAGAGGAAAAATCCGGGGCCAGAAACCGGTTCTTTGGGACTGTGGGGAAATTTAAAAGTAAGGGCCGGAATGTGGCCGGTTTTAAAATGGGGGAAAAAGCCAAAAGGGACCCCGCCAAGAAAAAATGTTGGGGACATACACCAAACCCTATCCGACGGAGATGAAAAATTTTGGGCCAAGGGCCTCAAAAGCCATGGGCCCCCCTGGTTAAACCCTTTCTTTTAATCCCCCAAAAATCAGGGGGGCCCCTGGTCCCCATTACTAAAACCCTTTTTAAAAAAACCCCTTTCAGGACAAAGAAGTTCCCCCAATTTTTATTTTATCCGAAAATGTAGAAGCATTTTCACCATGAAAAAAGACTTTGGGAAAATCTTTAAAAGTTTGCAGGGGAAAAGTGTAAAATCATCTTTTTTGGGAGTAAATGCCCGTCCCCCAAAAAAAATCTTCCCGGGAAATCAACACATGAAAACAAGAATTTTTCTCCGATCTGCGTATTTTGTAGGGAAGGTTTAAAATTTTTAAAAAGGGACTCCAATACACGTGAAAACACTTACGCTAGCTTCACAACTGAGGATTTTGATTTAAACACTAAGAGAGAGTTTCCTTTAGAATGGCCCAAAGGCAGGAGATAGCCCAAACCCGGGAGAGACATTGTTGCCGCAGGGGGCAAATTTCCCCCTTCATGCATAGGAATTTAACCCAGGAAACAAAAGGACAGCAATGGGGAAAAAGAAGAGGAGAAAAAGGGAAAAATTTAAAATTTTTCTGTTTTTTTACAAGGTTGAAGGGAAGTTTCCAAGAAAAAAAACTTTTTTCGAAAACCCTCCCGGAAGATAAATTATCCCCAACAAGAGGGGTTATAACCAGTCACCTCCCCCTTGGGCCCACAAAATTTTTAAACCCTTAAAAGGTTGGTTTGGGGTTTTAAACTTCAAGGATTCCAACCCAAAAGGAAAAGGGGAAATGCAAAAAAGACTTAAAAACCGAGCTTGGAGGTGGGGGTTTAAAATATTTTCCGCGAAAAAGGGAAAATTGTTTATGGTTCCCCGCTGTTTTCTCATTTAAAAAGGGTGTTGGGCTTGGAAAAACAAAATCACATAGGGGCTTTAAGCTTTGGAAGGGGAAAGTCTTTTAAGATTCAAAATCATGATTTAGGGCTTTGTCACAGATCCCCGGAAAACGGCCACAAGAAGGAATATTTTCACCCCGTGGCCATATCTCCCTCTGTTTTAGGGGTACTCATTCGCCTCCCAACCCAAAAGATTAAGGGGATTTCTGGGGGCCCCGGGTCCTCCCGGGAAAATACAACAAGTACTTTTGGGAAAAAAAATCCCAAAGGGCTGGGTATTTTTGTCAGTCATTTTGCCCGGACATATTAAAGCTGTTTTTCACGTTGGGGGGAGTTTTAAAACCCCCCAAAAAAATTTTCCCGGTTCCTTTTTGCGGTAAAAAACACCACTGGAAACACTGAGTGGCATTTTTGGGGACTGAAAAAAGGTTTTGGGGCATGGGGGGGCTTATGACCCGGGGGGTGAAAGAATGATACCGCTTTTGGTCTGCAGAAAATTTTTTTAATTTTTGGGGGATTTTGGGCGGCCATTTTTGGGAAAAAGGGGAGATAACCCATATAAAGCTTTCCCCCCCACAATGGGGATAACTGTTTTTTAAAAAATAGGCATTTATACCTTCTCAAAAAAAACCCCTTAGGGATTTTTCGCCCTAATTTGATTAAACCGGGGGAAGGGAAAATTTCGGACCGGGGCTGGGCCGACTACTAACACTTTTTTTCCATTTTCCCCATACCGATAATCAACATGTTTTCTACAACTTAAAAATTTTACAGAAAAAACTAATTTTTTGATTCAAGGGAATGGATCATACATAGTGGGGAGGAATTAGATAAAATAAATGATGTCATTATAAAAAAATTTAAAACATTCCGCCCCAAGGAGGTAGCCAAGACCCGGGAAGTTTTCATTGGTTCAAAGGAATTTAAGTCCCTAAAATTTCTTAATTTTTCTTGGGGTATCTTTTTTTTATGGAAAATTTTTGATCAATTGCATTCACAGATTTGCAGCCGCCCCCTTGAGATTATTAAGGGTTCACCCCCCACAAAGGCACACAAGGGGAAACGCGGGAAAACCCCACGTTCCCGTTTCTCCCAGGGGGAAAGGCCAAATTTTCGGAGCAAGAAAATGGGAAAAGGGCCCCGGCGAACTGCAGAAAATAATTTCCAAATTCAGGTGTTTTGAAAAAAAGGGGAATCTTTAGACTGGGGGGTTTCCTTCAGAGAAAAGGGGGGAGAAAGAGCTTTCCCAAATTTCCCTTTTTAAAAGATTTTTTTTGGGCAAAAACCCCCAAGGGGAAAGGTGAAAAAGGGTTTTCCCGGGGGGACTGAAATTTGCAAATAAAATATTTGACATTTAAACACCCGCAATTTTGCCAACCTTGAAAAGGCAACCAGAGGTCAAAAATATAAACCTCTATAGGGGGAAAGAGCACGGGCAGGGCAGAATTTCTTTATTTGGGCCCCCTTTTATCTTTTCTTGACACTTAATTCTGATAAATACCTAGGTTTAAATTTTTTTGGCAAAACCATAATTAAGTATTGAAACCCGGGATTTCTAGGGAAAATTTTTTTAGCTTGCAGGCGGGGTTTGGAAAGTGAAGACCCAAACAAAAGGGGGGGATAATTGACAGTCAGTTTTGGGCCTCAGGTTTTTCCCAAATGGCACAAGTTTTTGGTTTGGGGTTTTGGGCCCCCCCAATAAGCCCCTTTTAATGTGGCCCCTCCTGATGGTATTAAATGTGAGTGCCCCGGTAAGGGTACATTTAAAAAAATTTCCCATAAAAAATTTCAGAAAAATATCACCTGATCACTCAGTCCTACGGTTTGGGTTTCACGGTGGACCCTCCAACTGAGGGCTTCCCACCAAATGGGTTAAACCGGGAGTGGATTCCGTCTCCCATTGGAAAGAAACCGCCCCTTCCCTTGACGAAGTCCCGGGGAGGCTGGGAGCCAAAATTTTAAGGGGTGGAAAAGCCCGCTGGTGTTTTTTTAATTTTCAGTGCGGGAGTCCCCAAAAACTGGGGGTTTAGGCCATGATCCGCGGGGTTGCATTTTCTGTTTCCCGGGCGCCGTTTTTGGCCCTCAGGGACCATTCCTCCTGACTGGAAAAAGGGGGGGTGTCGTTCCCCCAAACTGGGAAAAGGGGAAAAGGGGGGACCCGTAAGGGCTGCCCCAAATTTCCGCGGTTTTTTAAAACCCGCTCAGGCTTTCCAGGGAAGGTGCTTGCCCATCTATTGGGTGACCAAAGAAAAATTTTCAGGCATTTTTGGTAAAGGGGATCAGAGATCCCCCGTAGTCTGGGGTTCACGGGCCCGGGGAAAGTAACAACGGGGACCGTCCTGCGCTTCGGTTTCCCGGTGGAAACCCCCGAAGGAGTTTCGACAGGGGATTTCTTTTCAGCCCCAAATTTTTTGATTTAAAAGGCGTTTGACTCAGGGCATCGTGAGTCACTCTTTGGGGTCTTTTGGGGACTTCGGGGGGGTTCCCGATAAGGGTATGGTTTGATAAATGGTCTGTTTTTCGTGACGGGGAGTGCGTGAAGTGGGGGGGCCCGATGTACCGCTTTTTTTCCTTGAATACAAAAGGAGTGAGGCCCAAAGGGTTTTCGCCTTGCCCCAATTTACTTTTTTAAAGCTTTTTATGGAACTGGGGATTGGGCAAGGGTTTTTAATAAAGTGATTGTTTGGGGGCATTCCCTCAGGGAAACCAAAAATCACTGTCTTGTTTTTTGGGCCCAGATTTCCAAAAAATTTTTTGCTGATCCCCTGGGAAAGGGCCTGGGATGGCTTCCCAGGCGCTGGGCCCCAGGAGGCCCTTTGCCTTTGGGGCTTAGTTTTTTCCTGGCTCAAGACCCAAGGGCCAGGGATTTGGGGGAATTACTAGATGAAGCAGTAAAAGTCTGTTTTAAGGGATGTGGCGGGGACATTGAGATCTTGGAAAGTTTTTTCATTACCTTGGTGGACAGCCTAATTTTTTCGGCGGGGCCCCCTTCAAGAAGTCTTACGGCCGGGTTTGGGATAGCCCCCGGTTTTTAAAGGACTCGCCAGCGGGGGTATTTGGCGGGTTTTCGGTACCGGTTTAAGGGGGACAAAAAATCCGGATTCTTTAAATCGCTTGTGATCCCTGTCTTACTTAAAGGTTTGTGAGACATGGACACTAAAAAGTTTACTTGAAAGACGAATTATCAACTTTTTGGTAATAAGTGTTTTTCGCAAAAAATCCCTGGGGTATCGCTGGGGTGATTTCGTGTCCAAAACAGGGGGATTGGGATCCGCTTGAATCAGGCCCCCTTTTCCTGCCCTATTCCCCTCCCCCCCAACTTTGGTATTTTAAAGAGGGAAAAGGGGCACCGCTTAAACCCTGGGAAAACCGATTTCCCAAAAGGGGGTTTTTATCTGTTAAAAACAATCCCGGCTTTTGGAGGGGGCCAAGGGGGCCCCCCACAAGGCTCGTTTTCTGGGGCAGGTTGAGGGTTTTTCCGGGGAAAAACTGGGTTGGTAAAGGGGTATTTCCTGCATGGGAAAATCGCGCGTGGGTGACCCCCGGGAGGGGGGTTTTTGTAGGGGGGGCGAGGGGGACGCGCCCCCCGGGGTATGGGCCCCCCAAAGATTTATTGACCCCCAACCCCCCCATCTTGATAAAAAGGTTTTTTTAGGATAAGGATTAGGAATTTCTAAAAAAAAACAAACATTTACTGCCAAAAATAACACCCAAATTAATTAAAATTTGCAAAGGGCCAGTTTTTTCGACCTTTTTTGTTTTGGACACCACCGGGGTGAAAGTAAAACGCATACCAAGGGCACAAAACCCTTTTGTGGAATTTAAGTATAAGAAATTAACCCCAAAAGTTTCAGGAACATTTTATTTCAATTTTCTATTCAAAAAAACACTACTAAGACAACATGAATAAAGGAAGCAGCATTGTTGGTTACTGTAAATGATGGAGTAATATTTATATATATATATATAATATATATGTTATATATATATAATATATAATATATTATAATATATATATATATTAAATATATATATATATATATATATATATATATATATAATATTATATATTATATATATATATATATATATATATATATATATATATATATATATATATATATATATATATTATATTATATATATATATATATATATATATATATATACATATAATATTTTACTATATAATATATTATATATTATATATATATATATATATATATATATATATATTATATATTATATATATATATATATACAGTCAGATTGTAAAACTAGTCATTTCGTGAAATACCTAAGCACTTTAGTCAATTTGTGAAATGACTTATTAACTTAGTCTGAAATGCCTAAAATCCTTAGGTTGCATGAAATGACAAATTTTTTGTCTTGTCTTAGGTTAGGCTAGGTGAGGTTAGGTTAGGATAGGTTAGAATAGGATATAGGTTATAAATAAACTATCCTAACCTAACCTAACCTAATGACTTGACTAAATATGAAAGTAATTTCATGCAAAGACTAAAGATTTTAGGCATTTCATGACAGTTAATAAGTCATTTCACAGATTGACTAAAGTGCTTAGGCATTTCACGAAATGACTAGTTTCACAATCTTACTGTAACATATATAAACTATGATGACACCTGCTCCTTTGGTGTATAAATAGGGTAGTGGATGGGGGAGAAAAACTTAAGCATGAAATGATACTATATATTGGTATATATTATACTAATAAAACTTCAGTTCTAGATCCAGACATTTTATTATTGCAAAACCTGTATATATAAAAATCTGCAATAAACTAACCGGTGCTAAATAAAGATGGGAATTTTATGGGAAGCAGCATCCCTGTTGGGTTTGAAGACGAATTTTGTGGGTATGAAGTCGACATGGACAGGATCGGAGTTCGGTTTGCCTGCAAACAAAGAACAGTCTTATAATTCAAATGCTTTTCATACATCTGCTTTTAGGTTAGTGTATGCTAGGTTATGGTATAGGTCCTATACTATAGGAGGTAGATTGGGCACATATGGAACCACCGTGGGACAAAAGCCCCTTAAAAAAAACTCCATCGAGGAAAGAACAAAGCAGGATAAACTACCATACCGTCTCCTAACATCATATACTGTATACTTGATACTTAATGTTATCTAGAGGTTAATTCCTCAGTCATAGTGTTCTACCACTGCATCTACAATCTCTTCTGGGAGCCATATGTACCTTGAAGGAGGCAGCGATTATTGAAAGGTTTATCAATATAATTATCTTCTCCAAAACATTCTACTTCTCACTGGATACATCCATTAACATTCTACCACCCATCGCTCTAATCATTCACTCTAAGAACAACCCTGTTGTTTGCATGACCCCCTTACATCCACACTCCAGCCACCGCCCAGCCCTCCTTAACTATCAGCAGAGACTGGATGGGTCCACTGCTCATGTCTCTCCTGGATGCAACACATCACCTCACATTATCAAACACATTATGGAAGACTGCACTGCACACAATAAACACACACGCCAATAACACAGCATACACTCCATGAAGACCCTGTGAGAAAAACCGATGCAGGCCATGGCCTTCCTCAGAATCTTGGGGCGATTTGGCCAGGCAGCCTGACGAATTTCAACAACAAACACTTTTCACTGGAGGCATCCAGAAAGCATATTGCACTTTTCAATGGCTACATCAAGAAAACATTCTACTTCTCAACTGAAGCATACATATATAGTGATACAATGGTCATTTACCTGTGAAAAATTGTTCACTGGATCCTTTCATGGCCAACCTGCGAAAAACCTTCCCTCTTGAGAGCTTGTAGCCACTTCTGGCGTCTGGCTGAAGCAACAGGAAACCTGTGAAAGGTCACGTCAAGCCTTTTTCGTTGTCTGTTGGTGCAGCCAACAGCTACGCAGCTTGTGGGCATGCTAAATATGAACATTATGCTGTGGCGTATAGGCGGTGAAGGGAAGGCTTTTGTTTTACCTACCACGGAGTCGGGGGGCGTGTTTTGTGACGTCATCGTGGAAAGGTCTATAGCGCCTGTAGGCAGTGACCTCCAGGGGTGGGATGGTAGACCCTGGAGGCTCACTTGAGGGCTGTGATGGTTGGCCCTCGCCCGTGGTGGCGCAGGCAGGATTTTTATAGTGACGCCTGTGATTAGAGGCTCATGCCGCCCCCCTGTGTCCTTCGATGCACTTGCAATGGAAGGTAGAGTTAATGGGCAGGGCATGTGGGTGTTCTTAGGCCACTCGACGGTGCAGAAAAATTTTAAGTGGATTTATGGGTCTCACTCGGGATCGAACTCGTGTACATAACACGATGTAAATAAATCTAGTCCATTATATCTCTTGTATTCGTTCAGTATAAGTGTAAGAAAAAAAATACCTGTTTCATGTAAGTACCAATCGATGAGTAAAATAACTTACATTTCTTGATAAAAATAATCTAATTCACTTTAATGTTCTAGTATCATAAAGAGAAGTGACTGGAGAAAACAAAATGAATACTGCGACTGCATAGAAATTCATCGAAGCAAGTACTGGATTTCTTGATTTATTTTTGTGCGTGTTGTTCCAAGCGTGGCAAAAAGTATCATAGTTTATAACGTAAATAATGACTAAAATATCGTATAGAAGTTATTAACCATTTACTTTGTTGATTAGATATATATATATATATTATATATATATATATATATATATATATATATATATATTATATATATATATATATATATATATATATATTATATATATATATATATATATATATATATATAATTTTAAGCCAGATAAATCACAGACATACATATGCACAGACAGACAGACAGACACACAGACATACATACAGACGTACATAAATACAAATCCAGGGTTGCATCATCTATCTCTCTCTCCACTTTTTCTCTTCTCTCTACGCAGCAAAACGATGATCACCTAACCCAGTGTTCATACAGATAACTTAAGCTTCAGGGATACACAACCTTTACACAATCAAACCGCTGTCCAATATATCACGCCAGGAATTCCACGCGTCATTTTTTTTCCAAACATCCGTCCAGAAAAAAATATAAAATTAGGCGTGAAACTGGACATACATTTTGATCTAAATAGTGGTTTAAATATTTTTTGTAGTCACTCCTCGGTTCATTTATCCACACAATGCACGTTATCAATCCTCTTTTATCCACTTTATTTTATTTTATCTGTTTTTCCTCATATCTTTAATCTATATCTCTATGTTTATATCTTTTATCAAGACCACATAAGCCTCAATAAACTGTCCTATCCACTACTTCCAATCCATAATCCACTAAAGTCGTCGAGAACCCTCTTTAATCCACCACTAACATCCACGTTACCCACCAGTCGCTGCCAATACGCAACACAACCCTGCCATCATGGCCGTGCGCCCTTACCCACCCTGCTACACACACAGGTGGCGTCCTGAGGCGGGGAACAACGGGCAGGAGCCGGGAATACAAGGATGACAAGGACACACAGTGAGGCTCCCGTACAAACCCCTTCATTACCAACGCTAACTACATGTTATCGCCCATAATACTACTATTCTGAAAGACTATTGTATCATATCTTGTATTCCTATATGTGAGTCTTCCTTGCATGTATTTTAGGCTTGAAAAGCTATATGCTTGGGTGAACGTGATATATATTGAGACCTACTTTTGATTTGTATTACCTAATTTGACCTACATTTGACGACCTAAATTTACACACCTAAGTATTTTTTTTCTTCGATTTTACAAGTACGGAAATAAGTTTTATCTCCATCCATCCTTACTTTCTTTATCTGCCTCCCTCCCTCCTTTCTTCCTTCTCAACCTATAACTCTCTCTCTCTCTCTCTCTCTCTCTCTCTCTCTCTCTCTCTCTCTCTCTCTCTCTCTCTCTCTCTTCTCTCTCTCTCTCTCTCTCTCTCTCTCTCTCTCTCTCTCTCTCTCTCTCTCTCTCTCTCTCTCTCTCTCTCTCTCTCTCTCTCTCTCTCTCTCTCTCTCTCTCTCCTCTCGCTCCTCCTCTCCTCTCTCGCTCCTCGCTCCTCCTCGCTCGCTCCTCTCTCTCTCTCCTCTCTCTCTCTCTCTCTCTCTCTCTCTCTCTCCTCTCTCTCTCTCTCTCTCTCTCTCTCTCTCTCTCTCTCTCTCTCTCTCTCTCTCTCTCTCTCTCTCTCTCTCTCTCTCTCTCTCTCTCTCTCTCTCTCTCTCTCTCTCTCTCTCTCTCTCTCTCTCTCTCTCTCTCTCTCTCTCTCTCTCTCTCTCTCTCTTCTTCTCTTCTCTCTCTCTCTATCATGTACTATATAATTATGTATCTTCATTTCCTGAATGCTTATACACTAAAAAAAAGGTAAAAATATATACCATAAATTCATAATATTTTACAGGAAGTTTAACAGAGCTAAACATCATCCCTCCCTCTATCCCTCTCTGTCTTCTCTCCTTCCTTTCATTTCTCATTTACTCCCTCCTCCCTTTCTTATTTCCCTCCTCCCTTCCTTCTTCCCTCCCTCCATTGCTTACCTCAAGATGGGGGTTGGAGGAGAGATTAATAAAAGGCGGGAGAGGGGAGGGGCTGGTCGCTTTGGTACACAACATAGTATTATACAATGACAGTTTGGCTTGAGTGAAGGAGTGTTCAGGGCGAGGCATTAGTGAGGATGCAGGGGTCAAGGTTATAGACAGAGCATTGCCACCTACCCTGACCGCTTGTACCTTCAACCACCACCACAACCAGAAGGACAGGGGATGAAACTTTGCTAATTCTGTGAGCTTTAGGGATGATTTTTTTTTTTCTCTCTCTCTGCGCCTGTATACATACACATACACACGCACGCACGCGCGCACACATGCGAGCACGCACGCACGCACGCACGCACGCACGCACGCACGCACGCACGCACGCACGCACGCACGCACGCACGCACGCACGCACGCACGCACGCACGCACGCACGCACGCACGCACGCACGCACGCACGCACGCACGCACGCACGCACGCACGCACGCACGCACGCACGCACGCACGCACCACGCACGCACGCACGCACGCACGCACGCACGCACGCACGCACGCACGCACGCACGCACGCACGCACGCACGCACGCACGCACGCACGCACGCACGCACGCACGCACGCACGCACGCACGCACGCACGCACGCACGCACGCACGCACGCACGCACGCACGCACGCACGCACGCACGCACGCACGCACGCACGCACGCACGCACGCACGCACGCACGCACGCACGCACGCACGCACGCACGCACGCACGCACGCACGCACGCACGCACGCACGCACGCACGCACGCACACGCACGCACACACCACGCGCGCGATGCGTCAGGTTGATAGCGTGCTGGTCTCCCATTCTGTGAGTAGGCGGTTCGAATCCTCGCGCTCCCGGGAATTTTTCACTGACAAATTCGGGCGGCTATTGATACCCTTAAGCAATGGGATGGGAGTGTGTGGTGTGCGAGGTCGCAGCATTGCCCAAAGATCCGTAATAATGAGCTCCAAGCTCGCACTGCGAGGGTGAAAACTGGCGATTGCGAGCCAGCTCGCATGGACAAGGCCATGGGTAAATACCCCCCCCCCACACACACACATACGCACACGCACACGCACACGCACTCGCACACGCACACGCACACGCACATGCACACACAGAGGGACCTACCTATGTAATCCATATTAAATTCCTTATTGCATTATTATCAAAGGCAAAACTTAATTACTGTTTTGATTAGAACTTTTCTTTGCGGGGTAACTCGTGTTGTTGGATGTTTGAACGGCAAAAAAAATTTATTCATTATTTTTGCTTCTCTAGTAGATGTTTCAGTCATGAAAAATATATATATGGCTTTTTATCGAAACATTCCACAGTATAATATCTAAATAATATTCATCATTCATTTGACGCAGGAATTTTTGAATTGATTAGTTAAAGCCGCGGCAACTTGTGATTAATATATTATATGTGTATGTATGCGGGTTTGTGTGTATGTTAGTAGTAAGTTTTATTTCCATAGCAATTATATACATATATATACATACAATTTAAATGAATATTGGAATGATACTTCGAGCCAAGGCTCCTTGACAGATATTTTTCTATAAAAAAATACAATCTAGCAGAGGAGCATCAATTATACATTATAGTATACATCAGTATGAAACAGAAAGAAAAACAGATTCATGAAATTTGACACTATGTACGTACTTTAGTTACTTAGTGAAATTTCTACAAATATTGTTGAGTTAATAAATACATTTTTATTTACCTTTTAAATTGAGGAATACTACCCAAATAAAAAAGAGTTTTCAAATCAGTCGGTAAAGCAATCCATAGTTGAGGACCTGAATAAAAGATGCTGTTCCTGAAGAGAGTTGTTCGATATGGCGGACATACTAAATTAACATTTTTATTTCTGGTGCTGTGAATGGTTTCTTGTCGACTTTTCACATCTTCACGACTCTCGACGGCGACCAGTCACGACTTTCTAAGTCATGCTGTGTCGGCGCCGGTCGTCATGTGGGTTGGCGTCAGGCCCAGACCGTCGCTGTCGGGTTGTGGGAGTCGTTAAGTGGCGCGCGGGGGATCCCGACTGTGTTGTGCATGCTCTATAGTCTATACACTCGGGGTGGGTCTGCGCTTCAAAAATTTAACGAAAAAAGTCGGTTCCATGCTGGGACAAATGCCGATGGGTCCATGCCTGACGCCGACCAGTCGGGGCCGTACTGCAACAAGTCGGGGCCGTGCTGCAACTGGAGCATGTGTTATTTTAGCGTGGGAAAGACCGATCTTTCCCACGCTTTCTCCCTATCGACGGAGAGAGAGAGAGAGAGAGAGAGAGAGAGAGAGAGAGAGAGAGAGAGAGAGAGAGAGGAGAGAGAGAGAGAGAGAGAGAGAGAGAGAGGAGAGAGAGAGAGAGAGAGAGAGAGAGAGAGAGAAGAGAGAGAGAAGATAAAGATAAGATTTTCATCCTATCTAGACACTTTGCAAGTACCAACTACAAGGTTATTGACTATACAAAGCGCCGCCACGTCAGTACGAACTAGGCGGACTCGAACCGCTGACCGAATGCACAGGGACGCTGCACATTGCGAACTCACGTCTCTACCAACCTTGCCACCCTGACGGGCGAGAGAGAGAGAAAGAGAGAGAGAGAGAGAGAGAGAGAGAGAGAGAGAGAGAGAGAGAGAGAGAGAGAGAGAGAGAGAGAGAGAGAGAGAGTGAGGAAACGTGGAAATTTTTGAGAATTGTATTTATATTATTATTATTATTATCGTCTTCATTATCCACTATAAATAGAGCAGTATCATTAGTGCAGTATCTTTAGCGCTATACTGCTCCGCAGTATCTTTTGTGTCGTGGCGATTGTTATCACCTTGTCGTAGTTATTGTGTTCAATTAATAACATTAGGAGGCACATAAATATTTGTGGCATTGTCAAGGTGGGCAAGTGTGTGGACAACAGTGTGACCGACATCTATGGCGTGCTTCAGTAAATAAGTGAAGGTTGAAAAGTGGTGCCGGGGATGGGCCAGCTGGGCTGCCCATATCTGCAACCACTCTGCTTCAGTCGCATCCCGGCTGGGAACAGTCTCTGCAACGACACACGTGGTTGCCGTTGTGCTGCGACTGTCGGCGACTGTCGTCGCATGACGGCAACCCAATATTGGTGGTTAAATTCGTTTTAATAAGCGACTGTCCGGGACTATCGCCGACAATCGCGGACTAGTCGCCGACTAGTCGCCTAACTACGGCAACACGAGCCAACCACGCCAATTTTGGAGCATCAGCCACTCCAAAATCTGCTGCTGTCGGCACCGACTGGTTGACACAGAAAGTCGTGACCAGTCGCCGACGCGAGTCGTGGAAATTTGAACAGGGCTTAAGTTAAGGATCGGAGTTGTCTTTCTGTTTGTAATACTTTTAAAAATGTAGAGTAGAAGTAAGCATTTATGAATAGAGTACAAATTTAGAAGCTTATGTTATGAAAGTTCTGTGTGTGTGTGTGTGTATATGTGTGTGTGTGTGTGTGTGTGTGTGTGTGTGTGTGTGTGTGTGTGTGTGTGTGTGTGTGTGTGTGTGTGTGTGTGTGTGTGTGTGTGTGTGTGTGTGTGTGTGTGTGTGTGTGTGTGTGTGTGTGTGTGTGTGTGTGTGTGTTATTCACACATGGTTTTGTCAACGCGAGTCGGACTCGCGATAGCCAGTTCGCGGGTGCGATCCCGGTGCGAGCTTGGAGCTCATTACCGATCTTTGAGCAATGCTGGAACCTCATACACCACACACACCCATCCCCTTGCTCGCGGGGGACAGTAACTGCCCGAATTTCTCAGTGAAAAATCCCCGGGAGCAGTGAGGATTCGAACCGGGTACCACAGATTGGCAGGCCAGCCACAGAATGGTGTGTGTGTGTGTGTGTGTGTGTGTGTGTGTGTGTGTGTGTGTGTGTGTGTGTGTGTGTGTGTGTGTGTGTGTGTGTGTGTGTGTGTGTGTGTGTGTGTGTGTGTGTGTGTGTGTGTGTGTGTGTGTGTGTGTGTGTGTGTGTGTGTGTGTGTGTATTCATCTTGTTGTATTTTACATGGCCTGAGCTACACTCGTATGGCCCCGTCTCTATAACTACATTTTATCAATCATCCTTAGTGCTAGCCGAAACCACCACCCCGGGAGGCGGGTCACAAACCCTCGGCTAACACCCGGTACCCATTCACTACTGGATGGACAGGGGCTCGGGTATTAAGAAGACCGCCCATCTTTCTTCGCTCCGCCCGGGGAGTGTGTGTGTATGTGTGTGTGTGTGTGTGTGTGTGTGTGTGTGTGTGTGTGTGTGTGTGTGTGTGTGTGTGTGTGTGTGTGTGTGTGTGTGTGTGTGTGTGTGTGTGTGTGTGTGTGTGTGTGTGTGTGTGTGTGTGTGTGGTGTGTGTGTGTGTGTGTGTGTGGTGTGTGGGGTATTCATCTAGTTGTATTCATCTAGTTGTATTTTACAAGGCCTGAGCTACATTCGTATGGCCCCGTCTCCATATCAACATTTTTATCATTCATCCCTAGTGCTTAGTGTTGGCCGATAGCTACACCCCGGGAGGCGAGTCACAAATCCCCGGCTAACGCTCGGTACCCATTCACTGCTGGGTGGACAGGGGCTCGGGTTTTAAGGAAACAGTCCATCTGTTTCCATCCATCTGTGTGTGTGTGTGTGTGTGTGTGTGTGTGTGTCTGTGTCTGTGTCTGTGTTTGTGTCTGTGTGTGTGTGTGTGTGTGTGTGTGTGTGTGTGTGTGTATTTACCTAGTTGTATTTACCTAGTTGTAACATACAGGAAAAGAGCTATGTTCGTACTGTCCCGTCTCCAAATCTCCTATTATCCCGGTTGCCTTTTAAGTCCTGAATACTTCTTGCATTAATCACTTTTGCATCAAGGTTATTCCAGGCTTCTATGCATTTTTATACGGGAGACATCCCCGTATAGAAAGGGAAGTCATCGTACTGTGTGCTGGGTGTGTGTGTGTGTTGTGTGTGTGTGTGTGTGTGTGTGTGTGGTGTGTGTGTGTGATCGAGGTGTGTGGTGTAAGTGTGTGCGGTGTGTGTGTGTGTGTGTGTGTGTGTGTGGTGTGTGTGTGTGTGTGTTTGTGTGTGTGGTGGTTGTGTGGTGTGTGTGTTGTGGGGGGGTGTGTGTGTGTGTGTGTGTGGTGTGTGTGGTGTGAGTGTGTGTGTGTTTGTGTGTGTGTGTGTGTGTGTGTGGCATACAGTGCAGTAGGAAACGAAATAAAAGTATACCATTTACATCCAGTACTTGTATGCAGCTATAAACTGTATTCGATTGCGAGACGCAACGGAGGAAAAAACCAGGTTGCAGCATGAAAGCTGACTGAGGGATCCGAATATCACAGAAAAACGGATATTAACCTAAGACACAGGTGTCACTATAAAAATACAGCCTGCACCATCAACGGGCCGAGAACGATCGGGACACCACACTCTTCAGAAAGTGCAGGGCCAACCACCTGACTTGAAAAGAAAAAGAAAAAAAAAAAAAAAAAAAAATAGCCTAAAGGCCGCATTAACTCCAATGTGAAAAGGGGCGTGGGGGGGTGGGAAAAAAAATTGTTGCGTATGCGATATCCCATGATGGTGAAGTTTGTGTGTACACCGAGAGGCAGGGAAAGAAAACACACACAAGGCTCAGTGAAATAACATTAAAGAAAAATAACAACATAAGGCAGGGAGACACACGTGTCAGTGATGGGTGCGCGTGCCACACCACAGGTTCAGTGCGGGGTGTTGGCGGTGACAGGGCGCCAGTGGCCTTCCCATGCAACACAACCCCAGTCACGTTATGAATACAGCCTCCCATCTAACACGTTATAAACACAGCCCCTATGGCACGTATAAACACAGGCTCCATGGACGTATAAACACAGCTACATGCGACGTTATGAATCCAGCCCCCATGTCCACGTTCTGAAAACAGCCCCCACCTGGCACGTATTAAAACACTGCACCCATGGCACGTTATAAACCACAAAACTCCACATGGCATGTTTATAAAAACACAGCCCCCATTGGCACGTTATAAACACAGGCCCCCATGGCAACGTATAAAACACAGCTCCACATGGGCACGATATAAGCACAGTCTTACATGCACCACAGCCCCCATGCACGTTATAAACACAGGCCCACAGGGCAACGCTATAATCGCAGCCTTCCCATGGCAACACAGCCCCACACAGATGTCCCTTCCTCCATCACTTCCCACTTCTTTCCGCAGGGAAGACAAGAAACAAGATGCTCGCCAAAAGTTCTCGGGAAAGGGAATAATTTGTGGGTGGTGTGGTTGGTGGGGGTTACTACGAGGAATAAGTGTGAGGACGAGGGGATGGCGAGTGACATTAAGCGGAGGAAGGGAAGAGGAAGAGGAGAGTGTAATATTTAGGCATCGGAACTCCCACAATCTCAAAAGACTTAAAACGGTAAATAAATGAGGGAATAAAGTGGTAAGCTGAGGTATTACTGCAATAAATTAACTAATCTGGGCGGCTGCGGAGAAATGCTGAGACGACGATTAATATTTGGTCTTGGCGTTTGAAAAGTTTTAGTGTTAAGTGGAATTCTCAAGGCCATGGAAAACCTATTTCTGGAAACCAAGGGAGTATTTCATATTTTTAATCATAAGGGGATTGGACCATGGGGGAAAAAAACCGCTGATAGCTGTCAGTCTCTATAAGCAAAAAGTAGGAGAATAAAAAAAGTGGAAGGGCCAAATTTAGTATGACTGAGCAACTGCGTGAAATAGGGCGAGCATATGAAGGGATTGAAATATACCAAAAAGACAATAGTTTCAAAAAGTAACAACACGCGATGTACCAGCTTCGATGTTTTTGAGATGAATGTAAAAACAAGATCTGGTTGTGTTGGGGTTGGGGACGGCCAGGCGGCTGCGTTGTGGGGAGAAGGAGAGTTAGAACGGAGAGAGTTGCCTGCAGGAAGAAGATGGGAGTGTGAGAGGTATTGCAAGTAACCGGGTTTTCCAAAAGGCCCATTTCCAACAGATGGATGCGTCACACAGTTGACGTATTCTTCTAAACTTCCAAGGTTGCGAAATATTTTTTGCTGCAATTGGGAAAGAAAGGACTATAAAATAGTATTATACAAAAATTGAAATTGAGGCCTTGGCACGCAAGAAGACGATGCGGGGCAGTGAGTGCGTCCCGATATACAGACAAAAAAACATTGGCGGGAAGGGAATGACAGAAGTGGGTCTGTATAGTCATGTATCTGGACGGAACACAGAAAAGCGATCGTCAGTTAATCACAAGGGACAAAGTGTATAGAGCGGAGAGTGACAAAGGCCAGCTTGGTGTTCAAGCCAACCTTGGAATCACCCCCCCTTTCAGGAGGTGGTGATCTGTACACAGGCAGTGGGCGAGAAATTACACATAGGGAGGAAGGTGCGCGTGGCGTGCGTGCGTTGCGTGCGTGCGTGCGTGCGGGCGTGCGTGCGTGCGTGCGTGCGTGCGTGCGGCGTGCGTGCGTGCGTGCGTGCGTGCGTTGCGTGCGGGCGTTGCGTGCGTGCGTGCGTGCGTGCGTGCGTGCGTGCGTGCGTGCGGCGTACGTGGTCGCGTGCGTGCGTGCGTGCGCTGCGTGGCGTGCGTGCGTGCGTGCGTGCGGCGTGCGTGCGTGCGTGGCGTGCGTGCGTTGCGTGCCGTGCGTGCGTGCGGGCGTGCGTGCGTTGAGTGCGTGAGTGCGTGCGGCGTGCGTTGCGTGCGTGCGGTGCGTGTGTGTGTGTGTCAAGGTCAAGCACATATACATGCTCGATCAGCTACATATTTATGTTTATAAATTAGTAAAATCGGCACATACCCATTAGGTGGAGTGAAAATGTTCCATAATTTTTGTTTTGGTGAATTTCAATTAGCTAGATGTCAAGGGTGCCAATACATCACTAGAACACTGTAAAAATTATAATTTGATTTGTGAAATTTTTTGTATTAACCCTTCACAACGTTTTATTTGGACAATACTACGCGACATTAGAACCGTATAGGTAGAGTAGCGTCTAGTAAGGTAGTCATTTTAAAACTCATTTAATGCAATGAATACTTTGATTTTACCGTATCTCTTGATTTCAAACGTCACAAACAGTTACAAGGTGAAGTGAGAGAAGTCACGTTCGACTCGAACGTCGGCATTAGCTGTCGAGAAGCGACGCGATGCACGGATGAAAGCCATTCTCCCGATTTCTGTCCACCACAAGCTTTTGCCGCCTCCCCCCGGTCACCAGCTTCACGTGTCTTTCCACAGCCTCGTGTTGTGGCAGAGGGGGGGGGGAAAAAATTTGGGAAGAGGACAAGTTGGAGTCACCTCGTCGTGATGAGCTCCCTGAGCTCCAGCATCTGTCATTGCCTGATTACGGAGGCTCCGAGATAGGCAGACTGCCCAGTCGATCATGGCAAGTATTCCACGGCGTCGAAAGGTGAGTTTTGCGGGAAACCTGAACCTCCGTATTGTCCACTGGGTCTGCATTCTCGGCCCTTCATCACTCGTTCAGGCCTAGCTCTCGTAGTGTGTGGGCCGATGGTCCGTCATCATGGCCAGGAGCAGATTCTCCGGTGTGAGCGAAGTACGCGTGCGGTGAATGACGGGTCAACGATCTTCTTGTACTTAGGGTTGAGGTACGTGGACTTGACGAGTATCTGGTGAACGTGGCCTAGCTCCATCTTCTATTGCATGACGACTGGACTTTTACGACGAACCACATCGGAGATATACGCGAATGATGAACGTAACCAGGCGTTTTTCAGCTCTCGGATGGTTTCTTGTCGCTGACATATAATCGGAGGATTCTATTGGCTGTGTAGCCTAGTGAGTGAATCAGGCAACCAGGGTTTGCTGCCAGATTCGACGCTACATTCACCTTTGCTGATGATGCTATTGCAATTTCTAGTAATACCGCGATCTGGTGCCTTCAACTCCTTCGGGTCCACATTGGAAAGTTGTTCGTTCAGAGTCACTGGTTCAAATGAGGAAAACAGCTGTGTTCGCTACACGTCACTAGCCTTCTTCCGAAGATCCAGAGAAATCCGCGCGGCCTGTTGTCGCGCCGTCGAGTGCTCGAATAGATGCGCAGGGGCAGCTTAATTGGCATGGAGCAGACACACCAGCCACGCAGAGGATGTCGAAGGTTTCTTCCAGTCGCCGTGATAACGCCCGCATTGTGTCCCGTGTTAACATTTGTGCACCGTCACACCCTTCAACTTTTATGTCATCTGTCTTCGCATTCCGCTCTTTCAAATAGTGACAATGGAATCGGTTATGTCTTTGCTGGAGCCTGATGGCGGAAGTCGTGTGGCTGAAGTACGAAGAACCCGGTCTGCGATGATGTTATGTGTTCTTCCGTTGAGGGTTTTTTTTTTCTGTGCGTACTTGGTTGTAGGACGCCGAGAAAACTTGTGTCAAAAGTTTTATCCTTGCGGCCACAAAGAAATACTCACTTCTATGCCAGGTGGTCATCATTCTGCTGGAGTTTATCACGAGTTTTGTGCGTTCTCGGCGGATCTTGCTTCGATCGATTAATTTAGATCGAGTGATCGGCGACACGAGACCAAGATATGCAGAACTGATGTTGCTAAACAGCAGCCGACCTATCCGAGGACTCGGTCCGGTCTCAAGCTTAGCGATCTTGTGAAAGGTAGAGAGATTTTTCATTTTTGACATTGGCGATCCGGCTTTGGATAGTCTAGGGCCTTGACGATTCTGGAATGATATAAGCGACAGTGGCATGTCTGTGTACGTCCGGCATATCTGTGTCGTCTCGGCACTTTCTGCAGAATCGGCTTGACTTTGCTCCTCATCGGTCTTCTGCTTCTTAGTCGATTGAGATTGCTTCCTCTCTTTCAGCTTTCCCTTCAATTTGACGTCTCTCCTTGATTCTATCCCGCCGATATATCATCTTCTTGATCGTTCTAATGGTCTTAAGGAACTCTCGTTCGATTTGCCAGAACTTTGTGTTCTTTCGCGCATTACAGTTGGGACACCATGTCGGAGGCACTTGTATTTGCTGAGACAAACAGAAGTTAGCTTGTCGCGAAAGTCTGAATAGTCTCCGTTGGTAGGTTGGTTGATCCTTGTTTTTATCCGTTTGTAGACCTTTAGGGATTGGTTGTATTTGTTGTGGAACGATCGAGTTGTGTCCAATCGCTTTTGCGTGCGTTACTGTGGAAGTGAGGCATTTTCTCCAATATTCTACTTCGACTTCATAGCCACCAGTTTGTGAGAGATGCACCAAAAATGAAGGGTATTTTCTATGGCCGTCTTCAGGTCATTGTCGATACTTTGAATCTATTTCTTCATGAGATCAGTTGTAGGTCGGCAGAGTATTGGTCGGTAGGTTCGTGGAGCCCAAATATAACGCACGAAAAACTTTGTTCTCTGTAACTGCCATCTCTCTGAAATAGAGACATTAATTTGAAAACCGTGGACCACTTCTATGTAAATATGGGCCATACATGGCATCCATGCCCATTGTTACTACGTCCTTTTCGTACTACTTTAGAAAGAGGTGAAAACACTATGTGTGGTCAGGCACAATTTCCAAATTGTATGTAACATATGCTACAAAAGACATAAAGGGTTAAAAATGCCAATTATTTCAATTAGGTGAGGTGCGGTCAAGGAAATTGTCAGAAAACAATATAATTTGCAGGATTGTTACCAGGGACATGGCACATTTAACTATCTAGCTCATAAATTTTTTTTTATTTTTTTTCACTCCAACCCGTATACTACCCATCAGACATATACTAATGAATTTAGGAGAGAAAAGAAAAGGAAAAGAGAAAACAAAGTATAGAAGGTAAGGTAAGCAATAATAGCACAAAGTAACGTCTTTTTCTGTTAGTTTTTCTTGGACCATTTTCTTTTCGATCACCAACAACTACACACATAATATTTTCTATACACTAAAGGGAATACCATGACACAGTGTGAGTTTTACTCCATTACTCACCCACACTGTAATCATAAAAGTTATCTCAAATTCCTTAATATTGAAGAACGATAGCAACATTGAGTTTCCCTTAAGACGGTAGAGAGACGCCTCCAGTTAAAGGCCACCAAACAACGTAGCAAAATGATATCCCGCACCGTGGGACCTGAGTTTTTCTCGCCATGGCCACAATGGAAGCTTTCGCCATTTTGGTTTAGAGGATGAAACCACCAGGATGGGCGCTGAAAGGTAGGAATAGATTTTAATTAAAAATGTACTCAAATATACTTCGTTCGGTCAATTGCCGGACACTCCATCCGCTCCTGACTGAAGTGAAGAGCTGGGGGTGGTCACTAAACATTGATGGAAGGGACTAATGAGAGAGAGATGAGAATAGTAAGGAAGGCCACGAACAAATGAAGGAAAAGGGATACTAGAAAATGTAGGCAGAAAAGGACACGATTTGAATAATTGAAAAAAACACTATATGGATATTAAACCCAGTAGTAAAGCAAGGGAGTAAAGGAGAGGACTTTAGTCGAGGGCCTGACCACAATTCAGGCTTTATATGATACGGTGATACGGTGGGTGGTGGTATTTTGAGGTATAGGTGCTGAGGGCGCTTAGTGGCTATATAGAGGTGGTGATAGAGAGAGAGAGAGAAAGCGAGAGAGAGAGACGGAGAAGAGGAGAGAGAGAAGGAGAGAGAGAGAGAGAGAGAGAGAGAAGAGAGAGAGAGAGAGAGGAGAGAGAGAGAGAGAGAGAGGAGAGGAGAGACGACGATGAGAGAGAGAGAGAGACGAGAGAAGAGACGAGACGAGAGAGGAGAGAGGAGAGAGCGAGACGAGACGAGAGAGGCGCGCGGAGGAAGAGAGAGAGAGGAGAGAGAGAGAGAGATATAGAGAGAGAGAGAGAGACAAGTAGAGAGAGAGAGGAGGAGAGATGAGAGAAGAGAGAGACGAAGGAGAAAGATGAGAGAGGAGAGAGAGAGAGAGGGAGAGCGAGAGAAGACGAAGAGGAGAGAGACAAGAGAGAGAGAGAGAGAGAAGAGCGAGACGATGAGAGAGACCGAGAGAGAGAGAGAGAGAGATGAGAGAGGAGAGAGGAGAGAGAGAGAGAGACGAAAGAGAACGAGAGAGAGAGAGAGAGAGAGAGAGACGAAGAGAGAGAGAGAGAAGGGACGAGAGAGAAGAGAGAGAGAGAGAGAGAGAAGAGAGAGACGAGAAGAGAGGAGAGAGAGCGAGAGAGCGAGACGCGAGAGAGCGAGAGAGAGAGAGAGAGAGACCGAAGAGAGAGAGACGAGAGAGAGAGAGGAGAGAACGAGCAGAGGACGAAAGATGATGAGAGCAGAAGAGAGAGGTAGTGACCGTATTGACAGCACCTGATGGCTCTGTTGTCACAAGTCACCGGGGTAAAGCTCAGGGGTTGGCCTGCCCACTTCTCCTCCAGATGACAGTCCTGACCCAGAACTTAACCTGCCTACAGTTTTCCCGGTCTATACCAAGGTAGCTCTAGGGAACATCACCATTATACCCACGAGAGGAAGGTTGTCGTGACAACAACTGCAACAAGTGATCCCAAGGAAAAGCGCGCGGCACCAGGAGTAATCAGCCTCACCGCTTAAAAGATGTTGGCCTCACAACGTGCTGTTGCCTATTGCTACCATCTTACCGGAGTGCCTTTCATCTCCGCAGTGGCACAATCTGAGTGGAAAGTGGCGAGAGTATGTGCTATCCACAAAAAGAGAGCAGAGCGATCATCAGAACTACCGCCCCATCTTTCCCCTCCTTTACGTTGTTGGGGAAAAGGTCTTGAGTCAATCATGCCTCAAAAACACTACATTTTGTTGTACGCTCACCGCTTGCTAAATTCACGGCAATTCCGGCGCTTCCGAATGGGGGGAGATCCTGCAGCAGACCTTCTGTCTCCTGCTAATCAGCAGCCTGGAACAACTCCCTAGCTCGGCCGAAGGAGACACTTCGTCGTCTCGCCCTTGACATCGCAGGTGCCTTTGATAGGTAATGTGAATCAGGGCATCACTACCAAGCTCAGAGCCTGGGGATCTGCGGGACATTGTAACACCGCCTGCAAGCTACCTCCAGGAAAGAACTCTGCGCGGGTGGTGAAATGGTCACACCTCCTCTGAAAATGCTATCAAAGCAGTGTCCCTCAAGGAAGTGTAACGGCCATACTAGGAACGTTTACTTCAACGACAGTACTGCAAGCTGATTCTGAGCAAAGAGCGTACGCAGAGGATGTACTCTCCACATTACCTGTGAGAGGAGTGGACCCGCCATCAGCACAGTCATCGTATAAACCAGGCACTTGCAGAGCATCGCTCCTTCGGCAAGAGATGCAAGTCACACTCTGCACCAGGAACAAGACCCAAGCCATCATTTTTCAAACTCACCCACAGGCAAGATGCAGTCAAATGGGGAACCAACACGCCATTCTCCTGCGCAGGCAGAAAAAAAATTAACCACCTCACCTATGAGTCCAGTCAACATTCTAGGGTGGAGTTTCGACTTGGCCTGCAACATAACACCAGCCACGTCAGGAAGGTCGACACAAGGCTGCTGCCGTGGAAACTGAGCTGCATTCGGACGCGTCGCGCACCTCCTGGACGTCAGGAGTCGGGCACACTCTACAAGTCACAAGTCCGCGCAAGATGGAATACTCGCCCCTCGCATGGTTCCTCCTGTCCCCCCGTCATACTCAGCCTCCTGACCGGAGAGAAGGTTCCCAAGCGCAGAGCCGCGGGCTTGGCCTCGGCTGAAGCCCCTGAGGCTGCTCGCACAAGATAATTCAACCTCGCAACTCCAAAGCACAAGCGGCGTGACGTGGCAGGCATGTGCGACGTTATGTACAAGGCTCAACAGGAGCAGCTCCTACAACTAGCAGGGAAGCTGCGCCTTAACCCACGGGCCCAGGCCCTCCCAATGTCTACCCGTGCGGCCCCACAACATCGACCATTCAAGTAAGTGGACTGTGCCCTTCGTGAGGACGGAACATTACATCGCTCCTTCCTACCCCGCTATGGTCGACTCTGGAAACACCTTGGCGCACCAGATGACCTGCCACCCACACTTTTCATTGCACGCCTTAAAAGCGTGGTCGGAAATGGCTGGCGCAAGCGGAAACTAAGCAATAAAACATGCAGTTAAAAATCATACTAAACATGTGTATAATAAGATTATGTTTTATATTAGTCTAATTCTTTATATATAATATGTGTATCAATGTATTAGATACTTTTCCTTGATATTATTTGTCGATTAGGTTATAGTTGTTATCAGTATTAATGTATAAAAGAGAATTGCTGTATTTTCCATATTATTGTATAATTATTGATATTAATAAAAAACAAATACTGCTAGAGATAGTCCTTGGGCGTCAGTCAGGACTTATAGCACATCAAATCCCCTTCTGTATTAAATGTATTAAAGTTTAAAAAAAAAGAAAAAAAAAAGAATGAGAGAGAGAGGGAAAGAGAGAGAGAGAGGCGAGAGAGAGAGGAGGAGAGAGAAAGCGCGGAGAGAGAGAGAGAGAGAGAGAGAGATGAGAGAGACGAGGACGAGAGAGAGAGAGAGAGAGAGAGATGAAGAGACCGAGGAGAGAGCGAGAGAGAGAGACGGATCTAGAGAGAGAGAGGAGACGAGAGAGAGAGAGAGAGAGAGAGAGACCCTTGCCATCAAAGAACCCATCAACATCCTGTGGGGTTGGAGGTTGCCATCCAGGCCCCGCTTTGACCGCCACCTGAGACAGTGGCGCGGTGAGCCCCCTGAGGGTGACTTCTCCTGCGCCGAGTAAGGCACCTGCTCGACGCTGACGCCTCATTGCGGCTGTATAAGGCCCATGTGAGGGCCCGTCATGGAGTACAGTCGTCTCACCTGGATGAGTAGTGCCCAGTGCCCACCTGTCACTGCTGGACTAAAGTTGCAGAGGCGTGCCCAGCGCCTCATACACCCAACCACGCTAACGACCAAATATCACATGGAAACGTCGCCCGGAGAGAGCGGCAACAGTGCAGAAGCAGCGCGACGACAACAACAACATCATCAGCTGCAGCTCCAACAACCCCAGCAAAAAACAACAACAACGACATGCAGGAGCAGTGGTGGGCTGATTCCACTCCAGCTTTAACAACCTGGGGCACCGGAGGAGAGTCGGTGCCCTCACAGTGTTGCACAAGGCCCAGGTGTAACACTCTTCCCATCTTGCAGGACTTCGGGTCCCGTGGAGGAGGTCAGAGCGTGCTACGAGGACGGTAGTGTCAGGTGATCTCCTCCTCGAGGCCCCGAGGACCCACACCGTGATGGGACAGCGAGCCTTTACTTGGGCCACGGCGACACTGTGGAACACCTTCACGGTTGAGGTGGATGTCGTGGCCATGAACACCCAGCGGGGTGAAGGTGGCGGCCCACCATATGGTTGCCGCTTACATCCACTGTAGTGCCCGTAAGGCGTGACACAGTGCGTGTAAATAGGACACCCCAGTGACACACACATAGTGACACACATTGACACAGTGACACAGTGTACGTGTAAATAGTGCGCCTGAAAAGTGCCAGTGACGGACAGTGACCCTCAGCCTGTAACATTATATGCATTATATACTTAGTAGGGTACGCCGTAGGTCCAATGAACAGTGAAATATAGATTATTTCGAATTTGGCAGAGTTTTTTCTTGTGTAAAATTGTATTTTAAGGGTAGTTTGTCTTATTCAACTTTTTGGTTTGAGCACTTCTTGCTATGCAAAAATGGACTTTTATATTTATATGCAAAACATAGCTTAGCATACACCATTTTTAAACTCACAGAAAAGCTACTTAAGTTCGAGATTCGATACATTTTACGGAAGACAAAGTTGTAGAGCGCTAAAAACTCTATCGGAAGTGTGCCCACGATATTGCCGTAAGACCTACATTAAGTCCACCAGACGCCGGAAAGCTCACTTCTCATACAAAATCGCCTGTTTTTTGGGAAAAACCTTTTTCCTGCAACTGGATTTTCCACGTTATTATTTACCCAACGTAGGTGGTTTCAGGGCTGGCTACTGTTTAAGGTCTAAGGTCCTATCACCGAACTCCAAAAGTCACAAAAAAACAGCGTAAGTCGGTCAAACACGTACGGTCGAGGTCTAGCTCCGCATCCAAGTATCCGGTGCGACGTTCCGCCCACTGCTGTTGCTGCCTTGGCTTCTGGATTCCAGGACCTTATCGCTGACGGCCACCTCTCTCCAAACATGTCGTACCTGGTCTGCGATCCTAACAAGCTGAGGAGGGCCAGGCAGGATGCCATGGCATCGGCCAGGGACCTTGACCAGGGGAAAGCACCAGGGTACCAAAATAATTGGATTGGGTTACGAAAAGGGGGGAAGGACAAGACCAGGGCGATGGTGCCCGACAGCTATGGGAAATGCACCCAAGGTTGATCAG
The DNA here is from genome assembly GCA_016584305.1 of Chionoecetes opilio. Classification (NCBI taxonomy): domain Eukaryota; kingdom Metazoa; phylum Arthropoda; class Malacostraca; order Decapoda; family Majidae; genus Chionoecetes; species Chionoecetes opilio. The sequence continues at coordinate 310,060 of JACEEZ010005504.1, read as the reverse complement.
GGAGGAGAATGTGTCAATGACAGAGGAGCCATCTGGAAGGTACCTTTGGCCTTGTACCAGAGGACCCGGTGCCACCGAGAAGCCTGCGTTCAAGGTGGCTCAGGCTCTCATGGATCTGCTGGGACATACGCCCACCGACTCACTGACGGTACTGCAAGGTGGACTCAACTAGGGCCAACACAGGGTGGAAGGGTGATACTCACGCCATTTGGAGAAGATGCTGGGACGCAAGCTCTTCTGGAGTATATGCGTGTTGCACACAAACGAGTTTCCCCTGCGCCACATTATCACCAGCATCGACGGGCTAACCCCATTGACACTGGTTCACGGGTCAGGTGCAGTGCTGTCCAGCGTGAATGAATGAAGTACAAAAGCAGGAGGGGTTCCCGGCGGGTCCAGGCTGTTTCAAGTCCCCAGCGTCAGGGGTGGGGGGGGGGAACTGAGAAATGGCAAGGGCCACCCCAAAAACGCCACATGGACAGGTTCCAAAACGGAGACTGGCCNTGTGTGTGTGTGTGTGTGGGGTGGTGTGTTGTTGTGTGTGTGTGTGTGTGTGTGTGTGTGTGTTGTGTGTGTGTGTGTGTGTGTGGTGTGTGTGTGTGTGTGTGTGTGTTATTCACACATGGTTTGTCAACGCGAGTCGGACTCGCGATAGCCAGTTCGCGGGTGCGATCCCGGTGCGAGCTTGGAGCTCATTACCGATCTTTGAGCAATGCTGGAACCTCATACACCACACACACCCATCCCTTGCTCGCGGGGGACAGTAACTGCCCGAATTTCTCAGTGAAAAATCCCCGGGAGCAGTGAGGATTCGAACCGGTACCACAGATTGGCAGGCCAGCCACAGAATGGTGTGTGTGTGTGTGTGTGTATGTGTGTGTGTGTGTGTGTGTGTGTGTGTGTGTGTGTGTGTGTGTGTGTGTGTTGTGTGTGTGTGTGTGTGTGTGTGTGTGTGTGTGTGTGTGTGTGTGTGTGTGTGTGTGTGTGTGTGTGTGTGTGTGTGTGTATTCATCTTGTTGTATTTTACATGGCCTGAGCTACACTCGTATGGCCCCGTCTCTATAACTACATTTTATCAATCATCCTTAGTGCTAGCCGAAACCACCACCCCGGGAGGCGGGTCACAAACCCTCGGCTAACACCCGGTACCCATTCACTACTGGATGGACAGGGGCTCGGGTATTAAGAAGACCGCCCATCTCTCTTCGCTCCGCCCGGGGGAGTGTGGTGTGTGTGTGGTGTGTGTGTGTGTTGTGTGTGTGTGTGTGTGTGTGTGTGTGTGTGTGTGTGTGTGCGTGTGAGTGTGTGTGTGTGTGTGTGTGTGTGTGTGTGTGTGTGTGTGTGTGTGTGTGTGTGTGTGTGTGTGTGTGTGTGTGTGTGTGTGTGTGTGTGTGTGTGTGTGTATTCATCTAGTTGTATTCATCTAGTTGTATTTTACAAGGCCTGAGCTACATTCGTATGGCCCCGTCTCCATATCAACATTTTTATCATTCATCCCTAGTGCTTAGTGTTGGCCGATAGCTACACCCCGGGAGGCGAGTCACAAATCCCCGGCTAACGCTCGGTACCCATTCACTGCTGGGTGGACAGGGGCTCGGGTTTTAAGGAAACAGTCCATCTGTTTCCATCCATCTTGTGTGTGTGTGTGTGTGTGTGTGTGTGTGTGTGTCTGTGTCTGTGTCTGTGTTTGTGTCTGTGTGTGTGTGTGTGTGTGTGTGTGTGTGTGTGGTGTATTACCTAGTTGTATTTACCTAGTTGTAACATACAGGAAAAGAGCTATGTTCGTACTGTCCCGTCTCCAAATCTCCTATTATCCCGGTTGCCTTTTAAGTCCTGAATACTTCTTGCATTAATCACTTTTGCATCAAGGTTATTCCAGGCTTCTATGCTTTTATACGGGGAGACATCCCCGTATAGAAAGGGAAGTCATCGTTGTGTTGTGTGTGTGTGTGTGTGTGTGTGTGTGTGTGTGTGTGTGTGTGTGTGTGTGTGTGTAGTGTGGTGTGTGTGTGTGTGTGTGTGTGTGTGTGTGTGTGTGTGTGTGTGTGTGTGTGTGGTGTGTGTGTGTGTGTGTTGTGTGTGTGTGTGTGTGTGTGTGTGTGTGTGTGTGTGTGTGTGTGTGTGTGTGTGTGAGTGTGTGTGTGTGTGTGTGTGTGTGTGTGTGTGTGTGTGTGTGTGCATACAGTGCAGGTATGAAACGAAATAAAGTATATCCATTTACATCAAGTACTTGTATGCAGCTATACCTGTTATTTCGATTGCGAGCGCAACGGAGGAAAAACCAGGTGGCAGCATGAAGCTGACTGAGGATCCGAATATCACAGAAAACGGGATATTAACCTAAGACCACAGGTGTCACTATAAAAATCCAGCCTGCACCATCAACGGGCGAGAACGATCGACATCACAACTCTTCAGAAAGTGCAGGGCCAACCACCTGAACCTTGAAAAGAAAAAGAAAAATAGCCTAAAGGCGCTATAACTCCAATGTGAAAAGAAAAAAATTGTGTTATGCGATATTCATGATGGTGAAGGTTTGTGTGTATCACCGAGAGGCAGGGAAAACACACACAGGGTGAAATAACATTAAAGAAAAATAACACATAAGGCAGGGAGACACACGTGTCAGGTGATGGGCGCGCGTGCCACACACAGGTTCAGTGCGGGGTGTGGCGGTGACAGTGGCGCAGTGGCCTTCCCATGCAACACAACCCCCATGTCACGTTATGAACACAGCCTTCCCATCTAACACGTTATAAACAGAGCCCCTATGGCACGTTATAAACACAGGCTCCATGGTACGTTATAAACACAGCCCCCATGGCACGTTATGAATACAGCCCCCATGTCACGTTATGAAAACAGCCCCCATGGCACGTATAAACACTGCCCCCATGGCACGTTATAAACACAACTCCACATGGCATGTTATAAAGACAGCCCCCATGGCACGTTATAAACACAGCCCCCATGGCACGTTATAAACACAGCTCCACATGGCACGATATAAGCACAGTCTTCCCATGCACCACAGCCCCCATGGCACGTTATAAACACAGCTCCACATGGCACGCTATAATCGCAGCCTTCCCATGCAACACAGCCCACACAGCTTCCCTTCCTCCATCATCTTCCCTTCTTCCGCAGGGAAGACAAGACAACAAGATGCTCGCCAAAAGTTCTCGGGACAAGGGAATACATTTGTGGTGGTGGTGGTGGTGGTGGTGGTTACTACGAGGAATAAGTGTGAGGACGAGGTGAATGGGAGACATTAAGAGGAGGAAGAGGAAGAGGAAGAGGAAGAGTAATATTTAGGCATCGAACTCCCACAATCTCAAAAGACATTAAACGGTGAAAATAAATGAGGAATAAAGTGAAGTGATGTATTACTGCAATAAATTGAACTAATCTGGTCGGCTGCGGAGAAATGCTGAGACGACGATTAAATATTTGGTTCTTGGCGTCTGAAAGTTTAGTGTTAAGTGGAATTCTCAAGGCCATGGAAACCTATTTTCATGGAAACCATAGGAGTATTTCATATTTTTACATCATAAGGGATTGACCATGGGGGAAAAAAACCGCTATAGCTGTCAGTCTCTATAAAGCAAAAAGTAGGAGAATAAAAAAAAGTGGAAGGGCCAAATTTAGTATGACTTGAGCAACTGCGTGAAATAGGGAGATCATATGAAGGGATTGAAATATTACCAAAAAGACAATGTTTAAAAAGTAACAACACGCCGATGTACCCAGCTTCGATGTTTTGAGATGAATGTAAAAAACAAGGTCTGGTGTGGGTTTGGGGACGGCCAGGCGGCTGTCGTTGTGGGGACTGATAGGAGAGTTAAAGAACGGAGATGAGTTGCTGCAGGAAGAGATGGAGTGTGAGAGGTATTGCAAGTCACCGGGTTTTCCAACGCCCATTCCAACATGATGGATGCGTCACACAGTTGGACGATTCTGTCTAAACTTTCCCAATGTTGCGAAATATTTTTTTGTGCAATTGGGAAAGAAAGGACTATAAAAAGTATATACAAAAAAAATTGAAATTTGAGGCCTTGGCAAGCAAGAAGACGATGCGGGGCAGTGAGTGCGTCCCGATATTACAGACAAAACATTGGCGGGAAGGAATGACAGAAGTGATCCTTATCGTCATGTATCTGGGACGGAACACAAGAACAAGCGATGTCAGATCACAAGGGACAAAGTGTATAGAGCGGAGAGTGTACAAAGCCAGCCTTGGTGTTCCAAGCCAACCTTGGATCACCCCCTCCCTTCAGGAGGTGGTGATCTGTACACAGGCAGTGGGGCGAGAAATTACACACTAGGGAGGAAGGTGCGGGGCGTGCGTGCGTGCGTGCGTGCGTGCGTGCGTGCGTGCGTGCGTGCGTGCGTGCGTGCGTGCGTGCGTGCGTGCGTGCGTGCGTGCGTGCGTGCGTGCGTGCGTGCGTGCGTGCGTGCGTGCGTGCGTGCGTGCGTGCGTGCGTGCGTGCGTGCGTGCGTGCGTGCGTGCGTGCGTGCGTGCGTGCGTGCGTGCGTGCGTGCGTGCGTGCGTGCGTGCGTGCGTGCGTGCGTGCGTGCGTGCGTGCGTGCGTGCGTGCGTGCGTGCGTGCGTGCGTGCGTGCGTGTGTGTGTGTGTGTCAAGGTCAAGCACTATACATGCTCGATCAGCTACATATTTATGTGATAATTATGTAAATATCGCACATACCCATTAGGGTGGAGTGAAAATGTTCCAAATTTTATTTTGTTGAATTTCAATTAGCTAGATATGTCAAGGGTGCCAATACATCACTAGAACACTGTAAAAATGTTAATGATTTGTGAAATTTTTTTGTATCACCCTTCACAACTTTTTATTTGACAATACTACGCGACATTAGAACGTTATAGGTAGATTAGCGTCTAGTTAAGGTAGTCATTTTAAAACTCATTTAATGCAATCCAATACTTTGATTATTACAGTATCTCTTGATTTCAAAGTCACAAACAGTTACAAGGTGAAGTGAGAGAAGTCACGTTTCGACTCGAACGTCGGCATTAGCTGTCGAGAAGCGACGCGTGCACGGATGAAGCCATCTCCCGATTTCTGTCCACACACAGCTTTTGCCGCCTCGGTCACCAGCTTCACGTGTCTTTCCACAGCCTGTGTGTGGCAGGGGAATTTTGGGAAGAGGACAGTTGGAGTCACCTCCGTCGTGATGAGTTCCTGAGCTCAGCATCTGTCATTGCCTTGATTACGGGAGGCTCCGAGATAGGGCAGACTGCCCAGTCGATCATGTCGAAGTATTCCACGGCGTCGAAGTTGAGTTTTGCGGGAACCTTGAACCTCCGTATTTGTCCACTGGGGTCTGCATCTCTGGCCTTCATCACTCGTCTCAGGCCTAGCTCTCGTATGTGTGGTCGATGGTCCGTCATCATGGCCAGGAGCAGATTCTCCGGGTGAGCGAAGTACGCGTTGCGGTGAATGACGGGGTCAACGATCTTCTTGTACTTAGGGCTGAGGTATCGTGACTTGACGAGTATCTGGTGAACGTGCCTAGCTCCATCTTCTTTGCATGACGACTGGACTTTTATGACGAACCACATCGGAGCATATACGCGAATGATGAACGTAACCAGCGTTTTCAGCTTCTCGGATGGTTTCTTGTCGCTGACATATAATCGGAGGATTCTATTGGCTGTTGTTAGCCATCGTGAGTGATTCAGGCAACCAGGGTTTCGCATTGCCAGATCGACGCTACATTCACCTTTGCTGATGCTATTGCACATTTCTAGTAAATACCGCTGATCTGTGCTCAACTCCTTCGGGTCCACATTGGAAAGTTGTTCGGTCAGATGCACTGGTTCAAATGAGGAAACAGGCTGTTCGCTACACGTCACTAGCCTCTTTCCGATAGATCCAGAGAATCCGCGCGGGCCTGTAGTCGCGCCGTCGAGTGCCTCGAATAGATGGCGCAAGGGGCAGCTCATTGGCATGGAGCAGACACACCAGCCACTGCAGAGGATGCTCGAAGGTTTCTTCCAGTCGCCGGATAACGCCCGCCTTGTGTCCCGTGTTAACATTTGTGCCGTCACACCCTTCAACTTTTATGTTCTCTGTCTTCGCATTCCGCTCTTTCAAACTAGCGACTAATGACTCGGTTATGTCTTTGCTGGAGCCTGATGGCGGAGTCGTGTGGCTGAAGTACGAAGAACCCGGCTCTGCGATGATGCTTATGTGTTCTTCCGTGAGGGTTTTTCTGTGGTACTTGTTGTCGACGCCGAGAACTTGTGTCAAAGTTTTATCCTTGCGGCCATCAAAGAATACTCCCTCTATGCCAGTGTGGTCATCATTCTGCTGGAGTTTATCACGAGTTTTGCTGCGTTCTCGGCGGATCTTGCTTCGATCGATTACTTTAGATCGAGTGATCGGCGACACGAGACCAAGATCATGCAGAACTGATGTTGCTAATACAGCAGCCGACCTATCCGAGACTCCGGTCCGGTCTCAAGCTTTAGCGAGTGAAGGTAGAGAGATTGTCATTTTTTGACATTGGCGATCCGGCTTTGGCATAGTCTAGGCCTTGACTGATTCTGGAATGATATAATCGACAGTGGCACTGTCTGTGTCGTCTTCGGCACTATCTGTGTCGTCTTCGGCACTTTCGGCAGAATCGGCTTGACTTTTGCTCTCATCGGTCTTCTGCTTCTTCATTCGATTGAGATTGGCTTCCTCTCTTTCAGCTTTCCTCTTCAATTTTGACGTCTCTCTTGATCTATCCCGCCGATTATCATCTTTCTTGATCGTCTCTGGTCTTGAAAGAACTCTCGTTCGTTTGCCAGAACTTTGTGTTCTTTCGCGCATCTACAGTTGGACACCATGTCGGAGCACTTGTATTTGCTGAGATCAAACAGAATGTTAGCTTTGTCGCGAAAGTCTGATAGTCTCCGTTGGTAGGTGGGTTGATCCTTTTTCCTTTTGTAGACCTTTAGGATTGTGTTGTATTTGTTGTGGAACGATCTGAGTTTTTCAATCGCTTGTGCGTGCGTTACTGTTGGAAGTGAGGCATTTTCCCATATCTCTTCGACTTCATAGCACAGTTTGTGAGATATGCCCAAAAATGAAGGGTATTTTCTATTGTCCGTCTTCAGGTCTTGTCGATATTGAATATATTTCTTCATGAGATCGGTGTAGGTCGGCAGAGTATTGGTCGGTAGGTTTCGTGGAGCGCCAAATATAACGCACGAAACTTTGTCTCTTGTAACTGCCATCTCTCTGAAATAGAGACATTTAATTGTGAAAAACGTGACACTTCTAATGTAAATATGGGCCATACATGGCATACATGCCCATTGTCTACTACGTCCTTTTCGTACTAATTTAGAAAGATGTGAAAAAATATGTGTTGGTCAGCACAATTTCAAATTGTATGTAACATATGGCTACAAAAGCACATAAAGGGTTAAAATGCCAATTATTTCAATTAGGTGAAGGGCGGTCAAGGAATTGTCAGAAACTAATATAATTTTGCAGGATTGTTACCATGGACATTTGGCACATTTTCAATATTCTAGCTCATAAATTTTTTTTTATTTTTTTTTTCACTCCACCCTAATACCCATTCACGACATATATAATGAATTTAGGAGAGAAAAGAAAAGAAAAAGAGAAACAAAGTATAGAAGGTAAGGTAACATAATTAGCAAAACTAACGTATTTTTTCTGTTAGTTTTTTTCTTGGACATTTCTTTTCGATCACCAACATAACTACACACATATAATATTTTTTCTATACACTACAGGGAAACCTGACACAGTGGAGTTTTTACTCCATATTCACCCACACTGTAATCATAAGTTATCTCAATATTCTTATATATGAAAGAACGAAGCAACATTGAGTTTCCCTTAAGAGGTAGAGAGACGCCTCCATTTTAAGGCCACCAACACTAGCAAACATGAATCCCGCACCGTGACTGAGGCTCGCCAGGCCACATGGAAGCTTTTCGCCATTTTTGGGTTAAGGATGAACCACCAGGCTGGGCGCTGATAGGTAAGGAATAGCTGTTAATTAAAAATGTTACTCAATATACTTCGTTTCGGTCAATTGCCGGACACTCCATCCGCTCCTGACTGATAGTGAAGAGCTGGGTGGCCTAAACATTGATGGAAGGACTAATGAGAGAGAGAGAGAATAGTAAGGAAGGCCACGAACAAATGAAAGGAAAGGATACGAGAAAATGTAGGCAGAAAAGGACGATTTGAATAATGAAAAAAACACTAATATGGATATTAACCAGTAGTAAAGAAAGGGGAGTAAAGGAGAGGACTTTAAGTCGAGGCCTGACACAATTCAGGCTTTATAGGTACGTTGTATACGGTGGGTGGTGGGTATTTTGAGGTAATAGTGGGCTGAGGGGCGGGCCTTTAAGGGGGTAAAGAGGGGAGTGAGAGGAGAGAGAGAGAAAGAAGAGAAGGAGGAGGAAGGGGAGAGAGAGGGGGGAAAAAGGGGAGGGGGGAGAGGAGAGAGAGAGAGAGAAAAGAGGGAGAGAGAGAAGGAGGAAGAGGGGAGGAGAGAGAGGAGAGGGAAGAGAGAGAGAAGAGGAGAGGAGAGAGAGAGAGGAGAGAGACGGAGGAGAGAGAGAGAGGAGGAGGAGAGAGAGGAGATGAGAGGAGAGGAGAGAGGGGAGGAGAGAGAGAAAAAGAGAGAAGAGAGAAGAGGAGAAAGAGAGAGAGAGAGAGAGAGAGAGAGGGAGAAGAGAGAGAGAGAGGAGGGAAGATAGGAGAAGGGGAGAAGAGGAGAGAGAGGGGGAGGGAGAGGGGGAGAGAGAGGGGAGAGGAGAGGACGGAGGGGGAGGAGAGCGGGGAGGAGGGAGAGCGAGAGCGAGGAGAGGAGAGGAGAGAGAGAGAGAGGGGAGAGAGAGAGAGAGAGGAGGACGAGAGAGAGGAGGGGGGAGAGAGAGGAAAAGGACCGTTGGGCAGCACCTGATGGCTGTTGTCACAAGTACCGGGGTTAAAAGCTTTCAGGGGGGTTGGCTGCCCAACTTCTCCTCCAAGATGACAGTTCCTGACCCAGAACGTGAAACCTCCTACACAGTTCCCGGTTCTAACCAAGGTCCTCTAGGGAACATCACCATTACCACGGAGGAGGTGTTGCAAACAACTTTCAACAAGTTGATCCCAAGAAAGCGCTGGGACCAGATAGTATCAGCCCCACCTGCTTAAAAAGNAAACCCCCAAATATTACTGCTACCCCCTCCACCACCACTACTACTACTATACTACTTATTATAGATAAGTGAGACTCATCTTACCGTCTTACCCCACCACCATCCCCCACAACCACAACCAAAACCCAACAACACTAAATGCCCAAATTATTTTTTTATAACGCAGCAAATAAAATAGACGAAGCCCAATCATTTACAAGAAAAAAAAGAAAGTGAAAAAAAGAGAGGAAGGAAAAATGAAACGGCCTTTGGGATGAAACAATGCTTAATTTCTTTCTTTTTTTTTCCGCATTAAAAACTAAATTTTTCCTTCGTGGATAACTGATAATGGATGGTCTGGTTTTGTTATCTTTGTCTATTCCTTCTTTCTTTTTTCATTTTGGTATTTCCTGATTCTATCTTTCATTATCTTTGTGTTTGCCTGTTTGTCTGTATATGAATCGGTCTGTTTTATGTCTGTCCATCAGTGTGTGTATGTCTGCCCTTTGTATGTCTAGTAGTTTCTCTCGTTCTTTTTTTTTTTTTTTCCTCCTTAAACTTAATACTTTAAAAAAATAAAAGGGGAGTTGATGTGCTAAAGTCCCGGGCTGGGGACACCAAAGTACCATCTCTAGCAGTATATATTTTATTCATAACAATAATTATGTTTTAAGAAACATATAATATGGAAAAAGTATATCAATTCTCTACTATAAACTAATACTAATACACGAATGATTAAGTAATTATACTAACAACTATACGCCAATACAAATAATATAAAGAAAGTATACTAATACATTGATCCACGTATATATAAAGAAATTATACTAAATAAACATTAATTTTATAATACAAATGTTTAGTCATTATTTTATTGCATGTTTTTATTGCGTTAGTTCCGCTTGAGCCAAGCATTTACCCCCGATTTGAAGGCATGCAGGGAAAGTGGTGAGGGCAGGTCAATCTGGCGCACCAAGGTGTTCCATAGTTCGACCATAGCGGGGTAAGAAGGAGCGGAGATAATGTTCCGTCCTCGCCAAGGGCACAGTCACCTTATGGTCGATGTTGTGGGCCTCACGGGTAGCATGGGAGGGCTGTCCTGTGGGTTGAGGCGCAAAATCTGCAGTTGTAAGAGTTGCATCCTGTGAGCCTTGTTACATGACGCACATAACCTGCCCCCGTCACGCCGCTGCTGGACAGGTTTTAATGATCTGTGCAGCAGCTTTCAGCCAGGCCAGCCGCTGGGCTCTGGCTTGAACACGGTCCCAAGAGGCCGAGGTCTCTCTCTCTCTCTCTCTCTCTCTCTCTCTCTCTCTCTCTCTCTCTCTCTCTTCTCTCTCTCCTTTCCCCCTTTTCTCTCTCTCCTCTTCTCTCTCTCTTTTCTCTCTCCCCTCTTCTCTCTCTCTCTCCCTGTGTGTGTTTTTTCTTCTCTCTCTCCTCTCTCTCTCTCTCCCCTTTTCTCTACCCCTCCCCCTCTCTCTCTCTCTCTCTCTCTCTCTCTCGCTCCTCCTCTCCTTCTCCCCTCTCTCTCTCTCTCCTCTCTCTCTCTCTCTCTCTCTCTATTTTCTCTCCTATTCACACACACACACACACACACCACACACGCACATTTCCCAAATTGCTAAAATTGGCCAAAGCTAATCAGCATTGCTCCTATTTTTTTACCATGAGCCAAACGCGTGAGGAAGTGTGTTGGGGCGGCGTGATTAATAAACGATCATAAAATACTTGCAGAGTATCGATCTTCATAGATTTGGCGTTGGCGGAATTATAATAATGGTAATAAAACCATAAAGAACACTTTTTGTACTCCCTCTTTTAAATTAACAGTAATTTATAACTAGACAGGGGAGAGAAGAGAGGGAGAGAGAGAGAAGGAGAGAGAGAGAGAGAGAGAAGAGAGGAAGAGGAGAAGAGAGAGAGGAGAGAGGGAGAGAGAGAGAGAGAGGAGAGAGAGGGGAGAGAGAAGAAGAGAGATGAGAGGCCCCCCTTTTCCCCTCCCTTTGTCTTTTTTCCCTCCCTCTTTTTGCTTTTTTTCCTTTTTTCCCCTTTTCCCCCTCTTTTCTTTTTTTCTCCTTCCTTAATTACCACAACCACCCACCACCCCCCTAAAAGGTTAAATTGGCCAAAGCTCACCAGCCCCTTCCTGGCAAACCCGGGGGGAAGGGGGGGCCCTTTTTTTTTCGTCTTTCTTCTCTCTCTTCTTTTCTCCCTTTTTTATCCTCCTTTTTTGTTCTCCCTCTTTTTTCTTTTTTTTTCGGGGGGGGGGTTTTTTTTTTTCCCCCCCCCCGGGGGGGGAAAAAAAGTTAAAAAAAAAAAAAAAAAACCCCCCCCCCCCCCCCAAAAATTACCCCCAAAAAAAAAAAAAAAAAGAAAAAAGGAAAAGGAAATGGAAGAAAGAGGGGGAAAAGGGGAAGAGAAGGGGGGAGGGAAAGGTGGGGGGGGGAAAAAGAAAAATTGAGAGAGAAGAGAGAGGGGGGGAAATAAAAAAGGAAAAAAAATAAAGAAAAAAAAGAAAAGAAAAAGAGAGAGGGGAGAGAAGAGAGGAGAAAAGGGGAGAGAGAAAGAGAGAGAGGAGAGAAGAGAGAGAGAGAGGAGAGAGAGGAGAGGGGAAGAGAGAGAGAGAGAGAGAGAGAGAAGAGGAGAGAGAGAGGAGAGAGGGGAGAGAGAGAAAAGGAGAGAGAGAGAGAGGAAAAGAGAGAGGGGAGGAGAGGGAGAGAGAGGGAGAGAGGAAGAGGGAGAAAGAGGGAGGGAGGGAGGGAGAGGAGAGAGGGGGAGGGGGGAAGAGAGGGAGAGAGAGAGAGGAGAGAGAGATGAAAACATGCTTGGTTTTGGTACTATAAGGGAAGATTGTTTGATTCGTGGGAAAGTTATGAATGTGTGTTGAACGGATGAGATTTTGTGAGGTTGAAGGGAAAAAAAAAATAGAATGGGTAATGAAAATTATGTTAGGAGGGTGTGTGTGTGTGTGTGTATTATCATTTAGTTGCATTTTTCAGGGGGTGAGCAACGCTCGTATGAAACCCCTCTCCATCAATCAATCAATCATTGGGGGCATACGCCGGGGGGCGCGTCGCCCCGCCCACCCGACGACGCCACTCCCGGGGGGTCACCACGCGCGAGTTCCCAAGCAGGCTCCTTTCCCATACCAAGCAGGGTCTCGACAAGAAACATCAACTTGCCCCAGCCCCGAGCCTTGTGGGCGCCCCCTTGGCCTCCTCCACGCCGGATTTGTCTCTTTCAGATACAACCCGATGGAAGGTCGGTTTCAGGGTAGCGTGCCACATGCCATATAGCCCAAAGTTGGCGCTGACGGGGCTATGCAGGTAATAGGCCTCGATTCAGTCTCACGGTACAATCGCGGATTTGAACGTAATCATCCCAGCGATACTCCATGATTCTGCAAAGAACTTATTACAAAGGCATTTATTCGTCTCTTCAAGTCACTATTTAGTGTCCATGTCTCACAACCATAGAGTAAAAACAGGGATCACAAGCGACTTGAAGATCCGGATTTTGTCCTCCTGCACAGGTACCGACAACGCCAAATATTCCCGCTGAGCGAGTCCTAACGTGGGCATGCCAATCCCCGTAAGACTTTTGACGTGACCCGCCGTCTTTATGGATGCGCCCCAAGGTATGTAAAATTTTCCAAGTTCAATGTCCTCGCCACACGCATGAACAGACTGTAGCTTCTTTAGTAGGTCTCCAAATACCTGGACCTTGGTTTGAGCCAGGAGACCTCAAGCCCCAAAGGCTTTGCCTCCCGGCAGCCCCCTCGGGTCACCCAGGACCTCAGCGACTCAGCAAAATTACTGCATCATCGGCAAAGACAAGACAGTGATTTGGTTTGCCGAGGGATGCCCCCACAATCATTTTGATCTAAAACTTGTCCAATACCCAGCCCAACAAGCGTTGAAAAGTGATGGGGCAAGGACGACCCTTGCTCACTCCTGTATTCACAGGAAAGAAGCGGATACACCTGCCCCACACTTCACACACTCTCAGTCCCAGAATACAGACCATTTATAAAACCAAAGCCTTGCAGGAACCCTCGAAGTCGCAGAAAAAAAAACCCAAGGGACTCACGATGCACGAGTCAAACCCTCTTGAGATCAACATAGGCGAAAGCACCCCCTGTCGAAACTCACGTCGGCGTTCCACCAGGACACGAACGGAGGGTACGGTCCGTTTAAATTCCCAGGATTTGAACCCAGACTGCTGAGGTCTCGGATGCTTTACCAATGACTGCGAATTGGTCAGCAATAGTGGGCAAGCACCTTGCCGGGTTTAGCGAGCAGTTAAACCGCGGTAATTGTGCAGTCCTGAGGTCCCCTTTCCCTTTTCCAGATAGGGACGACCACCCCCCCTTTTCCCAGTCAGGAGGAATGGTACCTGATTCCCACACGGCAGTCAGGAAGCATGCAACCCGCGGTTGACCTCACCCCCAGTTTTGGGGAGCTCTGCATGATTTACAAACACCAGCTGCCTTTCCCCCCTTCAACTTTGCACAGCCTCTTGACTTGTCAAGAGAGGGTGGGGTTTTCGCAATGGGAGGATCGGATCCACGCCTGAACCAGTGGTGTGAAGCGTCAGTTGGAGGGTCCAAGCTCCATATCAACATCTATTTTATCATTCATCCTGAGTGTTTTGTGTTGGCCCAAAAACCACCCCCCCGGGAGGGGGGGGTGTTTTTGGTTGGTTTTGTGTGTTTTGTGGTGTGTTGTGTTGTGTTGTGTGTGTGGTGTGTGTTGGGGTGTGTGTGTGTGTGTGTGTTGGTGGTTATGTTGTGTGTTGTGTGTGTGCTTTTGTGAGGTGTTGTGATATGGGCTGTGTGTGTATGTGTTATGTGTGTGTGTGTGTGTGTGTGTGTGTGTGTGTGGGTGTGTGTGGTGTGTGTGTGTGTGTGGGTTGTTGTGTGTGGGGTGTGTGTGTTATATTTTAAAAGTAAAGAACATTTGACAGTAATGGTGACGAAGTGGTGGTTTTTTAAAAAGGGGTTTTTGGTGATAATGAAGTGTTTATATTCCGTCTTCTTTAAAAATAGATGAAAAAGGGAAAAAAAAACAAGAACATCAAAAAATGTAAAACACTAAATAAATATAGAAAAATAACAAAGAAATAAAAATTATATTTCGATAATTGAAATAACAACTAGGAAGATGAAAAATTTGAAATGACAAGCAAAAATAAGTCCCCCACAACAACCACAAATAGCACCAAATACATAATCAATTAGGAATTTTATAAAAGAAAAAAGACCCATTAAATATAAATGAATAAACAGCGGTAGAGTTAAAGTCCACTCGTTTCCTCTCGATTTTCTGGTATTGTAACACTTAAGCTGTAAAATACGACCTTTGGTTTTGAGGAGGGAAAGGAGCAGGGAGGAAGGAACAGCTTGAGAAATGTGTGTGGAATAAGTTTGTGGAGAGCAATTCTAAGTGATGGAGGGCATGGAATGGGGTGGCGATGGCGGTGTGGAGGGTCGTGGATGTGGATCAGATGGTGGAAGTAATATAGGATTTATGAATGTGGGTGGAAGGATAGTTGTAAGATCTGCCTCTTGACTTTGATGTGGATATGGAAGAGTGAAGATAGAATGGTGGTTAATAAAAACATATGTGGATGATAAGTGGATATTGAAATAAAAAATGTATTGAACTAGGAAAATGGATACGTCATAGGAGTATAATTAGAGAAAGTGGAATATTAATTGGTGATATGGAATAGTGGTAGAGATGGTTAGAGATAATGATAAGAATGATGATAATAGTGTAAGAAAGTGAGATTAAAGATAATAAGGAAAGGGCAATAAGGAGCAAAACTGTATGAAATGTGGAAATTAGAATATGTAAATCGTGGTGGGATATAAGAGGAATTGGAATGCAAAGTGAAGATGTGGGAATGGGAATGGTGAGATGAAGAGAGATGAGTGAGGAGGGGAGGAGGAGGAGGGGAGGAGGAGGAGGGGGAAGGAGGAGGAGGAGGAGGAGGAGGGCCCTTAAGATACAAAGGGGTTAGGGAGATGGATGTGGGGAGGGTGGTGAGGAAAGACGATAGATTGAGACTAATATGAGGGAAGGAAAGCTGAAGGAAGATAAACAACTGACATGAAAAAGAAGAGAAAAGAGTAAATGATAAAACAAAAGACACTAAAAAGACAAACAAATGAGACAAAAAAGAAAAAGAAAAAAACAAGTAAAGAAAAATAACCAGGACAGAAAAAAGAAAAAAGACAAAAAAAGAAAAATAACAGAAAACAGAAAAGAAAGAATATAAGAAAAAAGAAAACATGAAAAGAGAAAATAACTGGACAACAAATGAAAAAAAGACATAAAAAAGAGGAAAACACGAGATAAAAAAGAAAAAAGCAAGGTAAAAAAGAAAATAAGGGAAAAGTCACGTTTTTTGCGTATTTATGCATGTGTGAAGTTGTCAAAATTCCACACACACACACACACACACACACACACACACACACACACACACACACCCGCCGCCTGGACGGCCTGGTGGGTTAGAGCGTCACGCGCCATTCCGGCGTTCGATCCCTGGCTTCGCTCGTTCCTGGGTATTTTTCACTGAGAAATTCGGGCGGTTGCTGTCCCTCTTGTGCAAGGGGATGGGTGTGTGTGGTGGGTGAGGTCGCAGCATTAAACTAGGATCAATAATAATGAGCTCCAAGTCTCCACCCGGTGGGTGAAACTGGCGATCGCGAGTCTGACTCACGTGGACAAGACCATGGGTGAATGACACACACACACCCTGCCTCGCTTCACTGTTCTCCAGAGAGCCGGTAAACACTCCATCAAGCCTGCTTAACCTGGTGCAACAGAAGATACGGACGAGGCGCTGCTAACACGCCGGGATAATTTACTTGCCCTCTCCGTCATGAAGGAAACGGGAGCAGCACTATCTAGAGGGTGCTGCGCTGTAAGGTTGAGGGAGGGGTTTCATTAGCAATCTCAGCTTTAATATTATTTTTTGAACCTTGTCACCTCTATCATATATCTAGAGAACGTGTTTATGTCCTATAGGTTACGAATACATGAGGTTACAATTGAGATAAAGCGCTGAATATAAAATAAATTAATCCATAACAACAAAAGAAAGATAATATACGATAAAGAAAGTCATATTTCAGTTTGCATTTGAAAAATAAGGAAAAAGATAAGTTTCCTTCCCAATAAAGAAAAGAACCTCTATTACAACTGCTTGAAAAATAAGAGAAAAAACAAGACCATCGATAAAAGATACTCAACTTGAAAAAATAAATAGAAACTAGACAACCAGAAAGAGAAAACGAAATTACCCTTATTATGTTGTTGATGTTTTTTTACTGTATGCGTTCGGGTGAAAATAAAACTATTATTATTATTATTATTATTATCATTTATTATTATTATTTTTATCTTAGACGCTCCAGGAATAGTACAGCAGCCAGGAACCCTCAAATAGTTAACTATTCGGGACACATAACATATAAATTTGCCGGCAACACACCAGACTTTTAGCAACACAAGTTACACACCACACACACACACACACACAAACCACACACCCCACACACAAAACACACACCACACACACACACCACACACACACACACATACAAAACACACACACTCCCACACACACATACGCACACAAACACACAAACAACCAGACTTAGTGCAACACAAGTTACACACACACACACACACACACACACAACACACACAACCACACACACACACACACACACACAACACAACACACACACACACACACACACACACACACACACACCCCACAACACAAACACACACACACAGCACACACAACAAACACACACACACACACACACACACACACACACACACACACAACACACAACCTAGGGACGACATGAAGACTATAGAGAGAGAGAGAGAGAGAGAGAGAGAGCGGGGGAGGGAGATGGAGGAGAGAGAGAGAGAGAGAGAGAGAGAGAGAGAGAGAGAGAGAGAGAGAGAGAGAGAGAGAGAGAGAGAGAGAGGAGAGCTGAGAGAAGAGGAGAGAGAGAGAGGAGAGAGAGAGAGAGAGAGACGAGAGAGAGAGAGAGAGAAGGGATGAGAGAGAGAGAGAGAGAGAGAGAGAGAGAGAGACGAGAGAGAGAGGAGAGAGAGGAGGAGAGAAGGAGAGAGAGAGAGGAGAGACTGGAGGACGCTGGAGAGAGAGACTTAAAGGCCAAGTACAGCGGCCAGTCAGTGAGCAGTAAGGAGTGGTGGTGTGGAGTGAAGCAGCAGCAAGGCCTCTTTGCTGACAACACCATTCCGCCGCTCACCAGACCAAAGGGTCAGGGCTGTCCGCGCAAGGACAAGGCTGAGCTGTTGGCAGCTCATTTTTCTTTTAAAATGTCGAAGCCAGACCCCTCACGCGAGCCCCCAGAGATAACATCCCTCACCAGGGCCTCTCTTGAGAGTCTCGCAGTTAACAATAAGGAAGTAGAACATCAGCTGCGGCAAATAGATCCCAAGAAGGTGC
>JACEEZ010005504.1:282360-284860 GCA_016584305.1 Chionoecetes opilio | reverse complement strand
GATGGTCGTGGATGTGGATCAGATGGTGGAGTAATATAGGATTTATGAATGTGGGTGGAAGGATAGTTGTAAGATCTCGCCTCTTGACTTTGATGTGGATATGGAAGAGTGAAGATAGAATGGTGGTTAATATAACATATGTGGATGATAAGTGGATATTGAAATAAATATGTATTGAACTAGGAAAATGGATACGTCATAGGAGTATAATTAGAGAAAGTGGAATATTAATTGGTGATATGGAATAGTGGTAGAGATGGTTAGAGATAATGATAAGAATGATGATAATAGTGTAAGAAAGTGAGATTAAAGATAATAAGGAAAGGGCAATAAGGAGCAAAACTGTATGAAATGTGGAAATTAGAATATGTAAATCGTGGTGGGATATAAGAGGAATTGGAATGCAAAGTGAAGATGTGGGAATGGGAATGGTGAGATGAAGAGAGATGAGTGAGGAGGGGGAGGAGGAGGAGGAGGAGGAGGAGGAGGAGGAGGAGGAGGAGGAGGAGGATGGCTTAAGATACAAAGGGGTTAGGGAGATGGATGTGGGGAGGGTGGTGAGGAAAGACGATAGATTGAGACTAATATGAGGGAAGGAAAGCTGAAGGAAGATAAACAACTGACATGAAAAAGAAGAGAAAAGAGTAAATGATAAAACAAAAGACACTAAAAAGACAAACAAATGAGACAAAAAAGAAAAGGAAAAAACAAGTAAAGAAAAATAACCAGGACAGAAAAAAGAAAAAAGACAAAAAAGAAAAATAACAGAAAACAAAAAAAGAAAAAAATAAGAAAAAGAAAACATGAAAAGAGAAAATAACTGGACAACAAATGAAAAAAAGACATAAAAAAGAGGAAAATACGAGATAAAAAAGAAAAAAGCAAGGTAAAAAAGAAAATAAGGGAAAAGTCACGTTTTTTGCGTATTTATGCATGTGTGAAGTTGTCAAAATTCCACACACACACACACACACCCCACACACACACACACACCCCACACACACCCGCCCCCTGGACGGCCTGGTGGGTTAGAGCGTCACGCGCCATTCCGGCGTTCCGATCCCCGGCTTCGCTCGTTCCTGGGTATTTTTCACTGAGAAATTCGGGCGGTTGCTGTCCCTCTTGTGCAAGGGGATGGGTGTGTGTGGTGGGTGAGGTCGCAGCATTAAACTAGGATCAATAATAATGAGCCCAAGTCTCCAAACCCCGGGGGGTGAAACTGGCGATCGCGAGTCTGACTCACGTGGACAAGACCATGGGTGAATGACACACACACACCCTGCCCCGTTTCACTGTTCTCCAGAGAGCCGGTAAACACCCCATAAAGCCGTTTAAACCCTGGGCAAAGAAGATCGGACGAGGCGCTGTAACACCCCGGGAAATTTACTTGCCCTCTCCGTCATGAAGGAAACGGGAGCAGCACTATCAGAGGGTGCTGCGCTTGGGTTTGAGGGGGGGGTTTCATTAGCAATCTCAGCTTAAAAATATTTTTTTTGAACCCTTTGCACCTCTATCATATATCTGGGAAAAACGTTTTTATGTCCTATGGGTTCAAATTACATGAGGTTACAATTGAGATAAAGCCTGAATAAAATAAAAACCATAACAACAAAGAAAGATAATATACGTTTAAAAGAAAGTCATATTTCGTTTGCATTGAAAAAAAAGGGAAAAAAAAGAAATTTTCCCTTCCCCAATAAAGAAAAGAACCCTTTTACAAGTTTGAAAAAAAAGAGAAAAAAAAAGGAATCGTTTAAAAGATACTCAACTTTAAAAAATAAAAGAAATAGACAAACAAAAGAGAAAAAAAATACCCTTTTTATGTGTGATGTTTTTTTACTGTATGCGTTCGGGTGGGAAAATAAAACTATTATTTTTTATTATTTTATTACATTATTATTATTATTTTTTATCTTAGACGCCCAGGAATGAAAAACAGCCAGGGAACCCTCAAATAAAAATTCGGGACACCCAAACATAAAATTTGCCGGCAAAACACCAGATTTTAGCAAAAACAAGTTACACACACACCAACACACACACACACACAACACACACACACAACACACACACACACACACACAACACAACACACATACAAACACACACACTCCCACACACACATACGCACACAACACACAAAACACCAGACTTAGTGCAACACAAGTTACAACACAAACACAACACACAGAAACACAACACACACACACAAACACACCACACACAACACACACAAAACACACACCACACACACACAACAAAAACACACAACACACAACACACACACGAAACACACACAACAAACACGACACAAACACACACACACAAAACACACACACAGAACCTAAGGGACCCGACATGAACTGACTATATTAGAGGAAGAGAGAGAGAGAGAGAGAGGAGAGAGAGAGAGAGAGAGAGAGAGAGAGAGAGAGAGAGAGAGAGAGAGAGAGAGAGAGAGAGAGAGAGAGAGAGAGAGAGCAGAGAGAGAGAGAGAGAG
>JACEEZ010005504.1:269860-277360 GCA_016584305.1 Chionoecetes opilio | reverse complement strand
CACGTCACCTCACCTCACACCCGTAACTCTGCCGGCGGACTTGAGCCTTAAGAGGATTGCTTCAAACAGTCGCGTTATTTACAATGCAAATCATGGAAGCGAAACGTAACAGAGTTGAAAATTATTGATGGCATGTATATAGAATTCGTGGAAAAATGTGTGTGATGTTGGGGATTTTTGAGGATGTAGTATGTAGTAGTAGTGTGTTTTTTTGTGTGTTTTGTTTAGGTTGTGTGTGTGTGTGTGTGTGTGTGTGTGTGTTGTTTGTGTGTGTGGTGTGTGTGTGTGGTGTTGTGTGTGTGTGTTTTGTGGTGGGTGTGTGTTGGTGTGTGGATTTGGTGTGTGTGTGTGTTTTGTTTTGTGTGTGTGTTGGGTGTGATGTGTGTGTGGTTGGTGTGTGTGTGTGTTGTGTTTGTGTTGTGTGGGTGTGTGGTGTGTGAGTGTGTGTGTGTGTTTGGGTGGGTGTGTGTTTGGTTGAGTGGTGTGTTTGTGTGTGTGTGTGTGTGTGTGTGGGTGTGTTGTGTGTGTGGTTGGGTGTGTGTGTGTGTGTGTGTGTTGGTGTGTGTGTTGTGTGTGTGTGTGTGTGTGTGTGTGTGTTGGTGGTTGGTTGTGTGTGTGGTGTGTGGGGTGTGTGTTGTGTGGTTGGGTGTGTGTGTGTTGTGTGTGGGTGTGGGTGTGGGTGTGTGGGTGTGTGTGATTGTGGTTGTGGGTGTGTGTGTGTGTGGGGTGTGTGTGTGTGTGTGGTGTGTGGGTGTGTGTGGTTTGTGTGGGTGGTGTGTGTGTGTGGTGTTGGTGGTGTTGTGTGGTGGTGGGTTGTGTGTGTTGTGTGGGGGTGTGTGTGTGTGTGGTTGGGTGTGTGGGGTGGGGGTGGGGGGTGTGGGTGTGGGTGTGTGTGTGGTGTGGTGTTGTGTGTGTGTGGTGTGGTGGGTGTGTGTGTGTGTTGTGTTTGGGTGTGTGTGTGTGGGTGTGTTGTGTGTTGTGTGTGGTGTTGTTGTGTGTGTGTTGGTTTGTGGGTGTGTGTGTTGTGGTGTGGGGTGTGGGTGTGTGTGTTGTGGTGTGTGGGTGCTGGGGTGTGTTGTGTGTGTGTGTGTGGGTGTGTGTTGGGTGTGTGTGTGTGTGTGTAGTGGGTTGTTTGTTTGTGGGTGGGTGTGGGTGTTTTGTGTGGTGTTGTGTGTGTGTTGTGGTGTGTGTGTGTGTGTGTGTGTGGTGTGTGTGTGTGTGTTGTGTGTGTGTGTGTGTGGTTGGGTGTGTTTGTGTTTGTTGTGGGTGGTGGTATGTGTGTGTGTGTTTGTGTTTTGTGTGTGTGGTGGGTGTGGGTGTGGGTGTGTGGGTGTGTGTGGTCACGTAGGATTTAAGGTGAACATAATGATTAAGCTTATAGTTAAAATTAGACTTACCTTGTAATCTATGTTTTTCTGTCTAAAGAAAAATACTCGCATAATGTACAGTATCTACAATGACTATTTCTATGTTATCTACTATTTTAATTCTGCTAATTTACGATATGACATCTTTCTAACTTATCTAGCCATGTTTGTCATTTATTTGATCTCATCACTATATCAAGTTTTCTAAACCATTTCATGACACTAGGGCCTCCCGCCAAAACACTGCTGTGGTAGGTATGAAGAAGCGTATTTGCGGCGTTGATGTACTGCTGTTGATGCTGTTGTTTTCCTGTTGATGCTGCTGTTGCTGTTGCTAGTTGTTTCTGGCTTGCTGTTGTTTGATGTGAGATCGCCCCTTTAGCCTCTCCTCACCATCGTTCTCGTCATCGTCGTCCATCGTCCTTCAGTTTTTCTCGCTGTCACCGACAGCAGCCTTGTCCTTTTCACCCTCCTTGCCCTGCCTCGTCCTCCTAGCTGTCCTCGGAGCTTCCCGCCACCGCGTCAGCCCTTGTAGACGCCCTATCTCGACCACCTCAGCTCTTGGTGGCTCACGATGATACAGTCATGGTGATGTAATGAAGGCCACGGCCCAAAACGCTCCTAAGAGAGGGCTGAGCATAGGATAGGCGCCCTGACCTCGGTCCCGCGGCCGCCAGAGTCTGAATTGCGAGAATAAGGACATATTTGCGAGGGGGGGGTGTTGAGGGGAATGAAGAGTTTTTTTTAGGGTACTTTTGTGCGTGGAGAGGGAGAGAGGAATAGAGAGTGGGGTTGGTAATGGATTGCTTTTTGTATATATATTATGGAATGGTATTTTTAGTGGTATGTATTGTGTGGTGTTGAGGGGACTGAGTAGTTATTGCAGTTATTTTACAGACCGCAAGAGGGGAGAGGGAGTGTAGGGGGTGTTTGTATGGTTGCGGGCTTTTGATGGTATGGTGTTTATGGTATGGTTTTGTGTGGTGTTGATGGAAATGACGACTTATCACATGTCTTTCAGGAGGGGAATAGGTGGTTTATATGGTCAGGGGGGAGAGAGAAAGGGGGTTTGTATGGTCCGTGCAATGGAAGAAGAGCTGAATTTTATGTGTGAGAGGCTTCATTGACCAAGAGACAGCAAGAAAGAAGAATGAGTGACTATTACAACATACAAACCCACTTTCCAGAAGGTGGACGAGGGGTTTTTGTGGTCGTGCAAGGGATAAGAATGTTTACTTTCATGTGTGATGCTGTAGATTGACAGTAATAGCATAAAGGAAATGACAGGAGAACGGAAGAAGAGTGCTAACTTTTATTGGTGAGGCTGCACATTTACAGTAGACAGAACAGACAGGAGCCGGATGGAGTGAGAAAAGAGGTTTTATTTTCATTTTATTGCTGTAATGACAGTAATCAGAAAAGACAGAAACAGTGCAAAGGCGAAGAGGTTTAATTTCAGGTGTGAGGCTGCACATTGACATCACCGAAAAGACATGAACTTGTAAGAGGAAGAGGAGACTTGCTTTCATTGTGGAGGCTCATAATGACGCAAAGAATGCCAGGCAAAGGACGAAGAACCCTACTTTTGAGAGCTGGCAAATTGACAGTAGAACAAGTAAGACAGGCACATCGAGTAGGGAAGAAAGTGGCCCAGTAAGGCAATACGAGAAACAGGAGGCAGGGAAGAAATGCAATATACAGAAAGAAGGACCATGGGCGAAGGAACAATACCCTACTTTTATGTGAGAGGCTGCACACTGACGTAGACATTAAAGAGTGAACAGGAGTCAGCCCATCATGTAATCAAAATCGCCCTGACACCTGACGCGAAACGGATTACAACACAGTTCATGACATCTGTGACTTACCAATTTCCAATCTACAAACACGGCAAGAAGACGAATCTTGCGGCGGATGACCAACGCGAGCGAGTGGAAGAAATTATATCTTGCTTATGAATACGAACAGAAAACAAGTGGGAACACACCTGTGACACTCTCCATTATTCTTTTTCCAAGGAGAGAGGCGGATAGAGAAGATAAGAGATATCTAGACTTACTTGGCAGAAGGAAACCAACTCATCACTAAAGAGTGGCAGGAGAAACATAGTAAATATTGCCCCCGTAATAAATGAATCAGAGAGGAGGAGAGTCGTTCAATACGCCTCGGCCTCTCGTTTATTCCTTTCGAGTTTCAGGTTAGGTGGGCATGTGGTCGGGGTCTGTGATTGGTTGAAAGGGGGATAGAAGTTGGATGTATGGAGGAGGTAAGATCAGGTAGCCGGTTCATGGGGAGAGTAGCGAGCGGAGGTAGCAGCGGGGGGTGCGTTGTGGAACGTGTGGACGGGAACGGAAGTTTTGGACACGAAATTAATAAAAAACGATAGTTGAAAGCGTTGTTCTTCTTTTAAGACATGTTTTCCAAGAGCCGACATTAACGAGAAAAAAAGAGAAGAGAGAGAGATAGATAGACCAGAAGAGAGAGAAGAGAGAGAAGCGAGAAGGAGAGAGAGAGAGAGAGAGAGAGAGGAGAGAGGGAGAGAGAGAGAGAGAGAGAGAGAGAGAAAAGAGAGAGAGAGAGAGGATAGAGAGAGAGAAGAGGAGAGAGAGAAGAGAGAGAGAGAGAGAGAGAGAGAGAGAGAGAGAGGACGAGAGAGAGAGAGATAGAGAGAGAGAGAGGAGAAAGAGAGAGAGAGAGAGAGAGAGAGAGATAGAGAGATCAATATGTAGAAGAGAGAGAGCGTTTCGAGACTAGAGTTCGATACTATATCTCTCTAGAGCGCGAGATAGCTCTCTATCGCTCTCGCACTATATCCATCTATCGCTCGAGTAACAACTATGCTCTTAGCTATCGAGAATAGTAGAGAGTAGATAGAAGAGCGTAGTCAGGGTACAGGCTACATATTTTACCTGCTATGCCAAAGAAATTAAGTACAATCAAATGTACGATAAAAAAATAAAAAAGGTCAACAACTACAGGTTTTCCCGTTTCCACGCTAGAACCTCTCAAAAACCGATTTATATGTGTCTTAGTTCAAGGCATGTCAATTGAACTTTTTCAAAATGATCACTTTTTTACCCACTTTTCCTGATCTTCATAGCTCTTCCCATTATTGGGAGTAAAGATTGTATGGTCATGTTATAGTTATTATTTAGTTGCACAACTAATGATGCCTTAATCACTAGTTGATAGTTGAAATTCATATCAGGGCAAACCTATATATTAATATATATATCGGTCGACTTCTTGAATCAAAACGTATAGTTCATCATACAAGTTTGGCCGCTATAATGATGCGTGTGGTGGTGGTTATCAAATGTCTGACGTAGGCTACTAGTACACACGCAACGTATACACACAAGCAAGGATATATAAAGTTATACTATCCTTGCACACAAGTGTCACGTGTGTCACAGTGAGGTGTTAGCCCCCCCGTGTGTCTTGTCTGACCTAAAGAGCGAACGCGCAGTTCTCGTCCACTACAACAGAGTACCGCCAGGGCCACGGATACGGCATACGTACGGCGAGGGCCAGCAGTGGTCTATAGATACTAATTTCGGGCACGCAGACTCGAACCTATGATCAGCGCATCAAGGTATACCCTGGGTACGTCTCTGTAGTATCAGCGGGAGAATATTACGCTGAAAGGCTAATGATGGCAGCTATGTATTATCGTAACATTCTGGCGATAGTGAGCTAAAATCGGCCCTATTTCGGAAATCAGCCGATCTTAGCTCAACACCGGCAAACATAGTTTTTAGGTTTAGGTTAAGTTATGTTTAGGTCTGGTTTAGGTTAGGTAAGGTTTATGATAGGTTTGTGTTAAGTTTTGTAGAGTTATTTAGGTTAAATAAGCGTCTGCGTGACGATTTCCGAAGAGGCCGGTGACGGCTCGGTACGGGCATCTCCCTCAGCCCACCCTCGTAAGGTTATTGTAGCCATAATACACTCGTAAGTTGTCCCTTACGAGGGATTTTCGAGCATCCCTGCCGAGGTGGATAGATGTGTGGAAATGGGAGACTTCTGCCGTGGCCTCCCCGTAGAGGGATGTAAGGAACCGCTGTTAGCGTAGACTAGACTATTATGACCAAAAAGAGAATAAATGTCTCCTCTGTTTCCATTAATAAATGCAAGTGCTGCTGTATAGTCGTATAAGTGAGTGACTATTATATTGCTGATAGTCTGGACTCGGCGGGCGAGGAGAGATAAACAAACCCAGATTTCGTAGGGCGCCAAACGCGGTCTTTAAAAAAATATTTCAGATGCTTCATAATCTGCAGTAGACGCATGTATACACTCATATTTTGCCAAACAGAATATTGACAATACCGCTAATTTGTCTTAGCATGGGCATTTGCATAGTATCGTAAATATCATTAGACTCAAGTGTTGGACAGGGTCCTGGGTGTCTAACATTTCCAATACTATTCTCGTTAGTTTTAGACCAACTTAAGACTAATCCCCCCCGGAAAATGTTTAGAAAACGGAAATGCCTGTCTAAAGCCGCGGTTAGTCTTAGGTTAGCCGAAGTCCACGTTTAAAGAATCGGCCGATATTTAACATCTAGCAAAAGAAATTAGGTTAATTAAATGGAAATAAAATCAACAACTACAGGTTTCCACACTAGAACTCTCAAAAACTATTTATGTGTCTTAGTTCAGCATGTCAAATGAACTTTTTCAAATGATAAGTGTTTATTTAGCACAAGCAACATTCTGGGCCGTGAAACTAAAACTGAAACTGAGACTGAAACTGAGACTAAAACTGAGACTCACCCATACGGTTCTCGGCCACCTTGAGTGAAAACCCGTCCAGTATGTAAGGCTCGGACCTGCCGCGGCTGTTGAACGCGAACACCTTCACCACGTAATCGAGCCCCGGCGCCAGGCCTCCCAGGGTGAACTGAGGCTGCTCCGCCGTCACGTTAGCCACCAGGCGCTGGTCTCCCGGCTCCAGGACCTGAGGAGAGAGGACCCAGGGGTGTGTGGGTGGGTGGTTTTTTTTTTTTTTTTTTTTTTTTTTTTTTTTTGTGTATGGGTGGTTTTTTTTTGTGTGTGTGTGTGTGGGCGGTTTTTTTTGTGTGGGAGGAGTTGTGTGTGCGAGTGTGGGTGGGTTTTGGGTGTGGGAGGTGTGTGTGTGGGGGGGGGGGTGTTTCTGTGTGTGTGACTGTGTGTGTTAGTATCTAAGAATTAAGTAATATCAACATTTATATCTGCAAACTGTGGTCAATAAAGTATCTATCTATCTATTTATATGTGTGTGTGTGTGGGGGGTTTGTGTGTATGGGGGGGGAGGGGTTGTGTGTGTGTGTGGGTGGGTGGGTGTGCACATGTATACACACACACACACACACAAACACACACACACACACACACACACAAACACACACACACACACACACACACACACACAACACACACACACACACACACACACAAACACAAACACAAACACACACACACACACACACACACACACACACACACACACACACACACACACACACACCCACACACACACAACACAAACACAAACACAAACACACACACACACCACAAACACACACACACACACACACACACACACACACACACACACACACACACACACACACCACAACACACACACACACACACACACACACACACACACACACACACACACACACACACACACACACACACACATATACTGTACAACCAACCAACCAATCAACAAACAAACAAATGAACAAATAAACAAACAAAAACTACTGAACACCACTCAGACACACAGACAGGCATACATAC
This sequence comes from Chionoecetes opilio, assembly GCA_016584305.1. NCBI lineage: Eukaryota > Metazoa > Arthropoda > Malacostraca > Decapoda > Majidae > Chionoecetes > Chionoecetes opilio. The sequence continues at coordinate 270,204 of JACEEZ010005504.1, read as the reverse complement.
AGACATACAGACAGGCATACAGACAGACAGACATACATACAGACAGACAGACAGACAAACAAACACCAAACCTGACACACAAACACACATACCAACGCTATGAATCGCTGTGGCAGTCCACCATCGAACCCTGGGATACAGGTAACTTTGAGCGACGAGACCCGCTGCTCCACACCGTGCCAGGGATCTCACCACCCCTCCCAATACCTGTTTAACCAACACACCACTCCCATAACTCCCTATATATACCTACATATACCTTATACTAAATTTTTCGCCTTTTATTCTCTTATGTCTCTTTATTAGGGACTCGGGCCCCCAATTAAAAACACCCCCCACCACCC
>JACEEZ010005504.1:230000-269756 GCA_016584305.1 Chionoecetes opilio | reverse complement strand
GGGAGATGCACGTGAAGGACCAACCAAACTCCACTTGTCACCTATGTTTGCCCGCTTATGGTAATTTTCCTTACCAAATATATGTTAATCAGTATAAATATACACTGTTATCTTTATAAATTTTATTTCTATAATATTACATAAGAACATAACAAAATAAGGAAGTTACAAGAGGATTTGAGGCCTACACGTGGCAGTTCCTGTTACCTAACACTACCTACATCCACCTTTCATCCCCATCCAGCCCTCTTTTAAAGCTCCCTAATGACTCCGCACTAACTACCTGCGTCTACTGAGTCTATTCCAATCATTCACCACCATTTGTGAATCAGTTTTTCTCTATTTCTTTTTTAAATAACGCTTTTCCAGCTTGAATCCGTTACTTCTTGTTCTACCCTGGTTTATAGCCGTAAGAACTGTTCCTACCTCTCCTTTATTAAATCCCTTTATCCACTTAAAAACTTCTATCAGATCGCCCCTTACTCTGCGTCTCTCGAGTGAGTAACTTTAAAAGCTTCAATCTTTAAATTCTCATAACTAAAGTTACGCATCCCTTGAATAATTTTGGTCACCCCTCTCTGCACTGATTCTAACAAGGCTATATTCATCCTGTAATAGACCTTTCCACGATGACGTCACAAGCCACGCCCCCCAACACCGTGGTAGGCAAAACAAACTCGCGCGCCTTCCCTTCACCGCCTACGCCACAGCATAATGTTCATATTTAGCATGCCCACAAGCTGCGTAGCTGTTGGCTGCACCAACAGACAACGGAAAAGGCTTGCCGTGACCTTTCACAGGTTTCCTGTTGCTTCAGCCAGACCCCAGAAGTGGCTACAAGCTCTAAAGAGGGAAGGTTTTTCGCTGGTTGGCCATGAAAGGATCTGCAGTCAACATTTTGTCACAGGTAAATGACCATTGTACCACTATATATGTATGTATCAGTTGAGAAGTAGACTGTTTTCTTGATGTAGCCATTGAGAAGTGCAATATGCTTTCTGGATGTCTCCAGTGAGAAGTGTTTGTTGTTGAAATTCGTCATGAAATTCGTGTGATATTCTGCCTGGCCGAGAATCCCCAAGATTCTGAGGAAGGCCATGGCCTGGACCGGGTTTTCCCACAGAGTCTTCATGGAGTGTATGTTGTGTTGCTGGCGTGTGTGTTTATTGTGTGCAGTGCAGTCTTCCATAATGTGTTTGATAATGTGAGGAGCTGTGTTGCATCCAGGACAGACATGAGCAGTGGACCCATCCAGTCTCAGCTGATAGTTAAGGAGGGCTGGGCGGTGACTGGGATGTGGATGTCAGGCCCGTCAGGGGCTCATGCAAACAACAGTGTTGTTCTTAGAATGAATGATTAGAGCGATGGGTGGCATAATGTTAATGGATGTATCCATTGAGAAGTAGAATATTTTGGAGAAGATAATTATTTTGATAAAACTTTCAATAATCGCTGCCTCCTTCAGGGTACAAATGGCTCCCAAAAGAGATTGTAGATGCAGTGGTACCACACTATGGCTCTGAAAAATCAACTTCTAGACAACATCAAGTATCAAGTATACAGTATGTGATGTCAGGAGACGGTATGGAGGTTTGTCCTGCTTTGCTCTTTCCTCGAGGGAGGTTTTTTTAAGGGGCTTTTGTCCCAGGATGGTTTAATCTGTGCCCAATTTATCTCCTATACCATACTAGCATACACTAACCTAAGAGCAAATTATGAAAAGCATTTGCATTATAAGACTGTTCATTGTTTGCAGGCAAGTCGAACTCGGATCCTGCCCATGTCGACTTCATACCCACAAAATTCATCTTCAAACCCAACAGGGATGCTGCTTCCCATAACATTGATCGCTACGCCAGGCAAAAGAAGCGGCAGTCTGCAGCAGCACAACGTGAACAGCAGCAGAAGGCTATGGCTACACAAGGTATATTTTATAATTCATTAATATATGACAATTATTTGACTTTATTTAGCACCAGTTAATTTATTGCAATTTTTTTATTTACAAGTTTTGCAATAATAAAATGTCTGGATCTAGAACTGAAGTTTTATTAGTAAAATATATACAATATAGAGTATCAAATTTTCATGTTTAAGTTTTTCTCCACCCATTCACTACCCTATTTATACACCAAAGGAGCAGGTGTCATCATAGTTTATATATGTTACAGTCAGATTGTGAAACTAGTCATTTCGTGAAATGCCTAAGCACAAGTCAAGCTGTGAAATGATTTATTGACTTTGTCATGAAATGCCTAAATTATTTAGTCTTTGCATTAAATTACTTTCATATTTAGTCAAGTCATTAGGTTAGGTTAGGTTAGGATAGTATATATATATATATATATATATAACCTATATCCTATCCTAACCTAACCTAACCTAAGGGCTAGACTAAAATGACTCATTTCATGCAGACTAAAGATTTTGGGCATTTCAGACCCAAAATTAATAAGTAATTTCACAAACAGATGCTTAGGCATTTCACGAAATGGGCTAGTTTCACAACCTGAATGTAACATATACATCAATAAATCATACTCCAACAATGCTGCTTCTTTAATTTCATGTTGTCTTAGTAGTATTTTTTTGAATAGATAAATGTTCCTGAAACTGTTGTAGTCTTATACTTAAATTCTCACAGAACCGTGTCCTTGAGTATGCGTTGTACTTTCATCCCGTGTGGTGTCCATACAACAAAGTCGCAAAACTGGACATTGCACACACTAATTTGGTGCTGAACTTGGCAGTAGAATGAATGTGATTTATTTAGACATCCATCCTTATCTAGAAGAATTTTTTTTATCAGATAGTCAGGGGGACTGAGTGGTCCTGGTGATAATGTCTGTATTTATATGGGCATTTTATTTAAAGTGTACCCCTTGCCATGGGACTCACATGTTCTAATACCATCAGGAGAGGCACCTATGAATGGCTTATTAGAGGGCACAACCAACCCTACACTTGTGCAGTTAAAATCCTGATGCACCTGAGACTGACTGTCAATGTATGCGTCCCTTGCTAATGCCTCACACTCCAAATCCCACCTGCAAGCTGCAACTTTGCTGAGATCCCAAGCATCATACTTCATTTTGTCTCGCAACAAATTAACAGGGTATCTATCAACCTTAAGTGTCAAGATAAAGTGAGCCACAGATGAAGTAATCCTGCCTGCCCTGTGCTCATGCCAAATAGAGTTTTTATGCTGACCTCTGGTTGCCTTTTCAAGGTTGGCAACTTGCAGTGGTGTGAATGTCAAATTACTTAATTTGCAGATTTCAGTTTCCAAATACCTTCACCTTTCTCTCATGAGGTCTGAACTAAACAAATCATTTAATGGCTTTGGAAGCTCATTCTCCTCATTCTCTGAAGCGCTATCAGTCTCAGATTCGCCTTTTTCAAATACAGCTGCCTTAGGAAGTATTTTCCGCAGTTCAGCCAGGGCATCTTTCTTTTCTTGCTCCGACATGGACGACTTGCTCCTTCACCTTGGGGCGCTGACGTGTGGCTTTCAGCCGCTTCTTTGTGTGTCTGTGGTGGGTGAAGTCAATCTCATCGAGGGGAGCTAGCTGGATCTGTGAATGCAATTGATCATAAAGTTTTCCGTAATAAAAGATACACATGCAAAAGTAAGCTAATTAAGGACTAAAATTCCTTCGATATCCAATGAAAACTTCCACCTGGTCCTGGCTACCACCTTGGGGACTTGTCTTTTTTCATAATGACATCCTTTATTTTATCTAATTCCGCCACTATATATGATCCACTTCTAGAATCAACAATTAATTCTTCTGTAAAAATATTAAGCTGTAGTACAGGTTGAATATACGGTATGTGGAATGGCCCAAAGTGTTAGGTATTTTGGATATTTTAAAAACTGGGATTATAAACATAATAATCTTTAACATCTTAGGAGTCAATGGTCATCCAACCCCAGCTATGGGTTGAATAGTCGTACTCCCACTACGTAAAAAGGGTTTTGGTGTTGGCAAGGGTATACAACCAGTGAAACTACATGCTACAAGAAAAATGATAGCTCACAGAACAACGGCCCTCAGTACCCAGCAGCCCGTAAGTGGGCAGAGGGTGCTAAGGAGGAGAGCTGTCACACGTCCATCCCCAGTATGAATGGGAAAAGCAGGACGCAAAACGATGATGATGAGAATGAAACAGCTGGGGATGAGACCCGAGTCTACACACAGAATCTACTTAGGTTTCATATCTAACGCATGCACATTACCCCCAAGAAAAAGTTTTGTTGGCAAAACACCCCAGTCAGTAAAAATAATAAAATATCCTTGTTCATGCTGTGACGAAGGTTCATATTTCCCGCGTATGTGTTGAGAGGTCAAGATGGCCGGGGCAGAGCGTTAGCCCCGCCCCTTTGGAGGAAATATGGGTAACAAGAGGGTTGCCACCCGCCGCCAGATAGGTCACCCATATAAAACAGGTCGTGACCCTTGCCCCCGCCCCACTCCAATCATTTCCACTCTTATAGTGTTGTGTGAGGAGCCACTGTGACGGCGTGGGCACACCACGTGGGAGGCTGTGTGAGTCCTCCTTTCTAACCCTTGATACCAGGGTATTGTGAGTATCTTGTAAAGTGCTTTCATCATTATTAGTTCACCGATGTCGGGTGGGCTGTATTTACGGAAAGTGAGAGTAGGAGGGAAGTAGGTGATGAGGCTCAGTAGAAGCGCTCTTTTGTGATTGGGAGGATAACGTCAGTAAAGCGTTGTTTGTGTATAGAGGCCTCAGTAGAAGCTCTCTTGGTTATGTGATGAGGCTCAGTAGAAGCACTCTAAGGTTGTATGTTATGTATAGAGACTCAGTTAGAAGTGCTCTTAAGGTGTTTTTGTGTGTTGAGGCCGGAGGTTAGAGAGAGACGGAAAGTGAGATTTTGGTAGCGCTGCGCGTGGTATCCCTACCTGCGAGTTTTCTGTGACCGTGCATTCAAGCGTTTATTTGTTGTACCAAGGAATTGGAGTTAAGAGTGTTAATTATATAAGGATTTCAGATGTTGATCTTGTTTTAAATATCCTGAATTAACTTAATTAGACCCACGTGTCCCTGGGGCATGGCCTGGGGTGGCGACCTTGTGTCGCCGACCGTGACATATTAATTGGCGACCTCGCCAGGATACCTCGTGTAAAGGCGTTGCCAGATCTTACTCTCCCTTTACTTTTGTTTCTGAGTGTAATAATGCACGTAAGCCCGGAGCGCGAGAACTAGAAGCTCGCAGTGTGCATGAGCTGAGGCTTATTGGACAGTATTTAGGAGTATATTGTGAAGTAGGAATCATGCCCAACTTGTACCCTGACGGTGAGGGAAGTCGCCCGGCTTCACCTGAGCCACGTGTAATTGAGTTGCAGCTTCAATTAGAGATAGCCAAGATTGAGCTTGAACAGGCTAAAGTAGAGGCGTCTGTGCGTCTGGGCGCCCAGGCGCAGCAGAGCTTATCAGTGGCCGCCGCCTGTGACGCGGTAGAAAGGTTTGATGTTACTCGCTATCTGCGAATGGTCCCCTTGTTCTCAGAGGACGATCTGGAAGTATATTTCCGATCATTTGAAAAGGTAGCTAATGGCATGTCTTGGCCAAAGAAATATTGGCCAATCCTTTTGCAAAGTGCATTGAAAGGGAAGGCACAGAGTGTGTATGCCGCCCTTTCTGAAGGGCAGGCTAATGAATATGAATTGTTAAAAAGTGCCATTCTCCAGGCCTATGAATGTGTTCCCGAAGTGTATCGCCAGAGATTTCGTGCTTTCCGTAAATCAGCCAACCAGACTCATGTAGAATTTGCCAGAGTTTTGAAAGATAGTTTTCATCAGTGGTTAAGAGCAGAGAAGGTGTCAGACTTTGACCAGTTAAGTGAACTAATTTTGCTTGAAAAATTCAGAGAGAGCGTCTCGCAGGAGGCCTCGATGTATCTTCATGAGAAAGATGTTAAACGTGTTGAGGATGCCGCGGTGATGGCGGAGAATTTTACTTTGTTTCATCGAGGCCCGTTGGAGACGCCCTCTCTCTTTACGAGAGGGAGGAAGGAGGAACGTCCGCATGGCGAGAGATTTGTACCTGCGAGAGTTGTCCCTCCCACTTATGGCAGAGTTAATAACCTTACGTGCCTTTCAGATCACGTGTGGAGTGCCACTATTGTGGCTACACGGGACACCTCGCGCAGAATTGCTGGAAAAAGGCGAAAGATAGGGCAGCCAGTAAGCCTGTGTGTGTAGCGAACCAGGAGCCAGCATGTGATACTGTAACGGTAACGGGGGCGAGTGTTGCTCGAGACACCGAGGATCCGGTTAGGCCGGTTAATTTCATTTCCACCCTCAGTGAAGGTGCGCGCGTGGAGAATGTCGTGAAGGGCGCTGTGCTATCAGAAGGCTCCGTACTTGAGGGCGCTGAGAAGGACCCCACTCTTGGCACATACCAAGCGTTTTTGTCACGAGGTTCTGTCAGCTCCCAGGGGAGAAAAGTAGAACTTACCGTTTTAAGGGATTCAGGGGCGTTGCAATCCCTTATGCTTGCAAGTCTTGTTCCCGTGGAGGAAACGGGTAAAAGAGTAGCCATAAGGTCACTGTGGGGATTTGAGTCAGTGCCGCTCGCTGAAGTGCATTTGAGCTGTGGTCTAGTGGATGGGCCTGTGTTAGTAGGACTGGTTGATCAGCTCCCTGTCACTGGTGTCGAGTTCTTGCTGGGGAACGATTTGGCAGGCGGGAAAATGAGCCCGCCTGCCCTGTCTGAACATCCCAGCATGGTCGCACCCAGTGAGGTGCTCATGAGTAAGCTTGAGCGAGAGGAGCCTGAACTTTTTCCTGTGTGTGAGATGACCAGTGCTATGGACGCCTCGCGGGCGCGCCATGAGAGAGACAGAGAGGTCTCGGCAGAGGAAGTTCCTGATGTGATAGATGAAAGTCTTGGTCTCGAAGAGTTCTTCGAGGATGTAATTGAACCCTCAGAGGTTCAGGTAGCTATAAATAGCCGGCAAGCCACGATCGACGCTCAACACCGTGACACTGAGTTGACCCAGTTAAGGGACGTTTGTCATGGGGATCATGATGGGGTTGGGGTCAGGAGAGATGAACACGAGTTGAGATGTAAGTTAGTGGGAAAACTTAACACCAGTGCTAACGGTGCGCCCCTCGTCCCCACTGCAACTTTTGATGAGCCATTTGAGAGTGTTAGGAGTTTTGATGGGACCCCCTCGAGGGCGTCCACAGTTTGTTATCTCTTAACCATGTTGGTCATGGTAACGAGGTATTTGAGGCGGTGGCCTTTTGTGACACCCACTCCATAAGTATAGTGGGTGCCTTGCTGAGATTTTTTTACTCATTTTATAATATATGAGGTTTTGAAAGGAGTGGTGAGCTTTGTAATCACCCCAGACCATAGGGAAACTCAGAGTTTGGGTAAAATGTATATGTATATGTTGAATGAGTGTTTCCCCAGAGAGCTACAGGAACCACCCGATCGAGTGGCCTTGTGTGTGGCGCCAATGACGGATGTCAACGCTGAGGTCCCTGGCGCGTTACCCCCGAGTGCCGCGGAGCTTGGGAAGGACACCACCCAGGCCAGGCCGGAGCTCGGGGAGCAAGTTGGAGCACCTGTCTGGGGAGTCGAGAGGGGCGCTGTTCGCCCTTCTGGTCCGATACCCGAAGGTGTTCAGGGTCAGTCCTGGACGCACAAGGCTCGTGCCTCAGGTTGTTGATGTGGGAGACACATATGGAAATATCAGTATTTTTTGGTTGCTTAGTGAGTGTATATTGATGATGATTATATTTAGTGAGATGTGGAGTGAATAAAATAAGATTGTTGTGATATAAGGTTAAGTTTTTTTTTTTGGTACGAAAATTCTCACTACGAGAATTTTCTATTTTGATGGGGGAAGGTGTGACGAAGGTTCATATTTGCCGCGTATGTGTTGAGAGGTCAAGATGGCCGGGGCAGAGCGTTAGCCCCGCCCCTTTGGAGGAAATATGGGTAACAAGAGGGTTGCCACCCGCCGCCAGATAGGTCACCCATATAAAACAGGTCGTGACCCTTGCCCCCGCCCCACTCCAATCATTTCCACTCTTATAGTGTTGTGTGAGGAGCCACTGTGACGGCGTGGGCACACCACGTGGGAGGCTGTGTGAGTCCTCCTTTCTAACCCTTGATACCAGGGTATTGTGAGTATCTTGTAAAGTGCTTTCATCATTATTAGTTCACCGATGTCGGGTGGGCTGTATTTACGGAAAGTGAGAGTAGGAGGGAAGTAGGTGATGAGGCTCAGTAGAAGCGCTCTTTTGTGATTGGGAGGATAACGTTGTTGTTGTTGTTTGTCTATCGGGCCTCCAGCAGGGGAGGACCACGGGCTAGCTTGAGCCTCAGAGAATGTTATGTCGCAGAGGTGGAGTGCGTTGATCGGTGGCAGCCCAGTGCGGCAGGCGCGGCGGCTAGTGCTGGCGGGCAAAGACGGGAGGAGGGGCATGGCCACACTCGCCGTTCCCGAAAAGCGAGAGTGTCCGTGTGCGGCGTGCGCACGAGTCTGGCTTGTCATCCTGACGGGAGTGCGGGCACTCAGCAGGAACACTCTCCGTGGGGGTGGGGGGCAAGCTGCTACAGGTTTGGGGATGACGGGAGAGTAGGCCATGAGGGCTGACCCGGCCCCTGCATGGTGGGGTTGGCATTGTTTCCGCAGGAGCCGGTAGGCGTGACTGCTGGCTCCAACTCTGAGGATAACGTCAGTAGAAGCGTTGTGTGTGTATAGAGGCCATAGAAGCTCTCTGTTATGAGAGCTCAAATAGAAGCACTCTAAGGTGTATGTTTGTATAGAGAATCAGTTAGAGTGCTCTTAGGTGATTTGTTGTGAGGCCTGGAGGTTAGAGAGGCGGAAGTGATTGTGTAGCGCTGCGCGTGGATCCTACTGCGAGTTTCTTGTGACCGTGCATCAAGCGTTTATTTGTGTACCACGGAATGGAGTTAGAGGTATTATATAAGATTTCAGAGGACTTGTTTTAAATATCCTGAAGTAATTAAGTTAGACCACTCTCCAGCCCTGAGCTGGGTGGCGACCATTGTGTCGACGACCGTGACATGCCAAATAGTAACCATGAATGTAAGCACATCACACTCACTATTTGCAAGCATCAAAATATGCAAAACATCCCCAGTGATGGGCACTTGTGCAAATCGCAAACAACTTGATCTGTAACATCTTCCACCTGAAAGTTGCTGTGCAGGCATCGTGGTGAACCGACACAGCTGCCTCTATCTTGTAAAGAAGGGCGCTATGTGTCATACCTACCAACCTGGGAGTATTAAATTTTAAGGGCTTAAGTGTTAAGTAAAAGTAGAACACCACAAGACCCTAAAGTGTAGGGAAATTAGGAACAGTGGTTGCCCTAAAAAATAATTCAAAGTCAATCATTACACAAGACAAAAAAACAAAGATTTACTTGGACCNCGGAAAAGGATAAAATTAAGCAGGAAATTGCTCGAAAGGAGAAGCATGCAGTACAATGTATGCCCACAAGGCTGGCATGGTTGTAGGATCTGATGCATCTGAGGATGAAAGTACTAGCAGTTCATGTGCCTCATCAGAAGATGACTTTCATCCGCTAAGAATTTCAAGAAAATCTCAACCTAGGATGCAGAAGAAGAGAATAGAAGTTTATATATATATATACTATGTTTCCACCAATGAAGTGGCAGCACCCTCGACTGAGTGAAACTAACTGACCGCAGTGCAATGTTCGTTAACGGTTCTGTGTCACAAGCACTTGGACATAACCTAATTGATGTGTCACTGTCTCGGAACACGATTAGGCGGTCTCGAATGGTTGCACGGAAGGAGTTGGCAACTATTGAAAAACATGCATTTTTACCAGGCAATCTACCAGGCAAATGAAAAAAGATTACTATTCCATGAATTAAAGATTACTAGGGTTGGAACTACGTTAGGTTATTTTATTCGCTTATTATAGTTTATTTCCTTTATAATGATGATAATAAGGATACATCTTTAGTATTCCTTCTTTTGTAGGTTATTTTATCCTATAAGCTAGCCTAACCCCATTTTTAAACCTCACCTAACTTAAACTTCACCCCAAATTTTAAAGCCGTAACTTAATCGAGCCCTTCGTAAAATTGAATATTGGAAGTGAAAAAAACATAAGCAATGCTAAAACGATACCAAAATGTTGAGATAAGATTGAATTAATAAATTAGCGACACCAGTTTTAATGAAAATATCTTAGTATTTCTCAATGTCCATGTCACACATACAAATTTTGAAACTTATTCTCACTATTCTTATCAGAAATATAGCGCTGCTAGAGGTGGGGAGAAGTTGTTGGATGGGGAAAATTTCCATGAGTGAATGTGTCCAGGGTGGAGGGGGAGGGGAATTGACAGCAGATAAAACGTCCTGGGGGCTAACTGGCCGTACTCCTTTGAATGTATGAATTGAACCTTTGAATTGTAATTTATAAGAAAAGTCTAACACTTCTTGGTGTATTATTGACTAGCCTTCAATATTCATCTTCATCCCGATTCATTGTTTTAGGGGATATTTAGAATGGCTAAGATTATGTTCCCTTTTTTTTTATCTATGTTTCCACTGCTATTGATTCCCTTTGTGGTATATCTATTTTGACTTTCTTGACATATAGCTCTTTACTTGTTAGTATCATTACGTGATTTTTCTGTCTTTCCTCCATGTGTGATGATTTTCTGCATTCGTTTGATATAGTGCCACACAAATTACTTACTGTTGAACAAAAAACATTTAGTATCTTGTCTTGCATTACATCTTTAATCGACATTTCTTTACATTTCCAATAATTTGAAACCTAACCCATCTACATAAAAATACAATATTTTTATGTTACTACCTATACATTTTGATACTGTTTGGTCTTCATATAATTGCCTTTTTGGTTTAGATACCACTTTTTAATGCCCCATTTCTTTATAGAAAACAAGGCTATCATTTGATCATACGCCGGCATACGCCGGGGGGCGTACGCCCGGGGGGCGCGTCGCCTCGCCCACCCTACGACGCCACTCCCGGGGGTCACCACGCGCGAGTCCCCATGCAGGCTCTTTTCCCATACCAAGCAGCTCTCTACAAGAAACATCAACTAGCCCCAGCCACGAGCTTTGTGGGCGCCCCCTTGGCCTCCTTAATGCCGGATTGTCTCTTACAGATACAACCCGATGGGAAGGATCGGTTTCAGGGTAGCGTGCCATATGCCCATATAGCCGAAGTTGGCGCTGACGTACTATGCAGGTAATAGGCCTTGATTCAGTCTCACGCTGCAATCGCTGATTTGACACGTAATCATCCCAGCGATACCCCATGATTCTGCGAAGACACTTATTACCAAAGGCATCGATTCGTCTCTTCATGTCGCTATTGTGACGAAGGTTCATATTTCCCGCGTATGTGTTGAGAGGTCAAGATGGCCGGGGCAGAGCGTTAGCCCCGCCCCTTTGGAGGAAATATGGGTAACGAGAGGGTTGCCACCCGCCGCCGGATAGGTCACCCATATAAAACAGGTCGTGACCCTTGCCTCGCGTCTTCTCTCAAGGAAGAAGGACTCCGTAGAGCGGAGGGACCTACAGTTTTACGTCGGATCCCACGTAAAACTGTAGGTCCCTCCGCTCTACGGAGTCCTTCTTCCCCTGTCCAATCTCTGAAAAAATAAAAAAAAAACAAAAAAAACACTTTTAATCTCAGACTTCTTTCACTAAATTTTTCACAATTTCCTTCTCCTGTTTGTATATGTTGGAACGCGAGAGAGGTAGTGGAGAAATGAAGCCAGCCGCCCGTGCGGGGTGCCGAGGAGTATCAGGGTGTGCGCGCGTACATGGCAATGACAGAAAAAAAGCAAAACAAGACAATAAACAAACAACAACAGCAACAACAAAAACAAGATAAGAAGAAAGAAGAACGAAGAGAAGAAGAAAACAAGTCAAGCGTGAAGAAAGAAAAATCAAGAAACAAAACCAAAACCGAAGAATGGTGGGAGGCGGGGGTGGGCGCGGGGTTGTCCTGGGTGGTGTCCGGAGCACCATCTTCCGAGGCCCATGTCCTGCCAAGCCGCCCAGAGTGGTTTCGTTTGCTCGTGCGAGATGGGAAAGCGTTGGCGTTAGGTCGAGATCGACTCACAACATAAACACACAAAAAAAAACATACAGCACCTGGGTCAAGCCCCGGAGACTTTTTTCTACTAGCACTCCTTTCCCACTCAAATTTTTGCGAGAATAGAAAAAAAAAAGTTAGGTGGGGGGGTTGGGGTTTAGAAATTTTTGGGCCTTTTCCAAAACCGATTTTTTTTTTTTTTGTGCGAAGGAATTTGCGTAGTGGAGATCAAGACCCAACTTAGCCCCGCCCCGGGGAAAATTGGGGAAAAGAATTGCACCCCCGCCCAATGGTCCCCTTAAAACGGTTGATTTGCCTCGTCCCCACTCCTGACATTTCCACGCGTTCGTTTTTTTGTGTTGGGGGCCGTTGCCCACTGGGGGCTTGTGGTCCTCCTTCTAACCCATCCGGGTATTGTGGTACTTGTAAAGGTTTTTCTCATTATTATTCACCGATTCGGGGGGCGTTTTTACAAAGTGAGATGGGAGGGAAGTGGTGATAGGCTCAGTAGAAGCGCTTTTTTGTGATTGGGAGGATAGTTCATTTTGAAGCGTTGTTTGTGAAAGAGGCTCGTAGAACCTTTGGTTATGTGATGGGCTCAGTAGAAGCATCTAAGGTTTGTATTTTATGTATAGAGCTCATTAGAAGTGCTTTTAAGGTGTTTTTGTGTGTGGAGGCCGGAGGTTAGAGAGAGACGGAAAGTGAGATTTGGGCAGCGTTGCGCGTGGTATCTTACCTGCGAGTCTTCTGTGACCGTGCATTCAAGTGTTTATCTGTTGTTGTACCAAGGAATTGGAGTTAAGCGTGTTAATTATATAAGGATTTCATATGTTGATCTTGTTTTAAATATCCTGAATTAACTTAATTAGACCCACGTGTCCCTGGGGCATGGCCTGGGGTGGCGACCTTGTGTCACCGACCGTGACACTATTTAGTGTCCATGTCTCACAACCATAGAGTAAGACAGGGATCACAAGCGACTTGAAGATCCGGATCTTTGTCCTCCTGCACAGGTACCGACAAAGCCAAATACTTCTGCTGAGCGATTCCATAACACCGTGGGGTATGCCAATCCGCCGTAAGACTTCTTGACGTGACCCGCCGTCATTATGGACTGCACTACCAAGGTATGTAAAGCTTTCCAAGATCTCAATGTCCTCGCCGCACGCATGAACATACTGTACTGTTTTATCTAGTAAGCCTCCAAACACCTGGACCTTCGTCTTAAGCCAGGAGACCTCAAGTCCCAAAGGCTTTGCCTCCTCGTGCAGCACCTCGAGAGCCATCACCAGGAACTCCAGTGACACAGCAAAGATTACTGCATCATCGGCAAAAACAAGATCAGTGATCTTGGTGTTGCCGAGGGATGCTCCACAATCACTTTGATCTACAACTTTGCCCAATACCCTGTCCATACAAGTGTTGAAAAGTGACGGGGCAAGGACGCACCCTCGCCTCACTCCTGTATTAACAGGAAAGAAGATGGATACACCTGCCCCACACTTCACAGCACTCGCAGTCCGAGAATTAAGACCAGTCATCAAACCAATAGTCGTTGCAGGAATCCCGCGAAGTCGCAGATGATCCCAGAGTGACTCACGATGCACTGAGTCGAATGCCTTCTTGAGATCAACACAGGCTGCAAGCATCCCTTTGTCAAAACTCACGTCGGCGTTTCACCAGGACACGAAGCGCTAGGATACGGTCCGTTGTTGACTTACCAGGCGTGAACCCAGACTGCTGAGGTCTCTGATGCTTCAGCAGATGACTGCGGATCCGTGTCAGCAATAGATGGGCAAGCTCCTTGCTTGGCACGCTGAGCAGTGTAATACCGCGGTAATTGTTGCAGTCCTGACGGTCCCTTTTCCCTTTCCAGATAGGGACGACCAGCCCCCTTTTCTAGTCAGGAGGAATGGTACCTGATTGCCGAACGGCAGTCAGGACAGCATGCAACCCACGGATCATGGCCACACCCCCAGCTTTGAGAGTTCTGCACTGATATTACAAACACCAGCTACCTTTCCACCCTTCAACTTTGCTACAGCCTCTCTGACTTCGTCAAGATAGGGTGCGGTTTCGTCAATGGTAGGATCGGCATCCACTGCCTGTAACCCAGTGGTGTGAAGCTGCTCAGTTGGAGGGCCCACCGTGAACAACTGTCCAAAGTACTCAGCCCAACGAGCCATCTGCCCATCCATGTCCGACACGAGGCACCCATCTGTTGCTAGAATAGCACTCGCTCGAGATGGAGACTTGAAACGGAGCTTCTTCAGGGCTCGGTAGGCGGGTCGGAGGTCATTAGCGTTCAAATGGCCTTCGACATCCTCAGCGAGGCTCCTGACATACCTCTCCTTGACTCTCCCCAGGAGGGTTCTAGTCCGGCGTGACAGAGCCCTGTGCTGGTTCTGGTTCCCAGCAAAGCCTGGCAGCTCGACTCTCCTCGATTTTCTCCAGCGTCTCCGTCGAGACAAAATCACGCCTTGACCTCGGGCGCTCCCCAATACACTCCTTGGCGGCCTGTAGAGTTTCACGTTTCAAGGTATCCCACAGTTCTACTGGGTCCTCCAGAGCACCGAGCACATCAAACCGATTTGAGACTGCCACTGCATACTCATGGGCACATGTCAATTCCTTCCGTTTCTCAAGATGAATCACAGTATGGTTACCTCTTGAGATTCTTCTGGACTTAACATGAAGCTTAAGTGTAGCAGCAACAAGCCTGCGATCTGTTCCAAAAAACTCATCACTCCGGTAAACCCTGCAGTTCTGGAGGATCCTCCAACGAGCACTAACGAGAACGTGGTCGATCTCCTTAGCTACCCCTCCGGCATTATTTTACCATGTCCAGCGGTGCAGCTCTGGTCTCTGATACCAAGAACCTGCAATTCTCAACCTTTTGGACCTCACAAAATTCAGAAGTAAAGAACTGTTAATGTTTCTGGTACCGGAGCCATGGGGACCAACACATAACTCGTAGCCATCTCTCACAGTGCCAGTATTAGCATTGGAGTCGCCCAGGACAATGAGTGTGTCCCGAGGAGGACACTGGTCTAATACAGAGTCGAGTTTGGCGTAGAACATCTCCTTCTCTTCAGTTTTACGCCCCTCGGTAGCAGCGTACGGAGACAAGAAAACCATCGCTGCCATTACTTTGTAAGCTGAAAGTAGCCCACAATGGAATGGAGTGATGAACAGTCCTTGATTACTTGCATTATTTGGGTTTACAACTTTACAGCCAATCTTATGAGGAGCGTCACCCAGAGCATGTGCGCGCTGAGCCTGCTCATTGTTTACTAGTAGTCTAGTACTAACTGACTGGCAGTGGTCGTGGAAGGCAGCTATCTATGTAGTGAATTCAAATATAAGTTAACGGTTGAGTCTCCCTCGGCGACAGTGTCAGTACTAATGACATTGATCATCTTTAGGTTAGGAACAACCCGCTTGGCGTGGACTTCCCATAGTACATTACAGATAATGGTTAGGGAGTTATTAAGTATGTATATGGAATACGTACACATACACAGGTTTTATGTATATTCAGAAACTTCCTGCACCAACGCGGGTGAGTTATAACACACAAATATACTCGTAGAAGCCGAAACACTTCTCCGCCACCATTCACTTCCATCAACAGCCAAGCCTCTAATAACATCAGAAAAATACCAATATACTCCAGTAATTTCTTTAAACGACGTCGGTGCCTTCTTTTTTTATGTGTATTTTTTTACGTTGGAGCCTATAGCGGCTGTAAGTAACTTTTTTTGAGGCCTAAAGTGGTTGGCCCTGCACATTCTGGAGGTTCGTGATGGTTGGCCCCTGCACATTCTGGAGGGTCGTGATGTCGGTCGCCCTCGCCCGTTGGATGCGTAGGCTGGATTTTTATAGTGACACCTTAGGTCTTAGGTGAAGATCCCGTTTTCTGTGATGTTCGGATCCTCAGTCAAGTTCATGCTACCACCTGGGATTTCTCCCGCCGCACTTACAGTCGCAGTCGAAAGAACATATATGCGGGTGTGAAACATGCGGGTTTCTTCGGCCACTCGAGGTGGCAGTTGGTGGTAGCACTCGGGGAATTTGACAGTTGCTCCTTGGTGATACTAGAACTCCGGACCTGCTGCTCACCTACCAGGCTCTTGTCGACCGCATGAAAGAAGGTCGAAATAGTTGCCCCCGGCAGGATTCGAACTCTTGACATCGAGCTCACCACTCAAAGACGCTAACCACTAGGCCACAATTAAAGTATAAGAGACACAACAATATTGATAAAGTGAGCTAACAAGAGGAAAGGAGGACAAGGAAAAGAAAGAAAATTAAAAAAAGAAAAAATATGGTGGCAGGAAACACACACGAAAGAAAAAAAGAAAGAAAAAAACTCAGGAAACACAAGCGAGGCAGGAAAACGCACGAGACACCTAACTGTCTTGGCAAAATGAAGAAACAAACATAAAACAAATTAGGGAAAGTCAAAGCACCAAAGAAAAAAAGGAACGAAGAATAACTCCGGAAGAAATAAAAGTAATCTCGTACAAATTGCTTCATGAAAGAATACGCACAGTAGAAAATTCAAATGTCTTCTAAGCAACAATCTATAGATTCATTTAATCTTGAGAAAAAACGAACCACTATAAGACCCCAACCCTCATCATACACCCTCCCTCAACATCCCCTTCTCATCCCTTACCCTCCTAACTCTCCCCCCCATACCCCCTTTCCTATCAGCCACTTAAACCACCATAATCACGTTTAAAAATGAGCTTCCTCCCCCCAAAAATATCCCACAGTCCTTTAAAAGACCAAGGCAGCGGTAAGAGGGAAGAGAGAAAGGGAGGCTGTAGGGAGAGAGGAGAGATACCGTAACAATATTTAAAGAAAAGCGACACAAGTAGTAGGGACATTAGACGCTGGCAAAGGAACAAATTCCTAAAGTGGGCCGGGACCTATAATGGCTGCTGGGATGGAGGAGGTGGAAGGGCAGGAGGAGGACGAGGAGGATATAGTGTTGGTGGAGCTGGAAAGGGATGGAGGGAAGCAGAGGAGGGTAAACCTTGTTAGTAGCAGCCTAGAGGAGGAGGAGAAAAACTTTTCCCGCCCACTCATTGGCAGACGACGTAACTTGCAGGTAATGTCATGCGCTTGTCGTCTTATTCATCGCATACTTTTTTTTTTTTCTCTCTCTCTCTCTCTCTCTCTCTCTCTCTCTCTCTCTCTCTCTCTCTCTCTCTCTCTCTCTCTCTCTCTCTCTCTCTCTCTCTCTCTCTCTCTCTCTCTCTCTCTCTCTCTCTCTCTCTCTCTCTCTCTCTCTCTGAAAAAAAAGGTTGATAGAGAAAAGGAAAAAAAAAAATGAATAATAGATGGACACAAAAACTTTTGAAAGCATTAATAATACCTGGTTACACAAAAAGGGACAGGTCGTATACATGTTTCCCACACATATAATACATACTAAAATGAAAACATCTATAACAATTACACACAAAAGGGTGTAAGTTTTGGGGATACCCATCCAGGTAATACCATACAGGTCAGATACCTCCTTCGTCATTGTTCGAAAAATACGTCCTTCTCACCAGCCAGCAAGCCAGCCATTCAGACAGATGTATTTACAGCCAACCAGCCAGCCAACAACTCAACCAGCCAGTCTTCCATGCCTAAACAATTACCATTTATCATATACTGCCGAAGGAATGGCGACTCCAACTAGGGGCTGTGTGTGTGTGTGTGTGTGTGTGTGTGTGTGTGTGTGTGTGTGTGTGTGTGTGTGTGTGTGTGTGTGTGTGTTGTGTTCTTGTTGTTTCTCATCTATTTATTACAGGGCCAGAGCAATGCTCGTATGGCCCCGTCTCCATATCAACATTTTTATCATTCATCCTTAGTGGTTAGTGTTGGCCGAGGCCACCACCCCGGGAGGGGGGTCACAAACCCCCTGCTGACACCCGGTACCCATTCACTGCTGGGTGAACATGGGCTGGGGTTTTAAGAAACAGCCCATATGTTTCTGCTCCGCCCGAGGATCGAACCCGGGACTTCTCGGTTGTGAACAGACCGTGCTAACCACTACACTACGGAGTACCCCACGTGTACCCCACCCTGGAGTGTGTGTGTGTGTGTGTGTTGTGTGTGTGTGTGTGTGTGTGTGTACATATCAATAATTGCGTGCGATTGAGTGATGTGCGTGTAAGCCAGCGTAGGTGCGTCCGTGTCAGGCCTGGGAAGAAATTGAAAGTCTTTGTCACAACATAATTTTGCAAGTTAATCCTCGTGAGACAAATCGATGAGGTTCATTTTTCATTGTGGATCGCAGATCCTCGGAAGGCTTACGGTCCTGACGGAGTCCCTCCTATTGTTCTACAAAACTGTGCTTCTGTGCTTGCACCTTGCCTGGTCAAACTTTTCCGTCTTTGTCTATCTACTTCCACCTTTCCTTCTTGCTGGAAGTTTGCTCACATCCAACCTGTTCCTAAGAAGGGTGACCGTTCTAATCCTTCAAACTACCGTCCTATAGCTTTGACTTCCTGCCTTTCTAAAGTTTTTGAATCTATACTTAATAAGAAGATTCTTAAGCTTCTATCTGCTCACAATCTTCTATCTGATCGTCAGTACGGTTTCCGTAAAGGGCGATCTACTGGAGATCTTCTAGCTTTCCGAACTGAATCTTGGTCATCCTCCTTTAGGGGTTTCGGTGAAACTTTTGCTGTTGCCCTTGAAATATCAAAAGCTTTTGATAGAGTCTGGCACAAATCTTTAATTTCCAAACTACCCTCATTCGGTTTCTATCCTTCTCTCTGTACCTTCATTTTAAGTTTCCTTTCAAACCGTTCTATTGCAGCTACTGTAGACGGACATTGTTCTTCTAAATCTATCAATAGTGGTGTTCCCCAGGGTTCTGTCCTATCACCCACTCTCTTTCTATTATTTATTAATGATCTTCTAAGTCTAACTCAAAGCCCTATCCACTCCTACGCTGATGATTCTACCCTGCACTTTTCAACGTCGTTTATTAGACGTCCAACTCAACAGGAACTAAGTGATTCACGGAGATATGCCACCGAGCGCATAACTTCTGATCTTTCTATAATTTCTGATTGGGGCAAAGCAAACCTTGTTTTGTTCAATGCCTCAAAAACCCAATTTCTTCACCTATCTACTCGACAAAACCTACCAGATAACTATCCCCTCTTCTTCAATGATACTCAACTGTCTCCTTCTTCTACAATGAACATTCAAGGACTATCCTTTACTAAAAATCTGAACTGGAAATCTCACATCTCATCTCTTGCTAAAACAGCTTCTAAGAAGTTATGTGTGCTGTGGCGTCTGCGTCCTTTTTTTTCTCACTCCCAATTGCTAGCTCTCTACAGGGGCCTTATCCGCCCATGTATGAAGTATGTCTCACATGTTTGGGGAGGATCCACTCATACAGCTCTCCTAAACAGGGTTGAGTCAAAAGCTTTTCGTCTCATCAACTCCTCTCCTCTGACTGACTGTCTTCAATCTTTAAATCACCGCCGCAATGTTGCTTATCTTGCTCTCTTCTACCGTTATTTTCATGCTCACTGCTCTTCTGAACTTGCTAACTGCATGCCTCCCCCCCTCCCGCGGTCTCGCTGCACAAGACTTTCTACTCATTCTCATCCCTATTCTGTCCATCTTCCTAATGCAAGAGTTAATCAGTATCTTTACTCTTTCATCCCTTTCACTGGTAAACTCTGGAACTCTCTTCCTGTTTCTATTTTTCCACTTTCCTATGACTTAAATCTTTTCAAAAGAAGAGTAACAAGACACTTCCCGAACTAAAATGGCCTACCCCACTGTTTTTCTTTTCTTTTCTTACTGTCTTCTTTACAGGGACTGGCAACTATGCGGGCTTTGTGTTACCCATTTTTGTTGTGCCCTTGGCCAGTTCCTTGTGATGGAAAAAAAAATATATATATATATATATTCTTATTTCCTCCCCCCTCCCCTTGTTTTCCTCGGTGTAGCTATTCGCACCGTCACTGGTATTTATCTCAACATATTTTTTCGCAATCCCACGATCCTTCCCTTCACTTTTTCATTTCCTCTCCTACGTTCCACGGCACGCTACTAGTCGTTATTATGAAACCCAAATACCTGTGTCCAAACTCTACGAGATCATTAATCAAGATATGTTTTACAATGGACCTCGCATGGGGCAGGCTTCGTGGTGACCTTGCTTGACCAAGGGACATTACTGGTGCCAGAACACGTAAGGAGACACAAGGGGATGGGAGTGGAAGGGCGTGGGAAGAGCAAATGTGAGAGCATATTGGTGTGTTGAAATTTGTTTGCCCCGCTGCTGGTTCACGGAAAGAGGAAGAAAATCAGAGGTGACATCAAATCATCTGTGACCTGGTGTGCTGCCCCGGGATGTTAGGTCATCTGGAACTAGTAATTGGAGGTATAACTCGGCTGTATTTATGACCTGGGCTATTGGGTCATAAGGAAAGAGACAGCCGGAGGTGAAACCGTTCGCTTCGTGTGACCTTGAGTGCCTTGCCTATTTCTGGACTGGAATCACGACTTGCACAGTGAAAATGTTACGTGAAAATTCACACTTTTCACTGATTTCAAGTGTTAAAAGACCTCCCCCCAAAATAAAAGGGGGGAACATCCCGAGACGCGAGATAATTTAAGCATCATGATGTCCTCTTCCTTCCTCTCCCCCTTCCTTCTTCCTCCTCTTACTTCTCCTCATTCCTGGCTCAGCTGATTAAAGTAAACAGCTTTCGGGAAGAAATCTGACTCACTTTCTATTTCCAGCCGCACAAAGTAAGAGAAAAGATGATGTAAATGTCCATTGAAAGAAAAGAAAGTGGATCGACGTTAGTTTATGAGCCTGAGCCACTAAAATTTCCAAGATAAAATTCCGGGCGTAGTTTCGAGCGAAGAACCAAACATGAGAATAATTCCCAGGTTACTGTTTGTTGTGTGGAAGGTAAAGTGGTATGGTAATACACGTCAAAGTGGAGAAGTAGGAAGTGGAGGAGAAGTATGTGGGAGAGGATGACAATAAGATAGGAACAGGAGAAGGAACAGAAGGATGATGAGTAGGAGATTGAAGAAAAAGGGATTAATTGAAGAAGAGAAAATATATTAATATATTACAATTGAGGAAACCCTAAGTGAGGATGATAATGAGGCAGAGAGAGAGAGAGAGAGAGGAGGAGAGAGAGGAGAAGAGAGAGAAGAAAGAGGATGAGAGAGAGAAGAGAAGAGAGAGAGAAGAGGAAGAGGAGAGAGAGAGAGAGAGAGAGAGAGGAGAGAGGAGAGAGAGAGAGAGAGAGAGAGAGAGAGAGAGAGAGAGCAGAGAGAGAGAGACGAAGAGGAGAGAGAGAGAAGAGAGAGAGAGAGAGAGAGGAAGAGAGGAGAGAGTAGGAGAGAGGAGAGGAGAGAGAGCGAGAGCGAGAGCAGAGAGAGAGAGAAGAGGGGAGAGAGAGAGAGACGAGAGAGAGAGAGAGAGAGAGAGAGAGAGAGAGAGAGAGAGAGAGAGAGAGAGAGAGAGGAGAGAGAGAGAGAGAGAAGAGAGAGAGAGAGAGAGAGAAGAGAGCGAGACGAGAGAGAGGAGAGCGAGAGAGAGAGAGAGAGAGAGAGAGAGAGAGAGAGAGAGAGAGAGAGAGAGAGAGAGAGAGAGAGAGAGAGAGAGAGAGCCACAATGCAGCGAAAAACATTTTGGAAAACGAAGACTAAGAAAAAGAATCCGTGAGAAGGGACGGAAGTAATCGAGGGAATGAAAGAAAGGGAAAGGGTAGAGAAGCAAAAAGAGGAGAGAAGAAAAGAAAAAGAAACGATACATAAGACAGAAACAGATAAAAAACTATGCGAGAATAAACAAAACAAAAGTTCCCCATAAACAAGGATAAATATATGAAAAGGAGAAGACATATATAGGTAGAGAATGAAATCAAAGACAAAAAGGATTAAGAATACACGAGCACATAGAGAAAATAGAAGAAGGGAAAAAATAAATAATTAGGGATAAGAACTTGAGCATTAGAATACTAAAAAAAACTAATGAAAAGAAAGAAGAGAAAAAAAGGAGGAAAAACGGGAAAGTGAAGAGGATAAAAATGAAAGGAAAAAATGGAGAAAAGAGTCAAGATGAAAGGAAAGAAAGGGAAAAAGGAAAATATGACAGAAGAGAGAAAAGAAATAGAAGATATGAAAGAGATGTTAAAAGGTAATGGGAAGATAAGGAGAAAACTGAATAAGAGAGAAAATATGCACGGAAGGTATATATTCAAAGATGAAAAAAAAGGTTGAAAAAAACGATATAACATCAGTATTAAGAAATAAAATACATAAAAAAGAATATATAAATATAATAACATATAAAATAATATAAGGCGACCACTAGAGCAGCAGGAAAAAAAGTTTAATTATTTACAAAGTGAGTTTCAATTTGCAGGAGATGATGACGGACAAGACGAGGCGGCGACGTGCTCCTACTCGTCTTGTTTTTGAGAGTAGAATTTAGATGTTATTAATGGAATTCCCACCACTTCTCTCTCTCTCTCTCTCTCTCTCTTTGCTCTCTCTCTTTCTTGTAAACTAACGCATGGATCTGATAACAACCTTGCCTTCACATGAAACTGAAGACACACACACACACAAAAAAAAAACACACACAAAACACACATACACACACACACACACACACACACACACACAACACACACACACACACACACACACACACACACACACACACACACACACACATACCGATAGGCGTACTTACGCCGCATGCCTTACCCAATATACACAAACACACACACAAAAAAAGAAACACACAAACACACAAACACACACACACACACACACACACACACACACACACACACACACACACACCTCAGTTCTTTAAGGGAGATAATAACGTTGGTCTTACAAGTCTTTAAGATTGTGTACAGAAAAGCCCCTTGTTGGCGGCTGTTTGGTGGAGGGGAAGAGGGAGGGACGCGAAACAAAGGAGCGAGGGAATGAGGTAGTGAGCCAAGGTAAAAAGGAGGAAATGAGAGACAGAGAAAGGGATAAAAATGGAGACCATAAAGAGATGAGTGAGAAGACAAAGATGTGAAGGTTTGAGAAATGAGGAAAGAGTGAAGGAAAAATGAGTTTGTCAGAAGATGAAATGGAAAGTAGAAGAGACAAAGGAAAAAATATGTAAATTGTGAGAAGAAAAAAAAGATGGTTGAGAAATAGATGAAATGATGAAAGAAGTAAGAAATGAGAGATACAGGTAAGCTAAATATTGAGGAGATAGACGGAAAGGGAAACAATAGTATAGAATCTTTATATAGGATAAGGTAAGGTGATGATTTAGACAACTTGAATGCAATAAAGTAAAGATTACTACACGATGTCAAAACGTTGATACAAAATATCGAAGTCAGAAAGAATTGGAACATGAAATCTTAATACGAAAAATTTATGTAACAAGACTCGCTTACGATTTTTTTTCCCTTGCATAAAATTTATGAGAGAAAAATGGGAAGCACAAAATTACTTCCGTTCCTCCTTTCTCTTTCCATTCGCACATACAGGAAGAGGTAAAGGAAAGAATAAAAAAGGGGAACAAATCGAAGGACACAAACAGAAAAGTAAACAATTCTCCTTACAAGGCAGAGAAGAGATAAACATAAAATGGATGAAAAGCGGAAGGAACAAATGTGTGAAATGCGAGAGAGAGAGAGAGAGAGAGAAGAGAGAGAGAGAGAGAGGAGAGAGAGAGAGAGAGAGAGAGAGAGAGAGAGAGAGAGAGAGAGAGAGAGAGAGAGAGAGAGAGAGAGAGAAGAGAGAGAGAGAGAGAGAGAGAGAGAGAGAGGAGAGAGAGAGAGAGAGAGAGAGAGAGAGGAGGAGAGAGAGAGAGAGAGAGAGAGAGAGAGAGAGAGAGAGAGAGAGAGAGAGAGAGAGAGAGAGAGAGAGAGAGAGAGAGAGAGAAAAAAAAAAATGTTGGGATGGAAAATGGAAGGGAGACAGTATGAGTGTAGGAGGGGGGGGGGGAGGGGAGGCAAGAAAGGCACTTCTAACACTGGGAATATTTCGCTTCCATACCTACACTTTAATTCTTTTTCGATAATGAAATTGTTTCCCTTCTTTCATTCCATTATTTGCATTAGATAAATGCCTATAGTATCTGCCTCTCCCTCTTTTCCCCTTAAAGAGAGAGAGAGAGAGAGAGAGAGAGAGAGAGAGGAGAGAAGAGAGAGAGAGAGAGAGAAGAGAGGAGAGAGAGAGAGAGAGAGAAGAGAGAGATATGATGAGTGACGAGGAGATGAAGCGGGGAGATGAAGGAGGGAGAAGAGGGGCACAGGGAAGGATATGAGTGGTTTTCCCCGTCTCATCAGTGGCTTTGTATGAGTGACAGTCGGACTACCTCTTTCCACCCCCCCTCTTTTCCCCCCATGGCACCCCCGCCCCTCTACTGATGCAGGTGACGGCTGACAGGTGGCACTCATTACCGCGAATAAATGAGTTGTGATCGATAATGCAAGTGGTGGTGGTGACAGTGAGGGTGGTGGAAATGGTGACAGTGGTGGTGACAGTGGTGGTGAAAACAACGGAATACACGTGGCTCACCAGATTCAGAAAATTTGCACGCTGTGAATTTTTCAATATATCTATGTAGGCGGAATACCAAAGGCGTTTACCGAAAAAAAGTTTAAATGTTCTGGTAATTACCTTTTCGAGAGTAATTGTTCACACACTCACCCTTGGTAGCTGGGGATGAGTAAAGGTCCAGGAACACAATTTTTACTCACTGTTTATGCTGGAAAGTTAATGTGTGGTTTCGTGAGGATTGATTAGATACGCCAGGGTAATTGGTTTGTTTCCATTACCTGTTGTAGATATCTACCAGCGCCAGAATATATATTTTAGGCTGGAAGATAGCTCACATTAGAGGCATAGACTGGCTTGTAGAATGTTTTTTGTGTGTTAATATCATTAAAATGAATCATCTTTCTTATTAAAGCTTATAATGCGCACAAAATGTGATTAAAATACCCGATATGTAATTTCGAATGAATTTTGTTTGATAATTTATAAAAAGGAAATCACGTATATTTGCCGTCTTTTATGAATATTCAGACGTATTTCTCTATTTATGCTATATTCTGAATACGTCTAACATTCAGCAGCAACTCCATTAAATATGAAAAACTAAAAATTTGTATTTCCGAAACTCTGCCTCCGGTACGATATCTTCTCGTTGTCGACAATGCGGCGAAATCAAAACAACTTTACTTTTAGCCTCCTCCACTCTGCACATTACACCAACCACACCAAGAACCACGTGCCGCACTGATATCAACAATACCAAGACAGGTCTTAGACTCTTATTTTGACTTATTCTTGGACGTTTTGAAACAAAAACACCTCTTTTGCAGAGAGCGGTGCTTGTCTGTCACACTGAGTGGCTGTTGAGCTTGAGGGGGTGTTGGTTGGGCCTTCATGTCCATCAATGACCTCTTGTCCTTGGCACTGTAGAGTATTTTACTTCCTAGATATAATTAGTGGGCAGTTTTTCCCCCACGCTTTACATGCAAACATCACTGGATCCGGATGTTCTAGTATGGGTCCATTCCTCCAGTCAATAAAGTTAAAAAAACAGATAGCGTGATTCCCTATAGCCTTCCAGCCCAGTGGCCGCTTGCACCTCTCCTCTCACAACTTCCTTCTTCTTGTTTCTCTCTTGGTAGGGGGAATTTGACCCATCCTTCGACTGCTTTAATTCCTTTGTGATGATTTTTTAAAGTCTGGAGTCTGATTTGCAGTCAGCCACGGCACACGCATAGTTCGGCATGCTTGCAAATGTTTACAAAACTAGTGCCTGGTGGTTGGATTGTACAATTTGGCGATTGAATATTCGGATATAAAGCAGCTCTTTTGTCATAAAAAACATAATAAAGCATCTTAAAACCCTATAACTTTGTTAATTATCATGTTAAATAGAATGTTTGTTTTTGTTTTCAGTATCAATATACAATATGATAATCCATGTTTACGTTAATAGTTTCCGGAACATGGGATTAAACTAGCTGACTCCTCAACACTCACTGACTCAGTAATAACGAACTGGACGAAACCGGTATCAGTAATACAATATTACGTATACCTATACCCTGATATCCCTTAACACAATATCAGCTCAAAAATCTCTTAATATATGTCTTTTGATGCCCGCAATTATATTTGTTTCATATCGACACACACACACACACACACACACACATACACATACACGAAACCACATGCTTCATAACTATTATTTTACAACAATAGTATTTTTTTCACGCTATTTTGGAATTGTGGAACCATTTTCTTCCTTCCTTCTTCCCTCTCGCATTCTTCCTATTCACTTGTACTTTTCTCATCCACTCCTCTCCTCGTCGCTCCGCTCACTCCCCCTGGGCGCCGTGTCCTCCGCGTTTGCCTTCCGGTACACACACAGTCATGTTTGAGATAAACACGGTATACGTATGTATTAAAGCTTCATCCCCTTTAGTGAGTTTTTTCCGCAACAGATGGCGCAGTCGGTTCACTTGGTCAGCTGTTTGGTGGGGCTGCACGGCCGGCGTTACTTGCGCCCCCAATCGCCACCTGACGTCTTAATTAGGAGGTCCTATGGGTGAGACGGGTCGCTGCATAGGAATGACCAGAGCAGGCAGACAACGTTAGTAAGTTTTTTAGTTTTTTGTTTGTTTTACATCTGTGCCTATAGCGCCTGTAGGCAGTGACCTCCAGGGGTAGGATGGTAGGCCCTGGATGTTCACTTGAGGACTGTGATGGTTGGCCTTCGCCCATTGTGGCGCAGACAGCATTTTTATAGGGACGCCCGTGATTAGAGGCTCATCCCGCCCCCCTGTGTCCTCCGATGCACTCGCAAGGTAGAGTTAATGGGCAGCATGTGGGTGTTCCTAGGCCACTCAACGGTGCATAAATATTTTAAGTGGATTTTGATTCTCATCGGGGATCGAACTCGGGCCTCCGAGAACGCCACTCGGAGACGTTAACCACTCTGTTACCGCCTCCTCTAAGGCGAAGCGCCTCGTATACGGGTGGGTGACTGTGCAGAGGCAGCGGATCGGGGTAAGTCAGGAGAACCGATGAGGATTGCTAAGAAGTGTAAAGTTTCGAAAGGAAGACGTGAAATTTCTTCACGTCTTATATTAAGTATTTATAATGAAGGTAAGCCATGCTGATCCTGCCCTCCTGGTGTTGGAAATATGATGAAGCAGATGAAGTTAAGTGGCGGGTGATACTGTGCAACCATGATATGGAAGAGGAGGAGGAATAAGAAGGAGGAATAAGAAGACGAGGAGGAGGAGGAGGAGGAGGAGGAGGAGGAGGGGGAGAAAGCTAGCATATTCACATACACCTGTGTTAAGGCCTCCCTCATGTAACCAGTTGAAAACTTGGCATTTCACACCCATGGGTTACTCTTATCAGTCTTATCAGATATAACATCAACCTACTCATATGGGTTATTCGAAGTGTAGCGAGACAGGGTGGGCAGGGCGTCCCTCTGAAGGAGATGGATAGGAAGAAAACTGAGGCATAATATAAAGAGGAGGGAGGATGAGACGGAGAGGGGGAAAGGAGGGCAGAGGAGGGGGGGGTTACATCAGTCTCTCGAAGCCGCCTTGAGCCTCAGCAACTCCCTGGATTAGCGCGGCTTTGCCTCGGCGTTGTTGTTGATACACTTTGTACATTGCCTACTGGGGCTTGTCTTACCTCTTCTAATTCTTCCTCCTCTCCTTCTATTCCTCTTTCCTCCATCTCCTTTCTTTCCTTTTTATTTTGTATCATCCCTCGTTGCCTTCTACTCCACTTCTTCCTTCCTTTATTCTTTCTTTATTTCCTCAAATTCTTCTTGCTTTTTCTATTGTGTTTCACAGCCCATTTCGGTTTTTTTCAATATTATTTTTCCTCCTCGTTCTTTTCCGGACTATTTCTTTACATGCGCATTTTACTTTTATATTCCCTCATTCCCTCCCTCACCACCCACTCCCACATACACACACACACACACACACACACACACACACACTTATTAAGCACGGCCCAATTATGTGTTGATCATTGGATAAAACAATCAACAATATCTAAGTTGATCACACTCGGGCTTTCAAGTTATATGTATGACATGCATACAGATTTTCCTTCCCCCTTTACCTCTCTGGCCCTAATTGTTGCGCTGGTAATATCATGAGTTAATTTATCCTGAATGTATTTGAACAGGGGGATCGTATTTGTATTATCAACACTAATATTATTATTATTATTTATGTTTTCATTATTAGTATTCTCATTATTATTATTAGAAGTAGTAGTAGTAGTATTGTTTAGACATATAGACATTTCTAAAAGCAAGTGATGAAGGAGACACGGGCTGGGAAGTGAGTACTTTATTCCTGACTAGTTTCGCCTTTACTGGGGTTCTTCGGAGGACTATAGCTTATATATATATATATATATATATATATATATATATATATATATATATATATATATATATATATATATATATATATATATATGTATATATATATATATATAAATGCAGGGTAGAATCATATATATATATATATATATATATATATATATATATATATATATATATATATATATATAAGTATATATACATATGTAATATACATATATATATATATATATATATATATATATATTATATATACATATGTAATATATATATTTTTTCTCTTCATATATACAAATATATATATATATATATATATATATAATATATATATATATATATATATATATATATATATATATATATATATATGATTCTACCCTGCATTTTTCAACGTCGTTTATTAGACGTCTAACTCAACAGGAACTAAGTGATTCACGGAAAGATGCCACCGACCACCTAACTTCTGATCTTTCTATAATTTCTGATTGGGGCAAACCTTGTTTTGTTCAATGCCTCAAAAACCCAATTTCTTCACCTATCTACTCGACAAAACCTTCGAGATAACTATCCCCTCTTCTTCAATGACACTCAACTGTCTCCTTCTTCTACAATGAACATTCTAGGACTATCCTTTACTAAAAATCTGAACTGGAAATCTCACATCTCATCTCTTGCTAAAACAGCTTCTATGAAGTTAGGTGTCCTGTGGCGTCTGCGTCCTTTTTTTTCTCCCTCCCAATTGCTTGCTCTCTACAGGGGCCTTATCCGCCCATGTATGGAGTATGTCTCACATGTTTGGGGAGTATCCACTCATACAGCTCTCCTAAACAGGGTTGAGTCAAAAGCTTATCGTCTCATCAACTCCTCTCCTCTGACTGACTGTCTTCAATCTTTAAATCACCTCCGCAATGTTGCTTATCTTGCTCTCTTCTACCGTTATTTTCATGCTCACTGCTCTTCTGAACTTGCTAACTGCATGCCTCCCCCCCTCCCGCGGCCTCGCTGCACAAGACTTTCTACTCATTCTCATCCCTATTCTGTCCATCTTCCTAATGCAAGAGTTAATCAGTATCTCTACTTTTTCATCCCTTTCACTGGTAAACTCTGGAACTCTCTTCCTGTTTCTATTTTTCCACTTTCCTATGACTTACATCTTTTCAAAAGAAGAGTAACAAGACACCTCCCGAACTAAATTGGCTCACCCCTCTTTTTTATTTTATTCTCTTACTGTCTTCTTTATAGGGACTGGCAACTAAGCGGGCTTTGTGTTACCCATTTTTGTTGTGCCCTTGGCCAGTTCCTTGTGAAACGAAAATTAATAAAAAAAAAAAAAAAAAAAAAAAAAAAAAATATATATATATATATATATATATATATATATATATATATATATAATATATATATATATATATATATATATAATAATATTATATATTAATATATATATATATATACATATGTATATAGTAATATATATATATATATATATACATATAATATATATATATATATATATATATATATATATATATATATATATATATATATATATATATATATATTATATATATATATATATATATATATATATATGTATATTATATATATGTATATATTTTATATATAATATATATGTATATATTTATTATAAATATATTTATTTATTAATATTCATTCTATGCAAGAAGGGGGGCATGGCAGGGGAGGCGGTAGAAGAGTGGTTAGAGTCTCCAAGTGGCGTTCTCGGTGACTCGAATTCGATCCCCGAAGAAAACCAAAATCTTTCTGCACCGTCGAGTGGTCTAATAACACCCACATGCCCTGACTGACCATTAACTCTACCTTCAATTGCGAGTGCATCGAAGGACACAGGGGGCGGCATGAGCCTCTAATCACAGGCGTCACCCTAAAAATCCTGCCTGCGCCACCAAGGGCGAGGGCCAACCATCACAGCCCTCAAGTGAACCTCCAGAGCCTACCATACGAGCCCTGGGTCACCACTGCCTACAGGCGCTATAGGCAATAGGCACAAATGTAAAGATAAAAAGACAAACGTAATTACATAAGTGAAAAAAAAAAAAAAAAAAATAGAAGCATGCCCCCCTCCCCTCTGTACGCCACTGCCTTCTCCTCTCAATAACGTACCGGATTGCCTATCGCCTTCCTCACCGACCAGTTGGACACCATCATGGCCACCCGCGACTGCCAGTACACAGTTGTCGTTGGCGACCTGAATCAGCACTTGGTGAACAGGGCTTTCATACAGTTGACAGTGGTCCACGGGCTCACCAACCATGTTACCTTTCCCACACACGTGCGTGGTGGCTCTCTGGATCCTGTGCTCACTGATCTTCCTGCAGACACTGTGCAGTGCAGCGTAGTTGAACAGAGCTTTTAGCTCTGATCATAATGCAGTGCTCTCCCACATTGGCCTCAACCCCGCCAGCGAGGAAACATGCCAGCGGGTCATATGGCTCTGGGACCGAGCTGACAGACTGGCCATCAAGCGCGCCCTGACTGCCACTGACTGAGCCGCCACACTGTGGTGCTGCGGATCACAACGGGTCCTCATTCACCGCCACCCTCCATGTTGTGCGGGACCAACCGAGGCCCACGAGAGAGAAGGCCTGTTCGGTGGGGGGGTGAGAGAGTGATGACGAGACAACAGTAGTGCTTCATTTCATCAGAGCTGATTCAGACGTGGACGTGAGAGGTCACGGCGTGTCTCCAATAGGACGAAAGTTGAGACCTATTTATTGAGGTAAACATGCCTTTCATGTGTTGTGTCCCAAATTGTAAAGGGAATTATCGAAAAGGACCAAGAGTCAGTGTTTTTTCTATTCCAAGAAGTGAGGATGAGTCGGACAAGTGGTTGCAGGCTATCATGAGAGACCACTACACTCCAAATAAAAACAGCAGGGTAAGTAATGTGTTGCTGTTGTAATCAATTTTTTTTAATAAAAACACGTTTAGCTTGAATTCTATATTAATTTAGTATTACAGGATGGATATAGCATTGTTAGAATCAGTGCAGAGAAGGATGACCAAAACGATGCAGGGGATGCGTAACTATAAGTTATGAGAGGAAATTGAAGCTATTGAATTGACACTCAACTCGAGAAGCGGAGAGTAAGGGGTGGTCTGATAGTTGTTAAGTCGTTAAAGGGATATAATAGAGGAGATGTTGGGCCTCGAGATACTTAAAATCTTAAGTTAAATTTCATATTTCCAGTCATTTTTAATATTTTGAATGGTTAAACATGGTTGGCAAAATTCCAAATAACCGTAATATATAAGTAGGAAATAAACAACGGCAGAGTTATGGAAAAGGAGGTTAACAATGTTCAACTCTTTATCAGGTATGTGAACTGCACTTCAAACCTGAGGATCAAGTATATGATACTACGTTCTTCGGTGAGGCTACTGAGAGAAAGCTGATGGCAAAGCTCGACAGACCTAGGACCTGGCTACATCATTAAGGAAAGAAAATATTTTTGTTGATGCATATACTGTATTATGCATGTTAATAAAATGTATATAATGTATGTATATATTTTTCTTATGCTTAACCTTGCTGGGGTAATGCTTTAATCTGCATGTAATTTGTCAAAAACTAATAATGCAAAATATGATCACTTAAAACGTTAGACACACTGCATTTTACAGGGGAGAGAGTTAACCCCTTCACGCCCATATCTTTCCTTTCCTATATAAAATCGTCTGTTGTTAGCCATAAAATTACGAAAAGTAACTGAATATACCAAAATAGTTAGTTGACAAGGATACTAAGCAGGTCATATCTATAAAACATTGCCTATATTCACTAAAAATCGTCTAATGATACCCAAATTACAATGGAAATTACGTTCTGGGTCTCAAGGGGTTAGTTAAGTCCAGCCTGTGAACACTGAGCTGAGCGCACTACTGTTGTGACGTATTACCCCCACCGAAGAGGCCTTCTCTCTCGTGGGCCTGGGACCAACACGTCCCTCACAGGGCGTACCATGCTGAGCCACGAAACCAGCCGTGGTTCGGATTCAGGGGTCGCCTTGCCGCGGAGGAGAAATACCAGGCCTGGGTGCGCCGTAAGAGCCAACCCACCTAGAGGAACAAAGCCCTGCACCGCGCCGCCTGTAAGACCATGACCAGGACAGCTTCATGGACCAGGAAGAGGTGAAAAAATGATGTAAGGAGGAAACTAACCTCCAACCAAGTTGACCCCAAACAATGGTGGTCCTTGGTGAAAGAGAGGATAGACACTGCCACCCAGGAGAGGATCGCGCCCCTCATAACTCCAGCTGGAGACTGGGTGGTGAAAAACCAGGAGAAGGGAGACCTCCTGGCGACACACTTCAGCAGGAAGATGAATACACAGGAGCCAAAGAGGCAGCCACCTCGCCTCGCCCGTCTGTGTCACCTGAACCTGGATAACGGATGACACCGTGGTCCGCCTCCTGCCCACTGTCAACACCAAAAAGGCGCCTGGGCCTGATGGTGTGAGTCCCTTCCTGCTCAGGCACTGTGCAGAGGAGGTGACAGGGCCCCTCACGCACATCTTTCAGCAGTGCCTCCAAACGGGCCAACGTTTGCCCAAACAAGCCTGCAGGAAGGAGGAAGGCCAAGGGTTAATATATAGCACGTATATGACCATGCTGGGCTTCCTTGCTGTGTTATGTAATGGGCTAAGACCGTGGCAAGACACATGGACTGGTGAAATTTGGAAAAAAATTATATGGGAATAAAAAGGAATGGATAGTATTAGAGGAAGACCGGATGTAGATTTTTCAATATTTGCGTATGCGGATATCTATTATCAATACTTACGGATGTGGATATTTTCAGCCATTAAGAGTTTTAGCTACAGATAATTGAAATTTGAAGTTACTAAGCGATGAATATATAATTAATATATTAGGAAATAGGGGAATCAAGAATATATTAATCAAATTATGCTACAATTTCAATTGTCTGTTATCACTCCGTTAGCAATATGAGGCAACTGATTTCCCTTCTTTTGTATTTAGGCCTATAGCGCCTGTAGGCATTGACCTCGAGGGCTCGGATGGTCACTCTCGGATGGTCAATCCTTCAGGATGCTCACGGAGTGAGACCCTGGAGGATCACTTGAGGGCTGTGATGGTTGGTCCTCGCCCGTGGTGGGATTTTGTTAGTGACGCCTGTGATTAAAGACTCCTGATGCCCTTCGATGAACTCGCAATCGAAGAGAGTCAATGGGTAGCATGTGGGTGTTCTTAGGTCACTAGACGGTGCAGAACAATTTCAGTGAATTTTGGGCCCCTTATACAAGTGACAGCCCGCTACCCGCGACCAGCCCTTCACCAGTCCAACAGGAATCGATCAGGAATCGTTCGGGTGCGGGATATGGACAATTGTATGATCTTCTCTTTTTTTTTTTTATTTTTTTTTAAATGTTAGTAAATCTGGTGTTATTAGAGCTAAAGCTCTAGGTTTTACACTAGAGCTATCTATAGCTACATATAATATAAAACAGACATTTTATATTTAATAATAATCTAGGCCATCAACCAGCTGTTCACCCCCGGCTTAAAGTAATCGTCCAGACCATTTCATCATTCCTGATTTAATGCAGTCAAAATATAGCCATGATCGAGTATATCAACAATATATTGTCACTTTTTGCATCCAGTCACCCGTTTTTAAATGATCCGCATTCAAAATCTGTAAATTCCCCGAGCTCTCAAAAAACAACTGGCGGACAGCAGACGACGCACCACGGCTCGGCAACGTCACACGAGTGAGCCTCCCAGCCCGGCCCTATAAAAATACACGGAGACTCGGAGAAAAATGTAGTACTTGGGGAATTTTGGGTGTTTCTGATATTTTTTTTTTGCGATGTGGAATATACTTGCATCCTTCATGGATACAGCAAGAAAGCTGTGCCTTTGCAGAGAGCTTAGCACCCATTTCCGACCTATTTGACCATGATAATGTCTGTGCAGCGCCTGACAGTGGCGGGTGAGAGGAGCGCGGTGTGAAGCACATTGTCTAGCCGCGCCCCTCTCACCCGCCACTGCCAGGCACTGCACAGACATTATCATGGTCAAATAGGTCAGAAATGGGCGCTAAGCTCTCTGCAAAGGCACAGCTTTCTTGCTGTATCCATGAAGGATGCAAGTATATGCCACATCGCAAAAAAAAAATATCAGAAACACCCAAAATTCCCCAAGTACTACATTTTTCTCCGAGAATCCGTGTATTTTTATAGGGCCGGGCTGGGAGGCTCACTCGTGTGACGTTGCCAGCAAGTTTCCCGCCACGGCTGGAATGGGGCTGTTGTTTTTCCTGCGCTTTTTACAAAAGTCATGTTCTCTAGAGAAATAAGGCGTGGAAATTAATTATTTTTTGTGGATTAGGTATTTTGAATGAACATTCAACATAATTATGCAAATAAAAAATGGGTCTGGACGATTACTTTAAGGTCTTGTAGCGAGGCATGGTGGTGGAGGTCGGTTTGGTGAACTAACTGGTTCTACAGACGGCCGTAGCGGGGTAAGAAGGAACGTAGGTGGTGCTCTGTCCTGGAGAAGGGCACAGTCACTTGCTCCTGTCTTGTGTGGGGCGACACAGGTGGAGTGAAGGGGCGGCGGGGGCGTGGGGAGCTTGATGGCTGCCAGGTGAGGCGTGTGGAGATTTAGGCCCGTACCGAGAGTCAAAGCGGATAGAGCGACGAATGACGAACGGCAGACCTTCGCTTACCATATAAGGCGTTTGTTTTGGAAGGAAGAGCAGCGAGGAAAGTTGGTGGTCAAGGTTGAAGACATGGGTACACCCGTGTCTTCGCTCAACCTTCGATGAATTTTTATTACATTCCTAATCTGGAGGGATTAAGAGATATGTTAACAATATACTTTCCAATATGTATTTAATTATAAGTACAAGATTATCAGGTATTACATATGCGACAATAAGTGATTTCAGTGACAATAATGCAGGAGGTTCAGTGTAGCGGGGTGGCTATTGCTTGAGCCTCCCGCCATCCTCAAGGTCGCTGCCAGAACCCGCCAGGAAGTTTCTCTTACCGCACATTTACATGAGCGGTAAGACAACCTTACGTATACACGCTTCTACTGTTAATTAACTTCATTAAGTATATATTTCACAAACTTCATAGCCGATCGCAACGTTTCTGTTGATGTTTTTTGATGAGTATACGGGCAAATTCGCATTATAGACTATTTATAGTCGTACAATGGCAACGGATTTTGAAGGAACATTGGTACCAATACACCGCCGCGTGATACCTAAACCAACCCTGCCTTCCTGTTCACTCTCGGTAACGATTTGAAGGTTCTGCCGTTCGTCGCTCTACCGCCTTGACTCTTGGTACGGGCCTTAGTGCCTTGTGCATGACACATAAACCTGCCACATCCCTGCGCTTTTGGAGGGGTTGGAAGGAATCAGGCGCGTGGTGGGGACGTTCGTCGTTAACCAGTCGCTGGGCTCTCCTCTGGAAGCGGTCTAGTGTGGCCAGGTAAGAGGGTGGGCAGGAAGACCATTCTAAGGGGTAGTATTCGATTAGGGGACGTACCTGAGCCTTGTACAGGACCTCAACCCCCTTGGCATCCAGAAGGTGGGAGATGCGCCGGACACAGCTGAGTCTCCAGGCCGAGTTTTTAGCAACTCTCCTGGCATGACTGGTGAAGGTCAGTCCCGCGTCAAACTACACCCCAAGGATGGAGATGGATCTCTGAAGCGGGAGTGATCTGCCCTCAAGCTGTATGTCCGGTGCAGGCAGGTTGGCGATGTCTTGCCTGCGGGAGATAAGCAGAGCCTGGGTTTTGTCAGGGGCCAGGCTGACCTGCCATCTACTACTCCAGGTGACGATGTTGGCCAATGCCAGGTTGATGGGGCACACCGTGTCCTGCCAGTTACGTCTGTCGCAGGGGAAGGCAAGGGTGCAGTCGTCAGTGTAGGCCTGGGCCTCAGGAATGAGCTGGAGAATGTCATTGAAGTAGACATTCCACAGAAGAGGCCCGAATACGCTGCCCTGCGGGACGCTGGCGTGGATGGGTTGCTGGCTGGAAGTGTGGCCGTTGATCACCATCCGTAAGGTCCTGTCATGGAGGTAGTCCTTGATGAGCTGCAGCAGGGCGCCGCGCACCCTCAGGCTCCTCAGCTTGGCAGCGAGACCTCGGTGCCACACCCGGTCAAAGGCTCCGGCGATGTCCAAAGCCACGACAAAGGTGTCCATTCCTCTATCCAGCGAGTGGTTCCAGGAAGCAGATTGAAGGAGGAGCAGGTCTGCAGCTGATCTTCCCTGTCTGAAACCAAATTGGATGGAGTTGAGGAGATGGTGGGCGTCCAAGAAGGTGTTGATCTTGGCGGTGATGAGGGACTCCAGGATTTTCTCAACAGTGGTGAGGAGGGAAATTGGGCGGTAGTTCTTTGGGTCCAGTTTGCTGTTTTTTTTGTGGATGGCCACCACTCTTGCTTCTTTCCATTGCGTGGGCCACTTGCACGAGGAAAGGATGTTGTTGAAGATGATGGTGAGTGGTGGAGCTAGCTGGGCAGCACATCCCTTTAGAAGGTGAGGGCTGATGCTCTCTCTCTCTCTCTCTCTCTCTCTCTCTCTCTCTCTCTCTCTCTCTCTCTCTCTCTCTCTCTCTCTCCTCTCTCGCTCTCTCCTCTCTCTCTCTCTCTCTCCTCTCTCCTTTTCCTATTTACTTTCCTGCCCTTCTCCTCCTTATTCTCATTGGTGTGTTTTGAATTCGCTTTCTTCCCTCTGTTATATTCAATCTTCTTCTCTTCTCTTCTCCATCCCCTCCTTTCTCCTATCTTTTTTTGAATGTCGTCCATGATAAATCTTTCCGTCCTCCATTCCTTTGTCAATGGATAATTTGACATGCTGAATCCGAGATATATCAGGACTGTCCTTAGATACTCAAGTCTTTAGGAATTGCCGTGTAGGTTTGACATCATGCCGAATATAGTAGAGGAAACGAACCTTAACTATGATAACGTCGCTGCGAAGTATAATACCCATCAGGAATATGTTGTCTCCAATGTAGGTTGTGTAGTACTGCAGATAGGTGAAATATTTAGAAGAATTGTGGGTTTGGTGAAACAAGCATTAAATTTGGCAGACAATTAAAAAAGGTGCTTGGGAAGATATTTGGCTATAGGGCCATTCCAGATTCATTCCATAAGTGGAGTGCTTGCCATTTTACAAAATGGCTGCCAAAATATCTTCTCAAATGTTGTATCCGCCATAGCAATGGTGCTCTGTGCACTCTTTTATGCACTTTTACTTTATGTTTTTCCACTACTTTTTTTTTCTCTCTCTAGTTTTTCTACTCTAGTGGCATATGTAATTGTTTTGGGTACAATAGATGTGGTATTAGTCACAAGATAATTATAATAAAATACATTTTTAATATTATTTGGAGCCAGAAGGCTCACATGATGGCTTGTGAATTATGGCCTTGGATTCAGGAATGCAGGTTTTTGTTAGACTGTGATGTTCATTTAATATAGAATCCAGCTAATTTAATCACTTTCACATATTTTGACCCAGCTTCAGCATGTAGACAGACTGGACATAGACTATAGACATTGTCTGGGATCTGTACATGGCAGACAGCTTGAAGGCGGACACTCGCAGCAAGAGAGAAAAGGGAGTTAGGAGACGAGTCGAGCCATCAAGTGCAGTTCCTGGAAACTGGCAAGAGTTTCTCCGCATCAACGACAACAAGATGGAGCTGTTCTCCTTCCTGGCTTCTAACGTGGCAGACATTGACACCAACAAACATCTCATCACCACACAAGGCACTGGCGTTCTTTGCTCCAATCGCCAGGACGTGTCAGCTCTAGCGCCATGCACGCATGAGGAGGCTGACACTCGTATCCTCCTGCACCTACAGGATGCCGTACAACAGGGGTACAGCAAAGTGTCAATACGCACAGTTGATACAGACGTGGTAGTCCTGGCCATAGAATCAGCCAATCGCCTCAACATCTCTGAACTGTGGATTGCCTTTGGAGCTGGGAAGAGCTTCAGGTTCATCGCTGCTCATGAGATCGCCAAAGCTCTTGGTCCTGACCGATGTATGGCCTTGCCGATGTTCCACGCCTTCACTGGATGTGACACGGTGTCCTGTTTTGGCGGCAGGGGCAAGAAGACTGCATGGGACACCTGGACCACCTATGGAGACGTCACACCAGTATTCTGCGCCTTGGGTGCCATGCCAGACCCACGTGCCGTTGACAAGTGGATGCAACCACTGGAGCAATTTGTGGTCCTGCTGTACGATCGCACCAGCACAGAGGAGGGTGTGAACCAGGCAAGGAAACAGCTGTTCAGCAAGAAAGGCAGAGCTATTGATAGTCTGCCTCCTACACAGGCTGCACTCATCCAACACACCAAGAGAGCTCTCTACCAGGCTAGTCACTGTTGGGCCCAAATGATGACCCCTGCTCCAGAGCTTCCGTCACCAAGTGAATGGAGCTGGAACAAGAAGCCTGGTGGTGGATGGAGTATAACCTGGACGACCCTACCAGAAGCATCAGAAGCTTGCAGGGAACTCTTGCGATGTGGCTGCAAGAACGGCTGCAGAGGACGCTGCAAATGCCAGAAGGCGGCTCTTCAGTGTACAGATCTTTGTCAGTGCGGTGGACAGTGCTCTGAGTGACGCGGCTCACAGAGAACAGTTCATTATTGTTTGGACACAATTTCCATCCTATTGACTTGCAATTAGACTATAATAAGCTATTGCGTGTACCTCTGCTACCTACAAAAACAGAAGAAATAATTCTGGGCTGTTTGACGCACTTGACGAAGTGGTCCTGATTTCAAAATCGTAACATGACGTAAAGATGATAATTCTTATTTTTTAGCTCAAACTAGTAATTATTTGCCATTTCAACTGTTATGTAGACAGTAAAATTACTGATGTATGATTTATAATACAAAGGAAAAACATTCCCACCCCTAGAATTGATTTAACCTACAATATCAAAGAATTTCAAATAAGCGATGGCGGCCATCTTGAAAATGGCCGCCATTTTTGTCACAGGTCGAATCTGAGATGGCCCTAAATCTAAAAATCACCACTGAGGCATAGTCTACCTGCGGACCAAATTCCATGCTTGTTTCATCAAACCCACAATACTTTCACCTATCTGCAGT
>JACEEZ010005504.1:222500-225000 GCA_016584305.1 Chionoecetes opilio | reverse complement strand
AGCTCTTGTGAGTCCTCGGTGGATTCGGGATTTTTCTCACTTAAGCGGCCGACCCGACCCGACCGTCACGCTTTTCAGGAGCTTATATCTTTGGAATCCCGCTTCCGATTGACAAGCGGTCTTCGCCATCTGATAGCCCCATTCAATACCTATTTGTGTTAACATGTTTTGTCTCATGTGAGGGGCCAGCATGGCGCGTGGCGCGTGCCGCGTGAGAGGTGTCAGACAACGTTATCTTGCTATAGCTGAGAAACGGCTGTACTGACTAAGTTGAAATTTGGTGTGTGGTTTGAGACCACACACCTAGCAATGTCACACAGGTCAAACTCCGGGTGACGCCGCACGTGCGCACGTGCGGCGGGTTTCTACGGGCTCGCTCGTCCCTCGCCGATTAAGGCGTCTAACTGGTTTACTAGTAGTCTATAAGTTACACTAATTATGTCCAGAGGGCATCAGCCAGGCATTCACTGCACACTTGAAGATGTGGAGTGTGGTGGCCTGGTGTATGTCAATCTGTCGCACTATACGGTTCCACAGCCTGCTGTATCGCGGCAGGAAGGAGCGGGAGAAGGTCTCTGTCCTGGCGAAGGGAACAATGAGTTGTTGGTCCCTCTTGTGGGCGTCCCTGGTGGAGTATGGGTGAGGTGTCGCCCACGGCTGCCGGAGTGTAGTGAGGTGCGGGGCGCCATGCTTGAGGATCTTGTACATCTTGCACAGGACGGCCACTTCTCGCCTGTGTTGTAGGGGCTGTAGGGGGGCGAGCTGCATGTCTGGTGCTGCATTCAGGAAGATGAGCCGCTGGGAACGGCTCCGCCGCTTAAGACGGAGGCGCCGCTTAAGTAATTAATATTATTTGCCAGAGGAGACTTTATGGGAAGATTTTTAACGAGGGCGGGAAGTTTGTGAGGAAGGCAGAAGGGTGGGAGGGAGTGCCAGGAAGGGAGGGAGGGAGGGAAAGTAAGAAATGGGTGGAGAAAATAAAAGTGGCTCCATGGGTGGGTCACGATGGGAGGAAGGTGGGTCACGGAAGGGAGGAAGGAGGAGGAAGGAAAAAAAGTCTGCAGCTAACTTAGGAGAATAAAATACGAGGTGGTGGTGGTGGTAGAGGTGATTGAGGGGGAGGTAAGGCACCTACTTTGGTCAGTTACCGGCGTTGTGAATTATGGAAGGATCGCAGCAAATAACTGATGATATAAAGGAGATAGAGCTGTTCGACCATATCCAATCTTTACTTTTACGCGATCTTCACTTTAAGCCCACGATGGAAGACAACAATGAAGATGATGGTGATATACGAGACGTTGACAAAATTATGATGATTCTTTATGTATGTAACTAAAAAATTGTCAGATTATGTGTGTGTGTGTGTGTGTGTGTGTGTGTGTGTGTGTGTGTGTGTGTGTGTGTGTGTGTGTGTGTGTGTGTGTGTGTGTGTGTGTGCATGTGTGTTTGGGGAAGGGGTGGAGGGGGAGGGGCGTGGATGGAGAGGGGCGTAATGTGAGAGGAAGACAAATGTGAATTTACCAAAGGGAGAAGAAGAGAAGAAGAGTTGAGATTGAAGTTACGATATGAATCTAAGGTAAATTTACGATCTACAGGTTAATGAGAAAGAGGATGGGAGAGAAAAGAGACATTTGAAGGGAAAGGGTGGGAAGTGGATAGAGCAACATGGAAAGAAAGGTGAATTGAAGGGACGGAAATTAAGAGGCGATGAAATGGAACAAATGACAATTCAAGAGATATGGATGGGTTGGAAGTTATATGAATGTCTCAGGGGTAACACAAACAGCGTCGTCACCTTCTGCGACAACAGGTGTTCGATCGTGGCCATTATAACGATTTGACAACAGAAACGATGATGAAAATAACAACAATGGAGAAAAAACATTACATCATAAAATCATCTGATTTCAGTCTGCTTGTCCGTCAGTACGTCTGTCAGTCCGTTTGTGTTTTTCGCCTCTTGTAGGTCTCACGGCTTCTTGTAGCTTCCTTATTTTCTTATGTAACTGGCAGTACATTACAGGGACAATTAAAAAACCTGCTCCTTTTCACGCACATTAGGGAGTCACAAAGGTGTGTCTCTACATGTGAAGGCCAGCGTTCAGCTCCAGCCTGGCCGCCTGCCTGAGGCGTAACCTAATATGCGAGTGGCGGCTGTGAGACACGGCTGCTGATAAAAGGTTCCACCTACACAAACTGCAGAGCTCCTCCTCCTCCTCCTCGGCACACTCAAAAACCGTTGCCTTGATAGAAGTACCAACCAACTATTGTATTTAACGTATTCTTGGTAGCAGTATAGGCATAACGGTTAAAACGTATT
Source organism: Chionoecetes opilio (assembly GCA_016584305.1). NCBI lineage: Eukaryota > Metazoa > Arthropoda > Malacostraca > Decapoda > Majidae > Chionoecetes > Chionoecetes opilio. The sequence goes on along the minus strand of JACEEZ010005504.1, from coordinate 222,677 downwards.
GAAATTGGTTCGGGAAAGACTTGGCAAGGTGAGGTTTTTTGCGTCCCTTGTCCCAGGATGCTGCGTAGTGGTGGTGGTGGTGGAAGTGTGCGAGTAGGTAAGTGGCAGACACTCATGATTCCGCGACAAATAATGAAGATAGTATGTCCGCATATGGATGAGGCGGTGGAGGATGAC
>JACEEZ010005504.1:197500-215000 GCA_016584305.1 Chionoecetes opilio | reverse complement strand
TTTTTCACCTTCTGATCTTTTCAGCGATACATTGCGTATGGTGTATCTATTACCAAGGTTTTTTCTACCAACATTCATAACGCTGCACTTATCAATGTTAAATTCCATCTGCCATCTGACTGCCCACTCATTAAGTTTATCTAAGTCTCCCTGCAATATGTTTACATCAGACTGTGATCCAATAATCCTACCTACCTTAGTGTCATCAGCAAACTTGCTGATATCACTGGTAATCCCACTATCCAAGTCGTTGATGTATATCAAAAATAGTAATGGACCCAAAACAGACCCTTGTGGAGCTCCACTTGTCACCAGTCCCCATTCAGATTTAGAACCATTAATTGTAACCCTTTGTTGCCTATTACTTAGCAAAGCTCTGATCTAACGAAGCACCTTCCCATCTATTCCATGAGCCTTAACCTTATTTAAGAGTCTCTCGTGTGGTACTTTGTCAAATGCCTTACTAAAGTCCAGATATATTATCACATAATCCTTATCATTATCTGCCGTCTCATAAACTTTCCTATAAAAACTCAATAAATTGGTGAGACGTGACCTACCCTTGGTGAATTCATGTTGTGAATCATTGATCAAACTATGTTTATCTGAGTGCTCTCTAATGTTTTTTGCAATAATAGATTCCAATAATTTACCTACCACTGACGTTAGACTAACGGGTCGATAACTTGACTTTAGTCCTCTGTTTCCCTTCTTAAATATGGGAACAACATTTACTTTCCTCCACAATAATGGCACATCGCCTATCTTAACCGATTTCCTAAAAATGTGCACTAACGACTCACTAACAACCTCCTTGCATTCCTTTAATACCCTGGGATACACTTCATCTGGTCCTGGCGATTTAAAATTCTTCATTTTATCTATACCCTCTTCCACCATTTCCCTAGATATCACAATATATTTGAGTTTCTCCTCATCGCTTCCTTTGAACATCTGTTCACTATCACGTATCGTCTGTGTATCCTCCTCAGTAAAAACACTCAAGAAATAATCATTTAGACTTTTACACATATCCTCATCCGTATTTAAGACCTCACCCTGTCCTGACCTTAACGGCCCCACTAATTGCCTTGTCTTGGTTTTATATACCTGATAGAACACCTTTGGGTCACTTTTCGCCTGTCCTGCTACTGTAATCTCATAATTGTTCTTAGCTACTTGAGTTAATTTCTTCACTGTCCTCGACATCACGTTATACTGTTCTTTGCTTACCTGACCAGCCTTGAATCTTAAATACATGTTTCTTTTTACTCCAATATTGTGTTTTAAACTAATGGTCATCCATTTTGGGTCACTCTTTCTTGACCTTATTTCCCTATAAGGAATATGTTTTTTCTGTCCATCTATTAAATGCTTTACAAATAAGCTATAATCCCCCTCCGCCCCGACATCACTTTCAACGCTAATCTCCACCAGGTGTCTTCCTAATCCTTCATAATTGGTCTTTCCAGCTGTCACCGCACTGCCCTTGACCGCATTAACCTTGGAACCTTTCTTCCCCTCCATTCCACACACCTTTTTAATCCCCTCCGGGTGTTTTCTTAATCCTGCATAATTGGCCTTTCTGAAATTAGGCACTCTTTGTTTGTAGACTCTTAATTTTCCAGCATCCCATTTTAAGCAAAATCTGATTTCATAATTATCCCTATTATCTAACTTCCCACCAACCTCCACATCTGTAACTAAATCTTCCCTATTTGTCAGTAATAAATCTAGAATATTATGTCCTCCAGTAGGCTCCTTGATTGCTTGGCTTAGGAAGTTATCCTGTATTATATTTTACAATTCATCTGCGTCGCTGTCTCCTATAATTAAATCCCAGTCTATATTCTTAAGATTAAAATCTCCCACCACGCATAGTCGATTATATCTGCAGGCCTTGTTTATTTCTTCCCATATAGGAGCTGAATCCTCTTTACATAAGTTTGGAGGCCTATAGACTACACCCAAAACCATTTTCTCAGTTCCCTCCATAACCTCTACCCATATAGACTCTATGCTGTCATCTATTTTTATAACATTATTAACACAACACTGCAATGTATCCCTTGCATAAAGCGCAACTCCTCCACCTCGTCTGCCTACTCTATCCTTGTGAAATAACTTATACCCAGCTATCTCGACTTTCGGGTCAAATACCTTTCCTGACATATCCAACCATGTTTCTGTTAATGCTATTATATGAAAATCCTCTACACTATTTATTCCTCTCAGGAAATCTATCTTGTTTAAAATACTCCTACAATTTGTATAGTAGACCTTCAAGCAACTCCTCTTATTTTTGTCCATTTTATCTTTATCTTTAACTAAACCCCTCCTCTCTCTCTTCTTACGAATCACTTTAGTTTCCTGCCTTCTGAAACTCCTCCTAGTGTCGGAAGCTTCCCTTACCCCGACCCCAGTGTCTAATCCCCGGTTCTCTATCTTAAAAAAGCCTGCAGTGCATCTACGTCCCTTTCAAGGGATTCAGACAAGATATGAACTCCTTTCCTCGAAAAGTGCACCCCATCCACGAGGTGGTTATGCCCGAAAAAGAGGGCCCAGCTGTCGACAAAGGCCCAACCATTGGCTTTGCAATGAAGTGCCAGCCGGCAATTCAAAGCAATAGCCCTGGAGTACCACAAGTCGTCAACATAGCGTCTTGGAAGGACACCACACACCACAGGGAACCCACCCCTGTCCCTAACCTTACCTACAGCTTCCTTGAACCACCGTAGCAATTCCTCACTTCTTACACACTCAACATCGTTTCCCTCAGCACTGAGGCAGACGATGGGCTTTTTCCCTTGGTCCGCCATGCACTCAACTATCTTATCACTAACATAACCTATCCCCTTCCCTGGGTAACTCACCGACTTCATGTGCATACCTTCCCTGTCACAGAACCTGCTGTCGAGATGCCTAACCTGACTGTCACCAACAACCAAGATTTTACCTTCGGGTAATGATGTATCGTCTACCGTCCTTACCTCCGTATCTTCCTCTTGCAGCCCCGAGAGTACCTGAAATGAGTTCGTGCACACAACAAGGTCATTGTTTACCTTTATCTCTTTCGGGCGCGTTCCACCATGATCAATTACCTTCCATTCACCAATCCCTGGTGACTTACAAGGAGCCTTAGTAGTCGCCTGAGGCACGTCTCGCTCTGATACCCCTCCAGGTACATCCCTCGCATGTGCCCCTCCACTCACTCCACTTGGACCTCCACTTCCACCCTTAAGAGATCGTATCTCTATTTCCTGCTTCTTCACCACGCTTTTCAAATCGTTCACTTCACTTACAAAGCACCTTTTCAATTCTTCGATCGCCTCCAGAATAGACTTGGGCGCCACTCCACACACTTAACTACACTCGACCCTTCTCTCTCCCTCTACCACATTCGCTTTCACCTCAACCTCCTTCACTACTACCACACTACCACTCTCCACCACAGCAGAAGCACTCAGAGCCACTTCTCTCCCCGCCTCAACCAAAACACTCTCGGCGCTAATCCCTTCTGCAGCTGACATCTTGACTCAGGTCTGACCTGACTAGACACACACACACGGAGCTTGTTCGGAGCACGTCCTGCCTGAACCAAGTCACCACCTCGTCTAAATATAAATCGCGGGGCAATCTCAAAACGCATTTACTTTGAATGTTTAGTGCGCGTTTAGTCTGTTTTTAAATGTAGTTATTATGATTCTTCGACAACATTAGTTAGTAGTTTATTCCACCGATTGACAGCTAATTTTTTGGAAGATCTGTGAGGAAACGCTGACCATTCAATTTTAAATCGTTGTTTCTTGTTGTCGCTAGATGAGAAAGCTCAAATAGATTCTCTTGATTAATGCTTTCAGATTTTTCAAGATCTTAAAAGTTTATATTAAGTCCCCACGGGTTTCACGATTCTTTAATTATATTGATTAATGATATCCTCTTTTTTAATGATCTTAAAAGTTTATATTAAGTTCCCATGTTACCCGTCTCTATGTTGTTTGCATCGATAACAGGTATCAATTCGAAAGAACTAACGAGTCAGTGACACTGTTAGGAGTTAATTGCCAATAAAGTCTATCATGACAGGCAGGAGTATCTTACTTTTCCTACCAGACGATAATTCAGGTGGTAGTAAATAAAAAGTGGTCGAGCGGTTAGGTGAGGCTTGCAGATTTAAGTAATGTATGCAGCATTTACACTTCACCTCTGCATGTACCTATTACTCGTATTTAAATAATCTTTCTCAATTCATAGGCATTTTACCTATATATATATATATATTTTTTTTTTTTTTCTTTTTCTTTTTTTTCTTCCATTTCTCTCATTTATGTATATATATACATAAATGAGAGAAAGACCAGTCTCCCGCATCCATCCAATAAATAAGATATTGCTATCTTATTTATTTCAATATATCTATCATCATATCACGCCAAATAACATCCGTCAACATTTATCCCTTAAGTGGACTTCCTGGGACTCACGGGAACTACTTCCTAATGATTAATCCATATTCAGGGTATTAGCAGCGCATCGTCTGCCTATTTTATTAACCAGGCGGTAGGGGGGAATGGCAGAGGGCCTGATACAAACAACACTTGACGACTGCTCTTCTGTTTTGCCAATGTCCGATGTAGATGTGTTGTAGATCTCGCTTACCAACACCATCTAGCTGTTGATGTAAGCAACATAAAGGTTCAGTGAGCTGTCCAGTGCAATTCGGGTTTGGAGGTGTTTTGGACTTAGCCTGTAGCCTTAGAAGTGAAAAACAGTGCAGCCGAGTACAGCCCCTCTGGTTGGAGTTTCTCGCTACTGCGCATGCGCAGTGTGACGTGTGTGACGTTTTCCGATGTCATGCATACGTCATCACTTCACCTGCTACCCCCAGTAATTTGCGTAAAGGCTCGGCCACAATAAAAACGTAACATGTACACGTAAACATGTATTGAAGCATGCTCAAAACATGCTACGGCCATGTTCGCATTCATATTCGACATCTCTCGTTTTGACGGTCATACCCCCGAACTTGCTTCCAGACACTGGTGTGGACGTTTCGTGGTGGGGAACATGTGTGGGGACAATCACTCGTTTGGACATATTGTTAGTGAGAGGACGAGAGCGGTGCGTTGCCATGGGATGAACAAGGGAGCGGGTACTGTGTCTAATAGACATTTACCGGTGTCGTGTGAGCAGCAGTCTGTTTACGAGGTGCAGTCCGCCTTTGTTTACTAACAAATGAAAACGCGAACAGCGCATGCGTTGAGGCGAATATTTAGTAATATTGACTTATTGATCAACAAAGGCATGTCCAGGCGTCCTACGACAACAAACCCGTCTTTATCTATCAACAAAAGGGGGGGAGGGGGGCACGAACTGAGCATGCGTGGAGGCGAAAGCTTACTAACACCGACTTGTTATCAGTAGAAACATTTCCAGGCGTCCTCCGACAATATGGCTGGAGATTTACAGGAAAGATTAAACAAATATAAGGATGAAATAGGCCCTTTACACCTGGACATGGTCAACTGGCCAACATAACCTAACCACATAACCTAACTCAAGGTCAAGAACTAGAACTAACCCCAGAAATAGGAACACTAGCCGACGTGAAAAATTGGAACACTCGCCGACGTCGGCGTGAATTCCTATCGGCGACAGTTGTAGGTAGGGTTTTGAGCATATATGATATACTAGCCGCAAAGCCGCCCTCCAAGCGGACTTTTTGGCTAGCTCCTGCGGAGGGCTATTGGTGGGCCGAAGGCCCACCAAACACAGACTCTCCAGATAGCCCCTTCTAGCTTTCCTGAAATCATGGATGTAAAATGTATGTATTAACGCCAACTTATTCACATCACCCCCAACCCATTCACTCACCCATTACCCATCACCCCCCACCCATTCACTCACCCATTACCCACCACCCCCCACCCATTCACTCACCCATTATCCATCACCACACACCCATTCACTCACCCATTACCCATCACCCCCCATCTATTCCCTCACCAATCACCCATCACCCCCCACCCATTCACTCACCCATCACCCCACACCCATTACCCATCACCCCACCCATTCACTCACCCATTACCCATCACCCTACATCAAGGTTTCCTCAATTCTCGCAACCCACTTTTTTTTCACAATTCTCGCTAATAGGCTGCTAAAAAAAAGAAAAAAAAAAGTGATCGGATCATCTCATAAATGGGCTTAAAACCTTCCCCTGCTCGAGCCGGTTCCAAAACGGTGCCATATGAGGGGATTCCGCCACAGGGGGCGGCACCTGGAGCGGACACACACACACACACACACACACACACACACACACACACACACACACACACACACACACACACACACACTTTCGCTTATATTATTATAGATGAGACATTCAATTTCGTACATAAATGTCCTGTGAGCAGGAGATGGGGCCCTAACCACCCGTGTTCAAGAATGCAATCAGCCCCAAACAGGTATCATATTAATCTGGTATACATCAAAATAGTATTTTCTGTTTAATTAGCAAGATGCTGTAATTCGTAAATGTTACATTAACATTTAGTATTACAAAAGCAGAGCGCATTATTCGATTCATGAATGTTTTTCCTTTGAAAGAATAAAACAGTATACCCTCCCCTACTTGAGCGGACATTCAGTCACAAGCGATAAGATGTACGAACGGCACCGTGTGACAAGCGGTCCGGCTTTGTTGATCAACAAGTATTTGTTAGTAAACGGACTGCACCTCGTAAACAAACTTTGCTCACACGACACCGGTCTCATCCAATACTATGGGATCACACTAATCCCAATTATAAAAACAGAAATAAGACGAGTGAGTATTAGTGACGATTTGAATGTAGACCAACTTGACCGACGTGGACCGACCATGATCGGCGAGGGCGTGTGGGTTGATGTCCACATATCACTACTGTAGCAGCCACTACTAGTAAGAGATCCTCCTCCTCTGACCTGTCAACGGGCGCTGCCAGCTGTGCCCTGGTGTGGACTGTCAAAATGTTTTAAACTTGATCGAAGCTGTGTTTGTAGCATTTTGAAGCTAATTGTACGGCAAGTTTACCATCATGTTTGTGGCTTGTTCAGACGCATGTATGTAACATGTTCCAGAAATGCTAACAGTAATGTTTCGGGCAGTGTTTTGGGCTTCGTATGGACGAGGCCTAACACTGTGAAGATATCATCATTGTTCTGCCTGTTCGGTGTGTATAGGCATGCATCATGGGACTCAGGACCTGCCACTCATGCGGGAGTCGAAGCTGACCTGGCGCTGACTGACGAGAATAGTGAGATGGATGTGGGAGACTGGCCTTCGCTGCAGCCACACGCTCGGCGCGGCTCAGCCACATCAATGTCAGCCCGGCTACTTACATCCCTTGTTCACCACCTCGTTGACCAGTTGTCATCCTCCATCAAACGTCCAATGTGCCACACTTCAGTTGGCGACGGTTACTCCTCATCTCCTGCTGGCAAGTCATCCAACCGACGGGAGTCTGCCAGTCTACCTGACACATCCATTCGCAATCCTAGCACTCGCAGCCTACGTCATTCCCCTCATCCTTCCCAACAGACATCAACCCCTGCTTTTACACCTCCAGCATTTGCTCCCAGGACTGATTACAGTCATACAACACTTTTTCCTTTAGACTTGATTTCTCAGTTCTACAAATTCATTCATACAAGTTGTTCTTCGGGTTTTCATTTGATGTATATCTACTATCCGTCTAACCTCTACATTTAGTGGCTGTGGATAACAACCAAACCAAACTGTACAGTTATGTTGAACACCAACGTGAATTATGGGTCCCTCAGACATCACTTTCTCTCCCTATATATACGCCGATGTCAGTCCCTTACAACCTTGTTTAAATCTCCCATCTGATATATCACCTCTGCTTCTATACAGACCTCTGCTTCTGTACAAATAATAAATATTTATCTCTAGAGTACATTCATCTCATTACTTTATTTTTTCTTTCACATTTGCTTTTCTCTCACAAGTGTTAGCAAATTAGGCTATCAATTTAGTTGTATCCCTTTTATCTACTATAAAAGCTGTACCCTACACAAACATGGAGGGTCCCCCTCCAACTACTACATACTACTACTATTACTACCAATACCAATACCACTACTACTACCACTACCACCACTACTACTACATGAGAAAAACAATTGCCATGAGCTAAAAAATTGTTGATGTAAAAAAGTTATATAAGTAATTAAACGTTTTTGGTGCTGCTCCTTAATATGAGATAAAGTTCTATATTGGACTATATAGTATGCAAGCCTGTTATACATAGAGTTTAGCCATGAGTTGGAACACTCTTCAGGTTCAAGGTAGTTATCACGGGAGCGAGCGTTATCGTCGCGTGCATAGGTACACCACCAGCCAACCTCGGATGAAAAATAAGAATTAAAATATGAAGGAACTGATGCCTCAGATAACCGAGCGAGCGTTGGTGAGAAAATCATCTGTGTTGGAAAAGAATGGGTGATGTTGAAGAAAGAAAGAAAAACTTCAAACTGCGATTCATGCAAAAGTATATGTACACAAAAATGCAAGTTATTAAGTATTGTAGATGGTCCTATTTGGGGATATTTCTGGACCTCTCCTCAACTATACATTTGGAAGCGCAGCTATCAAATTGGTGTATATCCATATTTCACCACCATGCAGTCAATATCAGATTGTGGAAATAATGTTATGATGATAATGATATAATGTATAGATTGTGTAGATATGTGTAGATTGTTATGATAGCAATATTGTGTAAGTGTATGTGGTGCGTGCAAGGAGGTGCACAGGGAACGATATTTTGTATCCAGTAGAGAAGCTGCAAGTATTCACAAGTGTTACTGAGACACGAAGGGAGCCAACAACACGGTACTTACATGAGGAGGAGGGTGAACGATAAGCCTGTACCCGCCCTCCCCTCCCTCCTCCCTATCCCCACCCTCCCCCTTCCTTAAGTACCTCCCAGGGAACGTTTTGAAAATGTAACTGCCTCCTTTTTGTCCTCCACTCCTACTGTTTTTACTAATAAGGACGACGAGGAGAAGGGTAATGGTGATGATGAAAATACCACTTTCTATCTATTATCACTACTCACAATTAGATAGGAACTATTATACACGTATTTATATGTATATTGTACACTATGCAATACAGGAAAGAGCGCATTATTATAAAACACAGGTAACATTCTTAAACGAGACTAATAACATAATTTATGAGCAAGCGTATGTAATAAAAAAATGACAATCAGATAAACACATACAAAATGTACTCATATTTAATATCTATTCAAATATCCTCGTATAGAGTTAACAGTTTGCAATGAACTTCATCGTATATTATGTTATATTTTATCCTAGAGGTAATAGTATGCTTAGTTTTATTTACTTTATAGTAGCTTTTTCTTTCCCTTTATCGTATGGTGAGGTGGTGGCCGAGTGATTCGCGTGGTGAGCTCGATGCCCCCAGTTCGAATTCCGCCGGGTGCAACTTTTTCGACCAATTTTAACGCGGTGGCCAGAGGATTAGAACCTGGTAGTGGTGAGCACAAGGTCCCGAGCTTAAGTCTCGCCAGGAGCAACTGTTTCTTTCATCGTTGAGTGGCCGAAGACACCCGCATGCTGCCCATCACCTCGCCTTCGACTGCGACGGATACCTTCCCAGTAATATAAAGCATTTTAAAATTACGCTATTATATACGTTATAACTGTATTTTTCTCAAAAGGTAAAAGAAATATGTATATATCAACAATATTCGTTTCCATTCTTTTATTTGCATTTTGATTAAAATGATCAGGGTTTTTGTTGATTTGATTATAGCAACGTAATTAAGTATCTATCCCCCTAACTTCACCTTATTAAATCCTCTTTCTGTGAAAAAAGCGATGTTCTATTTATTGCGACCATTGGTGTAGGTAAAAAAGAGGATCACTCCACTCCAACCGCCTCCATGCTCAATGTGTAGTATTAAATGGCCTTTCAGGAAATATAAAAACATGTAACACATTTCCAGGAGTAAAAGACTCATAACCATGTCCTAGGGAAAGGTGGACGTGCGAGGTGGTAAATGTCTTAATACTGACCGATTCCCTTGAAGCTAACCCCCCACCACCCCTGAGTGAGTGAAATGAGTGTTCAAAATCATATCTAGTGTTCCTCTCTCCTATTACTCCCCAATAATATTATTTATTTTTTCTTCAATATCTTTTCCTCGATCCTCCTCCTCCTCCTCCTCCTCCTCCTCTTCCTCCTCCTCCTCCTCCTCCTCCCCCTCCTCCTCCTCCTCCTTATCTTCCTCCTCCTCCCCCCTCCTCCTCCTCCTCCTCTCTTTCTTGCTTGACCTCCTCTTCTCCCTTCAATTCTCATTCTCATTACCATTGTTTGCATTCTTCTTTTGTGTTTTTTTTTCCTTTAACGATAAATTATGTGCATCTTCCTTCCTTTTACCGTGCCATTTTTTTTTCTTCAACTTCGTCCTCCTTCTCCTACTGCAAGGATGATTCCAGGTCAAGAAATATGCCCTACAAAGATAGTAACATGATGATGATGATAATGATGACATTAACAATAATATTATTAATAACAATTATAATATAAATGATAACAGCTATAATAATAATAATGATAATAGTAATTATGTCTTCCTTTCTTCTTCCATCACTTTAATACCTTTTTTTTCGTTTATTCTTCCTCAACCCTCAGTTTTCCTATTTTTCTCAATTCTTCTTTCCTCCATTTATTCTAGTAAATCATTCCCTCCGCCATTTACTATTTCTTTCACTCCCTCATCTCCTTTCATTTATAATTTTTTTCTCTTATTTTTCCCTTTACTCGTCATTGTGGCAAAATTAACCGGGTTTGGAAAAAAAATCGCTTCATTTCTGCAATTTCTTCAGCGACGCAAAGGGAGGAAATAGCAAAGGCTTAGGTGTGTGTGTGTGTGTGTGTGTGTGTGTGTGTGTGTGTGTGTGTGTGTGTGTGTGTGTGTGTGTGTGTGTGTGTGTGTGTGTGTGTGTTATTCACCCATGGTCTTGTTCACGCGATTCGGACTGGCGATCGCCAGTTTCACCCTCCCGGTGCGACATTGGAACTCATTATTACCAATCTTTGGGTAATGCTGGGATCTCACACACCACACACCCCCATCCCTTGCTCATGTTGGATAGTAACCGCCCGAATTTGTCAGTGAAAATTCCCGAGAGCGAGGGGAAATTCGAACCGGCTAACCACAGAATGGGGCGCTAATGCTCTGTCTACTTGACCATCGTGTGTGTGTGTGTGTGTGTGTGTGTGTGTGTGTGTGTGTGTGTGTGTGTGTGTGTTTTATGTGCGTTTTTTTTCTTTCCTGTGTGTGTGTGTATGATCGCGTGTTTTTTTGGTGTGTGTGTGTGTGTGTGTGTGTGTGTGTGTGTGTGTGTGTGTGTGTGTGTGTGTGTGTGTGTGTGTGTGGTGTGTGTGTGTGGTGTGTGTGTGTGTGTGTGTGTGTGTTGTGTGTGTGTGTGTGTGTGTTGTGTGTGTGTGTGTGTGTGTGTGTGTGTGTGTGTGTGTGTGTGTGTGTGTGTGTGTGTGTGGTGTGTGTGTGTGTGTGTGTGTGTGTGTGTGTGTGTGTGTGTGAATGAATGGTAGCATTATTGCTCATCAATGAAGTTGTTACTGAATCATCGCGGGCTAACTGACCATCGCACTATTATTTTCCACTAATGATGTGTATAAATTACTCTTCATTGTACCAAGTTCAATTTAAATTGGGTTGAATATCGAGTGTATGTTATTTACAGTGGCTTTCAGCACACTGGTTTTGTTTTGTTGATTTAGTGACCTTTGCTATTTTTTTTTTCCTGCGATGAGAGGTGAAATCCTGTTTGTTCTTACTGTAAATAATAAACGCATTCAATAGTATTTCATCAGAGTAAACTGCTGAGCTCTCAATGTAATGATGAAAATACAATACCGGTAAATAACGGAGCACGAGAACAGTGATTGTTAGTGGTGATGTGTGACCGCTCCATTACAGGGCCTGGGTGGTGTCCTGATCCATGCTGCGTCATGTAACGTGACGGAGAGGCATCGTGTCACCTATGCATTCCACTCGTTGCCTTCAGCTCGTCAAAATATTGCAGAGTAGATGGCACTTGCATAGTGTTCATATATAAATGTTAATGTGCCACACGAATGGAAAAGTTAAAAAAAAGAACATGTATTATTATGTTTCTAGCTAGTGTAAATGCCTCGTTGTTAATAGCTGGTAATTATTGAGGCATCACGCGGTCAAGGAGGAAAACACGGCAGCCGCGAAAAGAAACAAAAATGTGTTTCTTCACCCTGCTCTCTCTCTCATCTCTGAGGGGATAATTATCTGTTTTGGCGGTGGACGGAGGAGCAGTACCAGGCTTGTTTAGGAGGCAGACACGTATGTTTTGCGGAGCGCCATGAATGAGCTCCACGCGTGCTTTAATGCGCTACTAATAAATTCCATTCCGACTAAACAAAGAACACTAGTTATTAAGTCGCCCCGGGATGAATGGGATTTCTTGTTCCTGCACCTGCAATTCTAGGAGGAACCCGGTCTAGAGAGAAGAGAAGAGGGGGGAAAAAACCTGGAGGGAAAGTGAGCGAGGTGGAAGAAAATGATACAACGAAAGGGAATAAGGAGAGTGATGATCTGACGACGATGTTGGAAGGAGCGCAGATGGTAAGGATGAGAAAAACAAGAGGGAAGTAGAGGAGAAGGCGACTGAAAGAAGAAACAGAGAGACGAATGAGTTACTGACCCTGTGCAGAGAAGAGGAAGGGGAAGGGAGTATAAGGAGGGTCTAGGAAGATTGCTTGAGGCTGATGGAAGAGAGTTGGGGAAGCGAGAGCCAGGGATGGAGGATGGAGATAGGGAGGAACAGGAAGGGGAGGGGGGGTTGTCAACAGGGGTTTCCACAAAGCCTCTGAAAACTTTCTTGACGTATTTCATCGCCAGGATATTGTTACCTGTTTGCCTTGCTTAATACCTCGTCTTACTGCGCTTGCTTCTTTTCTTGCTTCTGCCTCCTCTAACTGCTTACCACCACCACCAACACCACCACCAACATCACCACCACCATCACCAACATCACCACCACCACCACCACCATCACCACCACCATCACCAACACCGCCATCATTACTCCTATTACTCTTATAAGAGTAATAGGAGTAATGATGGCGGTGTTGGTGATGGTGATGGTGGTGGGGTGGTGGTGACGATGTAGGTATACCTGCTTGTTTCCCTAATTTTTCATTCTGTGTGTCATGTCCAAGTCTTCCTTACTTGTATTGCTAGTTCGTCTTGCAGGCAAACTTTTCTTCTAATTCTTCTCCTTCTGCTTCTGCTACTTCTTCTTCTTCTTCGTCTTCTTCTTCTCCTCCTTCTCTTCCTCTATTCTCCCTCATTGTTTCCATCTTTCCTCTTCTACTCGACAGGATTGCTCAGTGGTAGCGACTTTGATGCGTGTATAGCGTCTCTGCGTTCGAACCCCAATCACTTTTCTGCTTAGAGTTCATTATAGCGTGTTGGCGATTTGCATCGTCAATAATCTCGATGTTGTTAGGTGTAAATTATATTTTTGTATGATCTAACTAAGTCTATTCAAGTTTTTTTTTCGTTTTACGTTGGAGCCTATAGCGCGTGTAGGCTATTATTATTTTTTTCTTAAGGGATCAGGTGGTTCGTCCTGCGCCTTCTGGAGGGTCGTGATGGTTGGCCCTCGCCCGTGGTGGCACAAGCTGGATTTTTATAGAGACACTATTATAGGTTAAGGTCTGTTTTCTGTGATGGTCAACCCTCAGTTTAGGCTGATGCTGCCCTGGTGTTGGAACCTGGTGTTCCCTCCGCCGCACTTGATGTCGCATTCGAAAGAACAGGAATGCAGCATTCGGGTTTCTTTTGCCATGATGATGGATTTACAGTTGCTTCTTGGTGGGACTTGAACTCGGGACCTTGTGATCACCTACCATTCTTTTGTCGACCGCGTTGAAGATGGCCGAAAGAGTTACCTCTGGCAGGATTCGAGCTCGGGACATCGAGCTTACCACTCCAAGACGTTAACCACACGGCCACCGTCTCCCCAAAAGTACTTTAACATCTCTCGTATAATATTTTGTTTATGTTATTTTACACTTTTGAATATAACAGACTATGGAATAACTTACATTGAACATTACTGTTCAGCTCATCTAGTTGTTATCAACCTACTTCACTAACCATCACATCATCACTAATTTCTCACCACCATGACACCACATGTCACTATGCGTCACCAACCTTCAACTCTCATCACTAATTCCCGTTCATTTACCACCCCTCACCCCTGTCATCACCCCACCCCCATCATAGTTATCATTCCAAGCGTCACCCGTCACCCCTCAACATCCTCTTTATCTCTCCCTCCATCCCCACCCATCACCATCACCATCCATAACATTCTATTGCTTCCTCATCTCGTCATGCCTCGTATCTTATCTTCTTTTCACTCTTTACTTTATTATCAAACAAAAATGTTTTTTTATTATTATTATTATTTTTTACGATGGAGCCTATAACGCCTGTAGGCTATTATCTTCCTTCCTTAGGTTTTATCTTCTTTCCCTGACGGCTCAGGTAGTTGGCCCTTCCCTCCTGTTGGAGGGATGTGATGGTTGGCCCTAACCCGTGGTGGCGCAAGCTAGATTTTTATAGTGACACCTTTGATTATTTGATTTGAGGCTCATGCTACCCCCTGGTGCCATCCATTGCACTTATATTAAAGTGTACAGAGAAGAGATTAATATAACCAAAGTATATATATATATATATATATAACAAATGACAAGCGTCGATACTGTCTTCATAAAGCTCGGAAAATTGCATAAATCGGAGAGAAAGTTTATTTA
The DNA here is from genome assembly GCA_016584305.1 of Chionoecetes opilio. Taxonomy (NCBI): domain Eukaryota; kingdom Metazoa; phylum Arthropoda; class Malacostraca; order Decapoda; family Majidae; genus Chionoecetes; species Chionoecetes opilio. The sequence continues at coordinate 200,065 of JACEEZ010005504.1, read as the reverse complement.
TGGGCATTATGGTATGTTGAGCGTGATTGCATAGGAAGAGGACATTTTTATATACAATGAATGAAACTCACATATATAAAAAAAGAAAGAATATATAATATTATATATAATATTATATATATATATATATATATATTATATATATATATATGTATGTGTGTGTGTGTGTGTGTATTCATCTAGTTGTATTTTACAGGGCCAGAGCAATGCTCGTGTGGCCCCGTCTCCATATCAACATTTTTATCATTCATCCTTAGTGCTTTGTTTTGGCTGAAGCCAGCACCCTGGAGAGCAGGTCACAAACCCCGGCTAACACCCGGTACCCATTCACTGCTGGGTGGACAGGGGCTCGGGTTTTAAGGAAACAACCCATCTGTTTCCGCTCCTTCCGGGGATCGAACCCGGGACTTCTCGGTTGTGAACCGAGCGTGCTATCCCTTACACCATGGAGTACCCATGATGGTACCCAGGACCCCCATGGAGTGTGTGTACTTATGTGTGTGTGTGTGTGTGTGTGTGTGTGTGTGTGTGTGTGTGTGTGTGTGTGTGTGTGTGTGTGTGTGTGTGTGTGTGTCAATCAATCATTGGGGGCATACGCCGGGGGGCGCGTCGCCTCGCCCAACCTACGACGCCACTCCCGGGGGTCACTACGCGCGAGTCCCCATGCAGACTCCCTTCCCATACTAAGCAATTCTCGACAAGAAACATCAACGTGCCCCAGCCACGAGCCTTGTGGGCACCCCTTGGCCTCCTCCACGCCGAATTGTCTCTTATAGATACAACACGATGAGAAAGATCGGTTTCAGGGTAGCGTGCCACATGCCCATATAGCCGAAGTTGATGCTGACGGACTATGCAGGTAATAGGCCTCGATTCAGTCTCACGGTGCAATCGCTGATTTGACACGTAATCATCCCAGCGATAGCCCATGATTCTGCGAAGACACTTATTACCAAAGGCATCGATTCGTCTCTTCAAATCGCTGTTTAGTGTCCATGTCTCACAACCAAAGAGTAAGACAGGGATCACAAGCGACTTGAAGATCCGGATCTTTGTTCTCCTGCACAGGTACCGACAACGCCAAATACTTCTGCTGAGCGAGTCCATAACATCGTGGGCAATACCAATACGCCGTAAGACTTCTTGACGTGACCCGCCGTCATTATGGACTGCGATACCAAAGTATGTAAAACTTTCCAAGATCTCAATGTCCTCGCTGCACGCATGAACAGACTGTACTGTTTCATCTAGTAAGCCTCCAAACACCTGGACCTTGGTCTTAAGCCAGGAGACCTCAAGTCCCAAAGGCTTTGCCTCCTCGTGCTGCGCCTCGAGAGCCATCACCAGGACTTCCAGCGACTCAGCAAAGATTACTGCATCATCGGCAAAAACAAGATCAGTGATCTTGTGTTGCCGAGGGATGCTCCACAATCACTTTGATCTACAACTTTGTCCAATACCCAGTCCATACAAGTGTTGAAAAGTGATGGGGCAAGAACGCACCTTTGCCTCACTCCTGTATTAACAGGAAAGAAGCTGAATACAGCTCCCCCACACTTCACAGCACTCTCAGTCCCAGAGTGCAGAACAGTTATCAAACCAATAGTCCTTAAAGGAATCCCGCGAAGTCGCAGAAGATCCCAGAGTGACTAACGATGCACTGAGTCAAACGCCTTCTTGAGATCAACATAGGCTGCAAGAATCCCCTGTCGAATATCACGTCGTCGTTCCAGTAAGAAACGAAGCACTAGGATACGGTCTGTTGTTGACTTACCAGGTCACTGCTGATACCACTGCTGAGGTATCTGATGCTTCAACAGATGACTGCAGATCCGCGTCAGCAATAGATGGACAAGCACCTTGCCTGGCACGCTAAGCAGTGTAATACCGCGGTAATTGTTGCAGTCCTGACGGTCACCTTTCCCTTTCTAGATAGGGACGACCAGCCCCATTTGGCAGTCAGGAGTAATGGTACCTGATTGCCACACGGCAGTCAGAACAGCATGCAACCCGCGGATCATGGCCTCACCCCCAGCTTTGAGGAGCTCAGCACTGATATTACAAACACCAACTGCCTTTCCACCTCTCAACTTTGCTACAGTCTCTCTGACTTCGTCAAGAGAGGGTGCGGTTTCGTCAATGGGAGGATCGGCATCCATTGCCTGTAACCCAGTGGTGTGAAGCTGCTCAATTAGAGGGTCCACCGTGAACAACTGCCCAAAGTACTCAGGCCAACAAGCCATCTGCCCATCCATGACCGACACGAGGCGCCCATCTGCTGATCGAATAGCACTCGCCCTTGAGGGAGACTTAGAACGGAGCGTCTTCAGGGCTCGGTAGGTGGATCGGAGGTCATTAGCGTTCAAATGGCCCTCGATATCCTCAGCGAGGCTCGTGACATACCTCTCCTTGTCTCTCCCCAGGAGGGTTATAGTCTGCCGTGACAAGAGCCCTGTGCTGGTCCTGGTTCCCAGCCAGCCTGGCAGCGCGACTCTCCTCGATTTTCTCCAGCGTCTCCTTCGAGACAAAACCACGCCTTGACCTCGGGCGCCCTCCAATACACTC
>JACEEZ010005504.1:145000-192500 GCA_016584305.1 Chionoecetes opilio | reverse complement strand
GCTACAGGTATGAGTCAGAGAGATGTGGCATGGCACTTCTATGTGGGGGATGGGGTAGTGTCTGTAAGATCATCCAGGAAGTGTGTCAGGCGATATGGGATGTTGGTGTTCCACTGTTTATGCCAAGGCCCGCCACTGGTGATTTGAAGAAAATTGCCAAGGAATTCAGCGATCGGTGGAACTTCCAACATTGTCTGGGTGCAGTAGACGGCAAGCACATCCACATCCAGAAGCCACCTTTGTCGGGGTCATTGTATTTTAATTACAAGAGGACCTTCAGTACAATCCTGATGGGTATAGGTATAGCAGATGCAAGCCCATCGGTTCATCTATCTAGATGTTGGCACCTGTAGTACAGAGCATGACGAGAGTGTGTTTGCGAAGTCTGCGTTTGGCAGGGCATTGGAGGATTGCACCCTGCTTCTTCCGCTGTCTTCAAATGGAAATTTGCCGTATGTGTTTGTTAGTGATGAGGCATTCTCTCTAAAACCCCACCTCAAGCTTTCATATCCATGAAAAAATATGAGTGATAAGAAGAACATATTTAACAACAGGTTAAGTCGTACTTGGAGGGTGGTGCAAAATCCGTTTGACATTATGGTTTCCAAGTGGCGCATCCTTCGGCAACCTATTATTGCCAAGCCGGAGAAAGTTGACATTATCGTTAAAGCAATTGGTGTCTCACATAATTTCATGAGACAGAAAAAGGGATTAGATTATAAGTAGAGTGTAATGTGGGAAGATAATCTGGGATGACAGATGTACATATCAGACTCGAGGCTAATCTGTATTCTGCTGCTGCAGAAGATATCAGAGAATATTTGACAAATTATTTCAGTTACCCACAGGGCAGTCTCCCCTATCGAAATGACATATTTTCAGAGAGGTCTCAATATGTAATATTTGGTATGTGTGTGTGTAAACTAGACAATCTCATGGATGGGGATGAAAGGTGGATGTAGATAGTGTTTAGTAACAGGAACTACCACGTGTAGGTCTCACTGCCTCTTGTAGCTTCCTTATTTTCTTATGTTCTTATGTTCTCACGGCACAATCGCTGATTTGACACGTAATCATCTTCATTTCTTGACGTGACCCGCCGTCATTATGGACTGCGCTACCAAGGTATGTAAAACTTTCCAAGATCTCAATGTCCTCGCCGCACGCATGGACATACTGTACTGTTTCATCTACGTAGTAAGCCTCCAAACACCTGGACCTTGGTCTTGAGCCAAGAGACCTCAAGTCTCAAGGGCTTTGCCTCCTCGTGCAGTGCCTCGAAAGCCATCACCAGGACCTCCAGCGACTCAGCAAAGATTACTGCAACATCGGCAAAAACAAGAGCAGTGATCTTGGTGTTGCCGAGAGATGCTTTACAATCACTTTGATCTACAACTTTGCCCAATACCCAGTCTATACAAGTGTTGAACAGTGAAAAGTGAAAAGGGCAAGGACGCACCCTTGCCTCACTCCTGTATTCACAGTTAAAAAGGCGGATTCACATCCGCCACACTTCACAGCACTCTCAGTTCCAGATTAGAGTCCAGTCATCAAACCAATAGTCCTTGCAGGAATCCCGCGAAGTCGCAGAAGATCCCAGAGTGACTCACGGTGCACTGAGTCCAACGCCTTCTTGAGATCAACATAGGCTGCAAGCATCCCCAGTCGAAACTCACGTCGGCGTTCCACCAGGACACAAAGCGCTAAGATACAGTCCGTTGTTGACTTACCAGGCGTGAACCCAGACTGCTGAGGTTTCTGATGACTGCAGATGACTGCGGATCCGTGTCAGCAATAGATAAACAAGCACCTTGCCTGGCACGCTGAGCAGTGTAATACTTCGGTAATTATTGCAGTCCTGACGGTCCCCTTTCCCTTTTCAGATATAGACGACCATCTCCCTTTTCCAGTCAGGAGGAATGGTACTTGATTGTACATACTATGTTACCATTATGTCACTTATGTTATTATTGCTGAGAAGTGGCTGCCTTTTACTTCTGAATCGCCGGACGTCGTCTGCATGATGACGTTGCACTGTCCTTAGTGAGACATTTCCAAACGAGAGTTTTGTTCCTTGATCTCACGGGCTGCTATCTCTAGCTTGGCGTGTACGTGCCTCACCAATACCACCATCGTCCTGGGAACGGTGAATTTAGGCATTCCACAACTAGATCGAGGGGCAAATATGGTTTGCTGGCTTCGTCCTTGACCCATTTCATCACACACTGCACGGAGTGCTATGCAGGATATCTTTGAAACATCTGCCAGATTATGACCTGCTTTCAACAAAGTACCAATTATATTAGTGTCATCACGAAAGGTTTGCCTGCTGCTCATTACTGAACCTTACTGAGGAACGGTAAAAAAAAAATACTGAAGGCGAGAAGGGGGAAGACGCCATGATAATACTCGTATAAGCGCGACGAACTCTCTGACCATAAAAGCCTAGCAGGCTCTGAGAGCGAAAAGTATAGGTGCTGGAGTGATGGATATGCCTCACGTGCGACACAATAATGGCGTGGCGATTCGACCACCTAAAATAGCTCAAACATTTTCTGCTGGAAGTAAAGACGTCATGTATAGGGCGTCTTAATAACTTTTGATGTAGAGTGTATATCACATGTTATTCCTTTTGAATCATGAACACGATACAATACGGGAGAGCGCAGCTTGCGATTATCCTTCCTGATTTCCACATCAAGGTCACACAGAAGCGGAGAGGCCCGGTGGCATATTCTCAATGCGTTCGCCCTTTTCGGCAGGCCGCTCGCGAATTTTTTTCCCCCTAACGTTAGGTTAGGTTAGGTTAGGTTAGGTTAGATTAGGTTCAGGTTGCTGTTAATGATGGTAACTTTGTGTGGGAATCACAATGAGGTTATTTTCAAGAAAATCCTGTGGTTAGTTTCGGAGCTACAGCCATGCGTAGGAGCAGCCAACCTGCCGAAAAGGGCGAACGCATTGAGAATATGCGGCCCAGTGATGCCTTTCGCGTTCGCAACAATATGTTTATTCGTAGCAGTCCAGGCACGAACTGCGCATGCGCAAAGGTGAATGTTTACAAACAAAGACTTGTTGATGAAGACTTCCGGGAAAGACTGGCGAAATATAGGTATGAAATAGGCCCTTTAGAACAATTTTCGTTGAATGAAGAATATCCACCAAACCTTACAGCTAACCAGAAGAGAATTCTGAGGAGACAGAAAAAATATCACTTGATATAAGGTGAGTGTATTTCAATTCACAACAAGATAACAAATGAGTTTCCACAGAAGTTTTTTTGGGGGGCAACTTAATAATTTACATTAATGACTTAGACAGTGGGATTAGTAGTGATATTAGTAAGTCCACCGATGATGCTAAGATTGGTCGGTAACGTGTTTATAACGATCCGCCTTTTCTTTGTAAACAAAGCCTGGACTGCTACGAATAAACAGACTGATGTGCACGCGACACCGGTGTTGCGTGAGCAACAGTCTGTTTATGAGGTGCAGTCCACCTTTGTTTACTTACAAAAGAAAACGCGAACTGCGCATGCGCGGAGGCGAATATTGTTTAGTAAATTGATTTAAAGGGCCTAACATGACTTGTTGATCAACAAATGCATGCCCAGGCGTCCTACGACAACAAATTTGTCTATTTGTTTAGCAATAAAAGTGGGGGGGGGGGGGGCGAACTGCGTATGCCCGGATGCAAAAGTTTACTAACAAAGACTTGTTATCAGCAAAATCATTCGCAGGCGTTCTCCGACAATATGGCTGTAGATTTACAGGACAGATTAGCCATATATAGGGATGAAATAGGCTCTATACATCATTTTACTAAAATAATATTCGCCTCCGCGCATGCGCAGTTCGCGTTTTCTTTTGTTAGTAAACAAAGGTGGACTGCACCTCATAAACTGATTGCTTGCTGTTCACGCAACACCGGCACCACTCAGGCTCAAGCAGCACCAAGGACGCTCCCTGGAATACCGGATTGTGCGGGGTGGAGTGTTGTGCTGGCGGTGGACGTGCGGGCTATCTAAGCAGGTATCCTATCTTGGTCTTCTCGTATCTGCTTTCAAGATCATTTCTCTCTAAAGCTGAACATTACTGAGCTCAGACCATCACATAAGAGTTAATGATGATGATAACGGTGATAATTATGACGATAATAATCAAAGCGTTGTGGAAATGACCTGAGACATAAACTGGATGGAAGACATGCTCGAATGAATATTTGTCTGTGGTTGTAGGAACTTCTTTTTCTCCTGTTTTCTAGCTTGATGCGACACATTTCCTCACCTTTTATCTAATCACATTAAAACAAATCTAAATTTACTCAAGTTTTACCAAATTTTCTCGCAATATTTTAGGCGAGACTTTTGAACATTTACAGGAAGTCGGTGCGTGCAATGCGACATTTTTCTCCATGTTAAAGTTTTTTTTTATTTAATCCTTATATTTTCTTTCTTTATGAGATTTAATGTGTCTTTCGGCGAATCGAATTAAGCCAAGAGAAGCATTACCGATAATCACAGGCCGGTCAAGTAATTACAAGAACGTAAAGGTTACGTTTGACGCTGGACATCATGATTAGGCGATTCTTGACCCGCGCCACCCGATGCCATCCACCCGACAGCAGCAGCAGCCGCCGTCTCCTCCTTCCCCAACACGAGTCTTGTTCATCTCACTTTTCTTTTTCTTTTGCTCAGCTTTCGTCTTTTTTTATTTCTCTCTTTTCTGTCTTTTCTAATGATCATGCCATTACCATGACTGATGCCACTATTCCTGACAACAATAATTTACTACAACAGCAAACTATACCAATACTAATAGTATTTTATTAATAGTGCTACCATCGACAATCTAATTCGCGATAATTGCATTAATTCCGACAATCCTCTCTTCTCTCTCTCTCCACACACACACACACACACACACACACACACACACACCACACACACACACACACACACACACACACACACACACACACACACACACACACACCACACACACACACACACACACACACACACACACACACACACACACACACACACACACACACACACACACACACACACACACACACACACACACACACACACACACACACACACACACACACACACACACACACACACACACACACACACAGTATTACTCACCCACGATGGTGTTTTGGGCGCGGGCAAGGGGCAGCAGCCAGAGGGAGGCGGCCAGAAGAAGACGGGCTGCGGCGGGCGTTGTGGCGGCTCCGAGCATGACCGGGGAACGTCCTGGACTTGTGCAGGCAAGGGAGCACCAGCTAACCGCGTGCGTGTATGTGTGTGTGTAGCTATCTCACTCGCTTGGTTTTTCTCCTTTACTTTCTGATTTTTTTCTCAGCTTTTCTCCACTAAGTCTTCCTGTGGTGAATCATGGTGGTGAGTGATAGAGACTCAAATCCCTGCTGGACTCACTGATGCCCGTCTCCGCACTCGCACTCACTCCCACTCGCAGCCTCGGTTCGGCGAGTATACAGTATTGACCTAAGGAGATTTCATTTCAGCGGTTTAAGAAATCAGTTCATCGGGAGAAGTAAAAAAATTGGGTATTTATCTCTCTTCTCTCTCCTTCCTGACGCTGGGAATAATTACACTGGCGGGATGTCAAAGGGACGCCCGCTTCGGCACGCCCACGCCCGCACACTCACTCCAGCCTGTAAAGGATAGAGAAGGAACATCCGTTACATTAAGGTTTAGTTATTTGTGTTCTGTGGGAGGCGTAGTATTTTAGGGGTGTGTGGTGGTGTCAATAAAGATGATAGTGGTAGGAATTGTAGTTGGGGTAGTAGTAGTTCAGTAGGTAGTAGTGGTAGTAGTAGTAGTAGTAGTAGTAGTAGTAGTATAGTAGTAGTAGTAGTAGTAGTAGTAGTAGTAGTAGTGGCAGTAGTAGTAGTAGTAGTAGTAATAGTGGCAGAAGTACTTGTAGAAGTAATAGTAGAGGAAATAGTAGTAAAAACAGCTGTAATAGTAGAAGTAAAAGTAGTAGTAGAATAATAGTAAGGGTAGTAGTAGCATACGTTGTAGTAGTAGTAGTATACGTAGTAGTGGAAGTAGTAGTAGTGGAGGTAGTAGTAGCGGTAGTAGTTGAGGAATTATTAGTATACTACTGTAGCAGCAGCAGTAGTAATAGTAGTAGTAGTAGTAGTAGTAGTAGTAGTAATAGTAGTAGTAGTAAAAGTAGTAGCAGAGGAAAACGTAGTATATTGTAGTAGTAGTAGTAACAGTAGTAGTAGTGGTAGTACGTAGTAGTAGTATTATAAACATAAATAGTGGTAGTAATTGAATAATCTATTGTTATTGTTTTAACGTTGCTGTTGCTGCTGCTGTTATTGTTCTTACTCCGATGATGATGTATCAGTTCATGATTTCTAACAGTACGTATGTAAGTCTGCACACAACAAAATAATATATCAATATCACCATATGAATCTGTAGACAGTGTGTAGGCATACAGCATACAGACATAATAGAGAGATGCCTACATCAACATAAGACTGAACAGACATATATCTTGACGCGTACCATCATACAAGCACACTGACAGGTGGATGCAAACTGGAAGGTAAATGTGCGCTTTCCGCGAAAAAAGGTAAATGTAGTCAACCAAATCATCTCAGTATAAACGCTGACAGAAGACTGGCAATTTACCTCCAAGAATTATTGTTATATATTTGTAGTCAAGATATTTGGTTTAAGTTGGTGCTTGAATTATATAATTATCTCGTTCTTATCTTTACTGGTCCCTCTCATTTGCATTTCTCCATTTTCTTCTGCCATGTTTCTCCTTTCCCCTATCTAAACTAATTTTTCTATCGTTCCTCTCTTTCATCCATCTCCGCAGAATACGTTGACCACCACCCTCCTCTCTCTCTCTCTCTCTCTCTCTCTCTCTCTCTCTCTCTCTCTCTCTCTCTCTCTCTCTCTCTCTCTCTCTCAATAAGCACATACACACAACGAATATAATTGTGTGTTGTGCTGATTTGGACGTTTTGTGCCTCCAACAAGTAATTAATGCACGGGATAACCACGAGATGTGTAGAGCCGGACCAAATATCATCCTGTACGTTACGATGACACAGGGCAAGGCAAACATAATCGACAACACAAAATTTACACTTGTTATTGCTATCATTTCTTATGGTTGAAATAATGTGGACATAGTCATGGTTGACTTGTTTGTGGAATAAAATGTGAATTGTAAGGATGATGATGAGGATTAACAATCAGCACGCTTACAGTTTTGTAACAAGTCTCGTCCACTCACACCCCTACACACGCACGCACACACACACATGATCACCCAGCCATTATCCATCCTCCGCCAACACGAATGTTCGCCGTGTCAGGAGGGATTATTAACTAATGGAAAAAAGACATCAGGGAGTTACTGAAAGCTGCGAGCGGGTAGGTGACTGGAGGGGTGGACAGGGAGGGATCCAGCAGAGTGTGAAGTGGTATGTATATACATATAAGATACATATGTAGAGGGGGGCAACGTAGGGGTGAGGGTGTGGTGCGTGGGAGCGAATGTTTGTCCATATGACATAAATTTCAACCCGAGTAGTTCAACAGTAACTACTTCATTCATATCAACTCTCGCCAACATTTTTGGTGACAGCGACTTACCATCCGATGCCTCAAAACCGTGTGATACAAGCACCAAAAGTTTTGCTTTAAACAAGGAAACATTTCCCTTGTGTTGTGTTACTCACAATGAAAAATGAGAAACAGCGAGTCTTTTCTGTTTGGGGACTTAAGTAAACGCACGGAAAGAGAAACATGTCAGAAGTTTATCAGCAATGACGCCAAAAACAAAAGTATGAACACCGGAGTTCCGCAACACAACCTCCGATTTGCTTGGCCGAGGGTTAAGATTATGATAAGGTCAACACAGCCGGAATCTCGTTACTTGCCGCAATAATCTGTGAGCAATATTATCATCATATCAAGAAAATAGCATCAGAGGTTTGTCAAACGATTCAATAAACACTTATATCACCCCTGTAACAAAATAAATAATCTTGGTGGAGCTGTCCTATTTCTCCATCAGGAAAAAATTTGTTTGTTGCCTGCCAGCCGCCGCCCCTTTGAGAAGAGAAATTTAAGGTGGGTGTTGTCCTTTCCGCCCGACCCACCGCACCTCATTAAGGACACACACACACACACACACACACACACACACACACACACACACACACACACACACACACACACACACACACACACACACACACACATAAACACACACACACACACACACAGATATAGATAATAGATAAATTTATTGACCACAGCATACATATTACTGTATAAAATACATAACGTTTAACGTAATATCAAGTTTGCAACAGTATAAATATATGGAATAATTCGCCTAAACTGTAGTCCACAAAAAAACTTTACATACAAGTATAGTTATATTACTGAGAAATAGCTCAACTGAAATTATACAAAATATTCATCTAAAAAATAATATCACTGAAAAACACTAATAAGAAAAAGTGAAAAATAATCTATAATAATATAAGCGAAAGTGTGTGTGTGTGTATGTGTGTCTGTGTGTGTGTGTGTGTATGTGTGTGTGTGTGTGTGTGCTATAGGTTCCGCACCCCGTGGCGCAATCCCATCATATGGCACAGTTTTGGAACCAGGTTAAGCAGGGGAAGGTTTTAAGGCTATTTTGGTGATGATCCGATCATTTTTTTTTTTTTTTTTTAGCAGCCTATTACCGAGATTTGTGAAAAAAAAGTGGGTTGCGAGAATTGAGGAAACCTTAATGTATGATGATTGTGGGGTGATGGGTAATGGGTGTGGGGTGATGGGTTGGGGGTGATGGGTGAGGGAATAGGTGGGGGGTGATGGGTAATGAGTGAGTGAATGGGTGTGTGGTGATGGGTAATGGGTGAGTGAATGGGTGGGGTGATGGGTAATGGGTGAGTGAATGGGTTGGGGGTGATGTGAATGGGTTGGCGTTAATACATACATTTCTACATCCATGATTTCAGGAAAGTTAGAAGGGGCTATCTGGCGAGTCTGTGTTTGGTGGGCCGAAGGCCCACCAAACACAGGTGGTGGGCCAAAGGCCCACCAATAGCCCTCCGCAGGAGCTAGCCAAAAAGTCCGCCCGGAGGGCGGCTTTGCGGCTAGTAGGTCATAAAAAGGAAAGTAAGAACACGTTACTAAAAAGTAAAACACCAAAGGAAACAAAACATTAAAAGTAATACCAGAAAGATTATCAAATTCTAAAAAGATGAATGTTAAGTATAAAAATTGCTAAACAAAACCACGCGATACATCACGGGGAAAAACGTAAAATGCAGAAAACTAACCTATTTAATAATTAAAACATAAATGTTAGGAGTAAAATTACTATACAGACTCAAAATATAGAGTAAAAATAAAAATAGCCTATAATACCAAGACAAATTACACAAACATATGGACATAAACACAACATGAAACATTAATAAAACAGCACAGCAACATATCCTGATGCTTCGCTTCTTACATATAAAGTCTGAGGATATCGTGAATCACTTTACAGGTTGTATCATGTGAGTATCTGCCAGTAAAAAGTTCCTCTAACTTGTTAAGGCCAAACGCTTGTCTAACATTATAAGAAAATGGACAGTCCTCTACTACATGTCTCTCTGTCTGCACGTGCCCACATACGCATAGCCGCTCCTCGACTGGGAGGCGACCACGCCTTCGTCTATTCCAGCGTCCTGTTTCGATACACAGACTGTGTCCCGACACCCGAAAACGAGTAAAGGATATTCTATGGCGGTCGTTAACAGTATGGCATTTGGTGTATATATCGTGAACATTAAGGTCGGGATTGATGTCTTTGTACACTATACATTTTGATGCATTTGACTGGATAATGGATGAAATCACACTTTGCATTAGAGTATTCACATCAGGGGTCTCATTATCCATAAAGCTACGTATTCTCCTTCCACTAGGCGTCCTGGCACCCAAAACTGTTGAGATGGCGAACATTAGAGGATCATCCGTAAGATCAGATCTTTCGGATCTCATTTTAGAAATGAATTTGTGTTGTTTCAGTTGAATCATATCAGGTAATGTTGTGTATCGTATCTCAGCGTAGCAGACATTGTTTGGGGTTGATTTTCTTACTCCCAAAAGCTGTTTTAGGGCCCAATTGTATAACTTGATAACGGGTTGAAGATCAGCTTCCACCCATGACTCGCAGCCATACAAAAGTGAGGACATCAATGCTGCGTCGAAAACTCGTCGTTTCACTATGAATGGCACATCGTTGTTTTTATTAACAAATGACACAAATTTTAAAACATGGCACAACTTATTCTTAGCATGCACTTTTACTGCGGTTGACACCGAGCAGTCGCTGGTGAAAGGGGATCCCAGGTACATGTACACAGCGCGCTAAAGTATTGTTCGCGACATCATAACACAGCGCTTCCATACGGGAATTCAGAAAATGTACTCTATGGCAGCCTACTGACTTTCGAAAGAGATATCTTACATATAGCAGCTTATTTAAGGCACGGGCAGTCCATCAAGACCGTTGAGGAATGTTCAGATGCCATTTGTCAATTATAGACGAAGCATTTAAAAAAGTATCGCCTTCCTTCCCGCGAGTAATTTGAACAGACGCGCATTGGTATAACTATCATTATTTTCATAATAAGTGGCAAGAAAGACCTAACAAAGGAGCAAATTAAAGTTATTGTATCTCTACACAAGGCAGGGAGGCCTGTGGAAGAAATATCAAGGATTGTGGATGTTACGAGGAGATGTGTGCATAAGTGGGTGGAAAGTTTCACGGTAGGTTGGCGGGGTCGCGACAGCCGCGACACCAGAACATTATAAGTGGCCAGGGCGAGGATGTAAAAGTCATATCGCAATATTTTTCTTGCTCTTAATTGAGGATGGGCATCCACTTGACGTTTCATGACATTTAGGGTGCTTGCTGATGTTTTATATATACATGTATAGAACATGCATCACACAGTCGGGATCTCTCTCTCTCTCTCTCTCTCTCTCTCTCTCTCTCTCCCCCCTCTCTCTTCTCTCTCTCTCTCTCTCTCTCTCTCTCTCTCTCTCTCTCTCTCTCCTCTCTCTCTCTCTCTCTCTCTCTCTCTCTCTCTCTCTCTCTCTCTCGGCACCTCACCAGCCGTGAACCAAGACAGAAGACCAAGCAGTGATACCAGCCAGCGGTTGACCAGAAATTTAACGCGTGGAGGAAGGAGAGGCCAGTAGTTGGTATGTGCGTACCAGTATACATACTAGTCCCTGTGAACATCAAGTGAATTAATCATGACTGATAACTTATCATTTTTACCATTTCACTCTTTGACCGATACCGACTTTATCAGCACATTGACTGAATATAATACACATAATTTTCCTTTTACTGTGTTAGTTAAATTAATTTATAGCCCCTCTAAACCAAGCAGTAATCACTTAGTGGATGATTCTCTCTCAACCAATATTTTCCGGGAACCCGTATGTCGCTATGTTTTCAGTGATGACCAATATATGAAACAATCAATTTCTCACCCGAGCTTGAATATTTTGTCTCTTAATATTAGTAGTATACCGCTTCACCTTGAAACACTTTTTGACCAGTGCATAACTTCAATTGGTATCAAATTCCAGATTATCGGTCTTTGTGAAACCCGTCTAAGTGATGACATTTGTACACTGTATAATATAAATGGTTATACTGCACACTTTAAAAATAAGAGCACATATGGGGGTGGTCTGGCGATATACTTACAAAATCCTTATGAGGGTATGCTAATACAAGACATCACTTTACAACTTCCACACATTGAGTCCTTGTTTCTAAAAGTTTCAAAGCCACGTAAGTTTATAATGGGTTCTCTATACAGACCACCCAACGCAAACATTTATGAATTCTTTTTAACATTAGAACATATTTTAGGGTTTGTGTCTAGGGTAAGACTTCATTGTTATATAATTGGTGACTTCAATATTAATCTTCTAGCAAATAGTGTTCATGTTCAGAACTTCTCAAACATGTTTTATTCTCATATGTTTTTTCCAGTCATAAATAAACCTACCAGAGTATCGAAAACATCAGCCACAATATTTGATCATATATGGACAAATGATATGCTTAATTATAATTCTAGTGGTATACTGTACACTTCTATCAGTGACCACTTTCCAGTTTCTAGTTCGTTTTCTGTGCCAATTATTAATTCTCCCTGTGCAAAAATAAAATTTTCAAAAAGGATTTTCACTAATGAAGATATCAATAATCTCAAATTAGAGTTGAGCGAATAAGATTGGGAAACAGCAGTATTTAATACCGGGGTAAATTAATGTTTCGATATTTACATGAAACAATTTCTACTTATTTACAATAAACACTTTCCTGTAACAGAATATACAGTCAAAGAGAAACATATCGACAAACCCTATATAACTCAAGGAATAAGAAAGTCCATCAAAGAACGTAACAGACTCCAGAAATTGTATGCTAAGTGGCCAATTACTTACGGAACTACATTTAAAAGGTACAGGAACACTTTAACTTCTATAATAAGAGCAGCGAAAGAGAATCACTATAAATCAAAATTAAAGGAAAATGCAGGCAACAGTAAAAAGACTTGGGGAATTCTAAATAACATCATGGGAAAAAATAGTTATCAGCTTCCTACCTCAATTTCATTCCCAGATAATAGTTTATCAACAAATCAAGAAATAGCTGAATCGTTTAATAATTATTTCTGTAACATTGCTAACAACTTGGCCCAAAGCATTGAACCGTCACCAGTTTCATTTAATAATTACTTACCTGATCCTACACCTTTTTCTTTTTTTATTCGGCCAACAACATTACAGGAAATTGAAGCTATAATAAAAAATCTGAAACTAACTTCCCCAGGGTATGACACCATAGATATAAAGATAATAAAAAAATGCAGCAGTATAGTGTCACCATATTTACAACACATAATCAACAGATCATTTGAAGAAGGACTGTTCCCAAAACATCTCCAGATAGCACGAGTTATTCCCATATTTAGAAAAGGTGATAAATCTCTCCACCAGAACCTATATCAGTTTTACCAAGCATAAGTAAATTTTTTGAAAAAATTATGGCTTTGAGATTCATGGACTATTTATGCAGAAACTCATTATTATCTGAACATCATTATGGATTTAGACCCAATTATAGCACTGAGTTAGCAGTACACCAGCTCATCCAACACATTTATGAAGCTATTGACAGTAAGCAATACCAGATAACAATCTTTTGTGACTTGACAAAAGCTTTTGATACTATTTCTCATTCCATACTATTAGATAAACTTAAAGTGTACGGAGTTCGAGGTACGGCTAACAACTGGTTTAAGAGTTATTTAAGTAATAGACAACAATATACTGTATACAACAACACATCATCTTCTTATAATAATGTCAACTTTGGAGTGCCACAAGGCTCAATTCTCGGCCCGATATTATTTTTAATATATATAAATGAAATTACACGTAGCACCAATTTATAAAATTTCTTACTTTTCGCAGATGACACAAATATATTCATAACCGGGAGAGATGTTAATGAATTGAAAATTACACTAAACCGAGAATTAAATCACGTAGCAAATTGGATCAAATGCAATAAACTAATACTCAATATAGGTAAAACAAATTACATGATTTCACATCCCTTGATGACACAAACACCCCATGTAAATATAAAAATTGATAATCTAACTATAAATCAAGTTAATGAAATAAGATTTTTAGGTGTCATAATTGATAACTCTTTAAAATGGAAATCTCATATAGAATGCTTAAAAACAAAATTGTCTAAAATAACAGGTATAATGTACAGGATTAGAGACCATGTGAATAATGACAGTCTTAAACAAATATATATTTCACTAGCATATCCATATCTATTATATTGTTGTTCTTTATGGGGGGGAGCTTATAAAACATACATTGATCATCTTTTTGTTGAACAGAAGAAGTTGATACGCATAATGTCTCGCAGCCAACGCTAAGATCACACTCACCCTCTCTTTATAAGCTACAAATTATTAAAATTACAAGATGTTATACACCTACAGACATGCTTATTTGTATACGGGGCCTTGCATTTATTTCCAATAAATTGTAATTTTAATGTAATAGATCGTAGTGACACTAGAAAAATAAATAATTTAAGAACCCCACTGTGTAGAACAAGTCACGCCCAACAGAGTATCCTATTCCGAGGACCCAAACACTGGAACCAACTTCCTCAAGAGACAAGGAACAGTAATTCACGAGCTGGACTCAAAAACAGACTCAAAAACATGTTATTAACTAATTACAATTAGATTTACTAGTAACATTTCTATTTTTTTATTCTAGGTAAGACACTTATATTATAAAACTCATTTTTGTGATGCAAGTTGAAAGACTGCATATAGTAATGTTATGGTAGGTGCATTTATCATTATTATTATTATTATTATAAATATTATTATCATTATTGCAAATATTATTATATTATCAATCAATCAATCATTGGGGGCATACGCCGGGGGGCGCGTCGCCTCGCCCACCCTACGACGCCACTCCCGGGGGTCACCACGCGCGAGTTCCCATGCAGGCTCCTTTCCCATACCAAGCAGCTCTCGACAAGAAACATCAACTTGCCCCAGCCACGAGCCTTGTGGGCGCCCCCTTGGCCTCCTCCACGCCGGATTGTCACTTACAGATACAACCCGATGGGAAGGATCGGTTTCAGGGTAGCGTGCCACATGCCCATATAGCCGAAGTTGGCGCTGACGGACTATGCAGGTAATAGGCCTCGATTCAGTCTCACGGTGCAATCGCTAATTTGACACGTAATCATCCCAGCGATACCCCATGATTCTGCGAAGACACTTATTACCAAAGACATTAATTCGTCTCTTCAAGTCACTATTTAGTGTCCATGTCTCACAACCATAGAGTAAGACAGGGATCACAAGCGACTTGAAGATCCGGATCTTTGTCCTCCTGCACAGGTAACGACAACGCCAAATACTCCCGCTGAGCGAGTCCATAACACCGTGGGCTATGCCAATCCGTCGTAAGACTTCTTGACGTGACCCGCCGTCATTATGGACTGCGCTACCAAGGTATGTAAAACTTTCCAAGATCTCAATGTCCTCGCCACACGCATGAACAGACTGTACTGCTTCATCTAGTAAGTCTCCAAATACCTGGACCTTGGTCTTGAGCCAGGAGACCTCAAGTCCCAAAGGCTTTGCCTCCTCGTGCAGCGCCTCGAGAGCCATCACCAGGACCTCCAGCGACTCGGCAAAGATTACTGCATCATCGGCAAAAACAAGATCAATGATCTTGGTGTTGCCGACGGATGCTCCACAATCACTTTGATCTACAACCTTGTCCAATACCCAGTCCATACAAGCGTTGAAAAGTGATGGGGCAAGGACGCACCCCTGCCTCACTCCTGTATTCACAGGAAAGAAGCTGGATACACCTGCCCCACACTTCACAGCACTCTCAGTCCCAGAATACAGACCAGTTATCAAACCAATAGTCCTTGCAGGAATCCCTCGAGGTCGCAGAAGATCCCAGAGTGACTCACGATGCACTGAGTCAAACGCCTTCTTGAGATCAACATAGGCTGCAAGCATCCCCTGTCGAAACTCACGTCGGCGTTCCACCAGGACACGAAGCGCTAGGATACGGTCCGTTGTTGACTTACCAGGCGTGAACCCAGACTGCTGAGGTCTCTGATGCTTCACCAGATGACTGCGAATTCGTGTCAGCAATAGATGGGCAAGCACCTTGCCTGGTACGCTGAGCAGTGTAATACCGCGGTAATTGTTGCAGTCCTGACGGTCCCCTTTCCCTTTCCAGATAGGGACGACCAGCCCCCTTTTCCAGTCAGGAGGAATGGTACCTGATTGCCACACGGCAGTCAGGACAGCATGCAACCCGCGGATCATGGCCTCACCCCCAGCTTTGAGGAGCTCCGCACTGATATTACAAACACCAGCTGCCTTTCCACCCTTCAACTTTGCTACAGCCTCTCTGACTTCAAGAGAGGGTGCGGTTTCGTCAATGGGAGAATCGGCATCCACTGCCTGTAACCCAGTGGTGTGAAGCTGCTCAGTTGGAGGGTCCACCGTGAACAACTGCCCAAAGTACTCAGCCCAACGAGCTATCTGCCCATCCATATCCGACACGAGGCGCCCATCTGCTGTTCGAATAGCACTCACCCGAGAAGGAGACTTGGAACGGAGCTTCTTCAGGGCTCGGTAGGCGGGTCGGAGGTCATTAGTGTTCAAATGACCCTCGACATCCTCAGCGAGACTCCTGACATACCTCTCCTTGTCTCTCCTCAGGAGGGTTCTAGTCCGGCGTGACAGAGCCCTGTGCTCTGACGCAGAGCACACTGTGCCTCTGTGCTCTAATTATATTATAATTACTGTTATTATTATTACTATCAATATTACGTTATTATTATTAATATTATTATCAGTATCATTATTATTATTAATATTATTATCATTAATATTATTAATATTATGAGTATCATTAGTATTATTTATATTATTCATTATTATTATTATTATTATTTTATTTTTATTTTTATTGATATTATTATTATTATTATTATTATTATTTATTATGGTTATTATCATTATTACTATTATTACTATTGCTTATTGGTATTATTATTACTATTACTATTATTATTACTATTATTATTTCTATATCATTATCAGTTACCATTATTACTAATATTATTGCTTATATTATTCATTATTTTTCATATTATTTTCCACGAGATTCATTATTTGTTAAACAAGTAATCCATGGTGGTGGATGGGCCACAACATGCGTCAGCTTACATTAATTATAATTGTAGGTCCGTAATAGAGCCTTGGCTCAATGGACCTTGGCTGCATTATTATTATTATTGTTATGTATTTATGTTATGTACAAAGTGGCCACTCACTCACTCACTCACTCACTCACTCACTCACTCACTCACTCACTCTCTCACTCTCTCTCTCTCTCTCTCTCTCTCTTTTTTTTTTTTTTATTTTTTTTTTCTAACTTTATTCTTATAGGTTTTACAGTCAGGATCTTCAGCTGGACTACTGAGAACTATCTTTGACTCTAACAATGTGTAAATTATTCCTAGCTTAACATACATACATGGGTTACTATTCTAAATTATCTATTTCTCTAATTCACTATTATTCACTACTAAATGAATTTTACATGTAGCTACATGTGTTACTATTCTATTTTACATTTTATTTTTCAGTACTACTATATATATAGACATAGTTGAACTTAGCAGGGTTACAGGTTTATAGGTAGGTACTTTACTATGGCTGCTTTATCCAAGCGTTCACAGCACTCTTGAAGGTCTGGAGTGACGAGGTAGAGTGAAGCTGTGTCTGCTGTACCATGCGGTTCCACATTCTTGTGTAGCGCGGAAGGAAGGAACGCAGAGAGGTCTCCGTCCTGGCAAAAGGGACGATCAGTTGATGGTCCCTGGTAGCAGCAGTTCGTGTGGTGTGCCGTGTGGTCTTGCCCAGGCTGTCGAGAGCAGCCAGTGCGGGACATGCTGCTTGTGTGTCTGTAAACGACGCACAGACCTGCTACGTCGCGACGCTGCTGCAAGGTTGCAGAGGAGGGAGAAGCTGGTCCTGCACAGCCTTCTGACGTATTAACCGTTGGGCTCGGGCCTGTTACTTGTCAAGAAGGCTCAGGTACGAAGGGGGGCAGGAAGACCACGTGAGAGGGGCGTACTCCATAAGGGAGCGGACTTGAGCTGCTGTTAACATACATACATGGGTTACTATTCTAAATTATCTATTTCTCTAATTCACTATTATTCACTACTAAATGAATTTTACATGTAGCTACATGTGTTACTATTCTAATTTTACATTTTATTTTTCAGTACTACTAATATATATATAGACATAGTTGAACTTAAGCAGGGTTTACAGGTTTATAGGTAGGTACTTATACTATGGCTGCTTTATCCAAGCGTTCACAGCACTCTTGAAGGTCTGGAGTGACGAGGTAGAGTGAAGCTGTGTCTGCTGTACCATGCGGTTCCACATTCTTGTGTAGCGCGGAAGGAAGGAACGCAGAGAGGTCTCCGTCCTGGCAAAAGGGACGATCAGTTGATGGTCCCTGGTAGGAGCAGTTCGTGTGGTGTGGCCGTGTGGTCTTGCCCAGGGCTGTCGGAGAGCAGCCAGGTGCGGGACATGCTGCTTGTGTGTCTTGTAAACGACGCACAGACCTGCTACGTCGCGACGCTGCTGCAAGGGTTGCAGAGGAGGGAGAAGCTGGTCCTGCACAGCCTTCAGACGTATTAACCGTTGGGCTCGGGCCTGTACCTTGTCAAGAAGGCTCAGGTACGAAGGGGGGCAGGAAGACCACGTGAGAGGGGCGTACTCCATAAGGGAGCGGACTTGAGCTGCATATAAGGTGGTGATCCCTTGGGAGTCAAGAAGGTGTGAGACACGCCGGACACAGCTAAGTTTCCAGGCGGCTTTCCTTGCAATGGTTTGGATGTGGTCGGTGAAGGTCAGGACGCTATTCACTTCCACCCCAAGTATGGAGATGGACGTCTGCAGGGGCACCGGCCTCCCACCCAGTAAGATGGTAGGGATGGGAGTATCAGGAGGACGTTGTCGTCGGGAGATGAGCATCGCCTGGGTTTTCTCTGGAGCGAGATCCACTTGCCATCGACGACCCCATGAGATGACGGTTTGGAGGACCTGATTTATGTGAGCGACAGTCATGCGGTGATCACCAATGTCGCAGGGGAATGTAAGGGTGCAGTCATCGGCATATGCATGTGCCTCTGGGATGAGCTGGAGCAAGTCATTGAAGAATACATTCCAGAGGAGAGGGCCGAGCACACTGCCCTGTGGGACGCTGGCAAAGATCGGGTGTTCCTCTGAGGTTTGACCGTCCACCACCACTCTAAGAAATCTGTCCCGCAGGTAGTCTTGTAGTAGGAGCAGCAGATGACCGCGGACACCCAAACTGTTCAGTTTGGTGATGAGGCCGTGATGCCACACGGTCATCGTCATCAAATGCTCCTGCAATGTCAAGGGCAATGACGTATGTGTCCTTTCTTTGGTCAAGACGCTTATGCCATGTGGTGGACAGATGGAGCAATAGGTCGGCCGCTGACCTGTTTGCTCGGAAGCCAAATTGCTCTCTCTCTCTCTCTCTCTCTCTCTCTCTCTCTCTCTCTCTCTCTCTCTCTCTCTCTCTCTCTCTCTCTCTCTCTCTCTCTCTCTCTCTCTCATATTTACACATATGCACAATAAACGCTTCTCATTTCAAATACTTTTCATTCATCACCACCACTACATTATTCGGTGATAGATGTTATACGTGATGAAAGCGAATTCTTATTTTTGCATATTCCAAAAAAAATATTTGATACCTTAGCTAACCCTTAGATATTGTAAAATACATTATAAATGACAAATGCCCACTCCTGCCTACTATTGACTCGCTCTGACGTCATGATGAGAATGAAAGAATTTCTGGTTGGACTTTGGCAGACCTGTTTGGAATGTCCTCGTTCCTGGCAACACGGACTACTAGGAGAGCCTAACTAAAAAAGAGACGCATATTTATTCATGATGATAATGGTCACTTCAAGGCCCATCTGACCCTCGACTTTAGAATGGTGACATCAATAATCTTTTATCTAAGCTCTATGAAGGTCAGTTCTGCAGGTTCGATGTCACAATATGTTCACCAACAGCTGTCTATAATCAGTTGCGTCTGATTAGGGTGGACATTTATGTATCATCGTTCATAACACACCACAGAGGCGTCCATAAAGTCCAAAAGATTTACGCAGGAAGGGGGACATAACATAAATATGCCCCACGCACCCGAGGCCCCTAAACAAGGTTGCCTCACAACTCACCTCACTGTCCTCCCCGTCGTGGGGTTTGTCCCCCAGAGAGCAATTTATTGAAACACGGGGATCATTCTTCTATAGACTCCGAGCTGGTCCGAAAGAAACATCAAGGAGAGCTGGTGGCTCTTATCAGCGGTTACTAAATAAAAGGCGGACGAGACAATGTGAGTCTCCAGCTCCAGTGTTGGAATGAACAGAAAATTCAGATGGTAAAAAGAAGAGGATTGAGATGGCATAAAAAAGTAGATTGCATCGACTAATACAAAGTTCTAAGAATTACATATCTACAATTGAACCTTCGAAAAACAGTGTAGCAAGAAAATTATAATTATTGAAAGTAACTGGGATATTAAAAAAAAAAATGTGATGAAACATTTTATGATGGATGTAACAAAGAAATATCGTCTACAATATACACGTACTATATAGGATGTTTGTAAATTCCTTAATTTGGAGTTATTTCAGGCCATCGCAGCCCCGAAGGACGAAGCAAGGGAGCAATGTTAGGGTCTGAACGCCTCTCCTCCCCCCAGCCAGCCAGACTCCAGCCTCCTTCACGGTGCTTACCCGGATATTCAACAGGAAACAACCCCCCCGTCTGTCTGACAGGCTGCCCCCTCCCTCCCTCCCTCCCTCCCTCCTGCTCCCCTGGACAGTCTCAGGACTACCTCTTTCCTACGCTGGTAAATGAATCCCCAACCACTCCTACACAAATTGCTTTTTAATTGTTTCATGATATTCACTTAATTCATTTGTACATTAATTTATGCAATTCGTAAATTCGCTCTTAACATTATTTATATTAGTATAGTATATTTGCAGCTACTTGGGTAACCACAGACATTGGTATCCAGCTCTATGCTTCATGAGATTCAAATAGTCGTACGCGGCTAAATTATTCAAGTTTTAGTGTTTTTTTAAGATTTGTACATTTTGTATAGCTAAGAAACATCAGTGTTTATGAATTCATACATATTTGATGATTTATGAATATCTGCATCAACTTAATAGGATATTTAACGTGTATTACATTAATAACAATAATGATACGTAATGATGATGATGATTATAATAATTAAAATGAAAACAACTATATGATAATACTCATAATAATGATAATGATAAGAAGAGTAATGATGATAAAAATGGTAAATAGCGATAATGAAAATAATTGTAGAAATAGTGATAATGCAAATGATAATGATAATAATAATAACAATAATTGTAACAATAATATCAGCAATAATGATAGTATTACCATAATCATTGTTATTATTATTATTGTTATCATTCCCATCATTACCATCATCATTATCATAAATATTTTAATTTATTTATTATTTACACCTCCTCCTCCTCCTTCTACTTTCCCTCCTCTTCTTCTTTCCTTCTTTCACCACCACCACCATTTCCTCCTCCTCATCCTCCAAACTCTCGCAGTCAATACCCCGTTTCAAGAGTTTCGGCTGGATGAAAGTTTTCATGGGAAGTAGCAAAATAAAAAATTAAAAAAACTTCTCTCTCTCTCTCCTCTCTCTCTCTCTCTCTCTCTCTCTCTCTCTCTCTCTCTCTCTCTCTCTCTCTCTCTCTCTCTCTCTCTCTCTCTCTCTCTCTCTCTCTCTCTCTCTCTCTCTCTCTCTCTCTCTCTCTCTCTCTCTCTCTCTCTCTCTCTCTCTCTCTACTCAGCAGCTTATAATATCTTTTTCTTTTAGTATTTCAAATGTATTGCTTCCTTTCCTCCCAAATCTCTGATCACTTTCTGCTCCTGTTCTTCATGCACGTCCGGGAAGACCTGCATCACTCCCTCACACCTCCACCTTCCTCTGCCCCGAATACGTATGTAAATTTGGTCATATATAGAATGAATAAATTAAATATTATTTTTTAGTAGGGCTCTGAGCTCGGCTAGTGCAGCAGTCAGCGATATTGCTGACGAAAATTACTTTCCATTTTCCTGCTTTATTACTAAAGTTATCAAATATTCAAGGCGAGTTTTAGTGTTGTCCTCCTCCTCCCCGACCACTGGCCCGCCGTCACCCAGCCCCGCGTCCTCCGCCGTTCCCCTGAATTCAGAATAACGGGTCGACAATATGACATAAATCCTCTATCACCATTCTTAAATATGGGGACTACATCAACTTTCCTCCACATCAACGGCACTTCTCCTAAATCAACCGATTTCCAAAAAATGTACACTAACGACTCACTAACAACCTCTTTGGATTATTTTAATTTTCTGGGATAAACTATATCCTGGTTGCTTAAATCTATTAGGAAATCGGTTGATTTAGGAGAAGTGCCTTCCACCATTTCCTTAGTTATCAAAATATCTTTTAGTTTCTCATCTTCCTCACCTCTAAGGATTTAGGAGAAGTGCCGTTGATGTGGAGGAAAGTTGATGTAGCTCCCATATTTAAGAATGGTGATAGAGGATTTATGTCAAATTGTCGACCCGTTATTCTGAATTCAGGGGTAGGTAAATTATTAGAATGTTTATTGCAAAAAACATTAGAGAGCATTCAGAAAATAATAGTTTGATCAATTATTCGCAACGTGGGTACACCAAGGGTAGGTCAATAAGGTCATGTCTCACTGAGTGACTCTGACTTTATTGAGTTTTTATTGTAAAATTAATGGAGCAGCAGATAATGATGATGATTATGATATTGTATACCTGGAGTTTAGTAAGGCATTCGACAAGGTGCCACATGGTAGACTCTTAAATAAGGTTAAGGCACATGGAATAGATATGAAGATTCTCCGTTGGATTAGATCTTGGCTAAGCGATAGACAACAAAAGGTGACTATTAATTGTTATAAATCTGAATAGGGACAGGTAACAAGTAGGGTTCCACAGGGGTCTGTTTGGGGACCAGTACTATTTATCTATTTACATCAACGACTTAGATAGTGGGATTACCAGTGATATCAGCAAGTTTGCTGATGATACTAAGATAAGTATGATTATCTGTTCACTATCAGGTACCATCTGCATGTCCTCCTGAGTAAAAACACTTAAGAATTAATCATTTAAAATTTTACACCTATCCTCTTTAGAACTTACAACCTCCCCCTTATCTATTTTTAACGGACCCACCAATTCACTAGTCTTTGTTTTATAGACCTGAAAACATCCCTTAGTGTCGGTCTTTGCCTGTCCAGCAACCTTAATCTCATCGTTTTTCTTTGCTGTTCTTGTTAACTTCTTCACTCTCCTAGCTATCACATTATACTGATCTCTGTTCACCTGTCCAGCCTTAACCCTTTTGTACATGTTACATTTTAGTCCTATGTTGTGTTATAAACTCGCAATCATCCATTTGGGGTCGTTTTTCCTTGATATTCTCGCCCTATAAGGAATATTCTTTTTCTGACCTGCAATTAAATTGCTTGCAAAGAATGTATAAGCCTCATCAGCACTGACCTCACTGACTCCACCCTCTGCCCTCATCAGACCTCACCTCACCCTCCATCATACCCTAGTTCATCCCTTCCAGGTGTCTTCTTAATTCTGCATAATTAGCCCTTCTGAAGTCAGGTATTTCATGCATATTAACACTTCTAGAATCTACTTCCGATTTTAAGCAAAACGTAATTTCACAATGATCGCTATAACCTAACTTACCTCCAACTTCAACCACCGTAACTAAATATTCTCTGTTTGTTAGTGTTCCCTGTTTAGGTATTTAGGTGTTGAAGGAGGGGATATAGTGAAATAATAAAAGGAAATGTATTATGGAGAGAAATGTAGAATGGATGTATATTGCATATGTATGGAGGGTTTGAGTAGTGGGGATTTTTAGGGTTGGTGGGTTTGAGAAGAAGGGTGGGGTTGAGAGGTGGAGGGTTGGAGAGTAAAATAAAAGAGTCTTCAAGCTATTGCAGGAGAGGCTGTGTTAATAAGCTAAGCCAAACGTTCACCTTTAACCACTCATCCATGTTTGTGTATTTGTTTATGTGTTTGTATGTAAGTGTGTGTGTGTGTGTGTGTGTGTGTGTGTGTGTGTGTGTGTATGCTGTGTGTGTGTGTGTGTGTGTGTGTGTGTGTGTGTGTGATAACCACGGTCTTGTCAATGCAAGCTGAACTCGTGATCGCCAGTTTTACACACACACACACACACACACACACACACACACACACACACACACACACACACACACACACACACACACACACACACACACACACACACACACACACACCACACCACACACACACACACACACACACACACACACACACACACACACACACACACACACACACACACACACACACACACACACACACACACACACACACACACACACACACACACACACACACACACACACACAACACACCAACACACACACACACACACACACACACACACACACACACACACACACACCACACACACACACAACACACACACACACACACACACACACACACACACACACACAACACACACACACACAACCACAAAAAACACACACACACACACACAACCACACAACACACAACACACACACGGGCGATGGCCAACCATAATAACCCTCAAGTGAACCTCCAGGACCTACCATCTGATCTCTTGAAGTCACTGTCTATAGGCGCTATAGGCTGAAATGAAGAAAAAACCCTAACAACACCAATAACAAACCACCCAACTACATAACCTCGCTTGATCCTTGTTATCTGAACCGAAGCAGAGCACATAGCAAGTATAATAGCCTCAATAGCACAACACAAGACGACACACGAGTAGCAGCTTTAAGTCCCTCACCTGGCTACGCTCACCTGCAGAAACGTTAATGAGAGTACAAAGGAAATTAAGGTACCACAGGTAAGCTGTTAAAGGAGTACACACACACACACACACACACACACACACTTGGGTACTCCGTAGTGTAAAGGTAGCACGCTCGGCTCACTACCGAGAAGTCCCGGATTCGATCCCCGGGCAGAGTGGAGACAGATGGGATGTTTCCTTAAAACCCGAGCCCCTGTCCACCCAGCAGTGAATGGGTACTGGGTGTTAGCCGGGGGTTGTGACCCGCCTCCCGGGGTGATGGCTTCGGCCAACACTAAGGATGAATGATAAGAATGTTGATATGGAGACGGGGCCATACGAGTGCAGCTCAGGCCCTGTAAAATACAACTAGACAACTAGGGAGTAGCAAACTTACCAGCGATACCCTGTTACGAGGTCGAAGTTACTAGACCGCTACAAGAGATGGCAAAACTGTATTCGGCAACGCTATTGTAAGCACCTATTAAGCTACTAGGTCCATTGCAGCTGGTAGCCACCAGAGGGGTCTGCTGTCGCGCAACAGCCAATCATCTCCAAGCTTACATGAGGCGTGTTAGGCTTACACGTGCTTTTGTTTACAAACATATTGCACTTAAATTGCATAGTATTTTAATCATGGATGTATCATACCTCCATAATTTTAGTAAATGATGCCTCAAGAGATAATTTATCATTATGACACTTCATAAAGAATCGTTTTGCACGGCTGTTACATACATTTATTTATCTATTACAAAAAATCATGATAATTACTGAAAAACACGAATAATGTGGCCTCATATGAATGTCCGTGTGTGAATTTACACATATGATTCCTCGTCTGATTTAAAGCCGTGTTTTTGTCGTCCAAGCACCGTCTTGGTACGAAGACCATTTTTTTGTCTTGATTGGTTTCTGCGACAATAACACAAGCCTCTCTCTCTCTCTCTCTCTCTCTCTCTCTCTCTCTCTCTCTCTCTCTCTCTCTCTCTCTCTCTCTCTCCTTTCTTTCTTTTTCATCTACTATTTCTTCTCCTTCCTCCTCTACTTTCTCCCTCTTCATCCTCCACACGATGAAAATATTCACGATAATATCACGTACATACTGGCTATGATGTGTATTCATCTAGTTGTATTTTACAGGGCTTGAGCAACGCTCGTATGGCCCCGTCTCCATATCAACATTTATTTTATCATTCATCCTTACTGCTTAGTGTTGGCCAAAGCCACCACCCTGGGATGGGGGTCACAAACCCCCGGCTAACACTCAGTACCCATTCACTGCTGGGTGGACAGGGACTCGGGCTTTAAGAAGACCGCTCGTCTGTCTTCGCTCCGCCCGGGGATCGAACCCGGGACTTCTCGGTTGTGAGCCGAGCGTGCTATCCCTTACACTACGGAGTTCCCTGTGTGTGTGTGTATGTGTGTTTGTGTGTGTGTGTATGTAGACACACATATATATATAGCCTACATATATACACATCATAGCCAGTATGTGATATTATCGTGAATATTTTCATCGTGTGGAGGATGAAGAGGGAGAAGGAAGAGGAGGAGGAGGGAGAAGAAATAGTAGATGAGAAAGAAAGAAAGAAAGGAGAGAGAGAGAGAGAGAGAGAGAGAGAGAGAGAGAGAGAGAGAGAGAGAGAGAGAGAGAGAGAGAGAGAGAGAGAGAGAGAGAGAGAGAGAGAGAGAGAGAGAGAGAGAGAGAGAGAAAAGCTGAAGAGGCTAGAACAAACTATTCTCATATATGGAGGTTCTCAAATATTTTATATGGAGGTTCTCAAACTATGGGTCGCGACCCAAAGTTGGGTCGCGAGATAAGTTTTAATGGGTCGCAGGCACATAGAAAAAAGGCTCATGCTCTCTATGTATTTTATCTACTTAACTAAAATTGCAAATATCCTTTTTACACCGCCAGGGGCCTGTTTCACACCCTCACCAGTGATGCCACTCCTATGCTTTTCCACATAGATCTGTGTTTTTCTGCCTCGGCTTAGGTGTCTATTGTAGGGTTTTTTTTCAACAAACAACCACTAACGTATGTTTTTTTTCGGTTCAAATGTTATAACATATCCTACATTATTTTCCTTTTTATTGAAGTTCATTTCTTGGCATTCCAGTCAGAAATTACTTATGTAATGCTCGTTCATCCTCTCCCCACATCCTCGCTTTCCCTGGGCCCCACCTTGTAGTGGCTCTGACAGGAAACGATTCATGTACAACACGCGTATATTGAACTGGCCACTAGTGGGTGGTGGAGCCAGGCCCCTTTTTAGTGGTGTCCGTTTTCTAGTTCCACCAACCGCTGGCGAGGGTTGTTGTGCCTGTGCCCGTTAGCTGTCATTTGGGTGAGTAGAGCCGGTGTGTGGTGTGTGTGTGTGCAGGTAGGTAGATAAGTAGGACAGTGTTAGGTTGAGGAAGGAGAGATAGGTGGTGGTATGTGTGTTTTAAGTTAGACAGTCAGGTAGTTAGCCAGCCAGCCAGCCAGCCAGTCAGTTAGTTAGTTAGTCAGTGATTTTGTGTATTTAGTTTTTTGTCAAGTTTCCCTTGTGTGTGTGTGTGTGTGGGGTGTGTGGTGTGTGTGTGGTGTGTGTGTGTGTGTGGTGTGTGTGTGTGTGTGTGGGGGTGTGTGTGTGTGTGTGTGTGTGTGTGTTGTGTGTGTGTGTGTGTGTGTGTGTGTGTGTGTGTGTGTGTGTTGTGTGTGTGTGTGTGTGTGTGTGTGTGTGGGGTGTGTGTGTGTGTGTGTGTGTGTGTGTGTGTGTGTGTGTGTGTGTGTGTGTGTGTGGTGTGTGTGGTGGTGTGTGTGTGTGTGTGTGTGTGTGTGTGTGTGTGTGTGTGTGGTGTGTGGTGTGTGTGTGTGTGTGTGTGTGTGTGTGTGTGTGTGTGTGTGTGGTGTGTGTGTGTGTGTGTGTGTGTGTGTGTGTTGTGTGTGTGTGGTGTGTGTGTTTGTGTGGTGTGTGTGTGTGTTGTGTGTGTGTGTGTGTGTGTGTGTTGTGTGTGTGTGTGTGTGTGGTGGTGTGTGTGGGTGTGTGTGTGTGTTGTGTGTTGTGTGTGTGTGTTGTGTGTGTGTGTGTGTGTGTGTGTGTGTGTGTGTGTGTGTGTGTGTGTGTGTGGTGTGTGTGTGTGTTTGATGGTATTTATTACGGCACTATATAATAATATATATTAAGCTTATACTGTTCATTTTATGGATTTTCATCTATGAATTTTTGATCCTGTCTAGGGTGATTTTCAAGTAGCTATCTAGTTTTTTTTCATAATTTGTGGAAGTGGCAACACTAACCCCCACTGCCTCATTTAGCAGTGGGAATCATGGCCCTTTACGGGTACGTCTTTGCTGACTATTCTTTCCAATTGTAGTTTTCCTATTCAGTTGTATTCGCTTCAGTAATGCTAAACAAGGGGCTCGTTTGCTGGATGATGAATTTTAAAATTTTTTATCATGCAAGGTTTCATGGAGAATTTCAAATAAGAAAGCACCCCACACTGTTAGAGAAGAACTCGTCAAGCCTGCAGCCAATGACATGGTAAAAACAGTGTGTGGAGAAAACATGGCAAGAAAACTGGAAATTATCCCATTGTCAAATGTCACGGTACACAGGAGAATCGTTGACCTGTCACGTGATATCAAACAGCAAGTGGTAAATCGCATAAAGGCCAAAGGATCATTTAGCTTGCAGCTGGATGACTCAACAGACGTAAGTGATAACGCCGAACTGTAGGTATATGTTAGGTACGAAGGGCCAACATATTTAGAAGAAGAGTTTCTCATTTGTCATGCACTGCCAACAACCACTACATGAGAAGTTGTTTTTCAAATGGTTGACCAGTTCTTGAAAGAGGAAGAACTTTCATGGCCAGACTGCTTCAGCATTTGTTCTGACGGCGTACCAGCGATGCTTGGAGTGCAAAAAGACTTCACAGCTCGTATAAATCAGGTTAATCGCAAAGTGCATGTTTATCATTGCGTGCTGCATCGTCAAAATCTGGTTGGTCGACACTTGTCACCTGGACTAAATGAAGTAATGAATGAAGCAGTTCAAATTATCAACTACATTAAAGCTAGTGCATTGAATACTTGGTTGATCGAGCAATTATGTGTCGATTTCGACTCGGAACACAAACATCTTCTCTTCCACTCAAACATCAGGTGGCTTTCAAGAGGTAAAGTACTACGACAACTAGTAGATCTTCGGGACGAGTAGGAAATTTTCCTGTTTGAAAATACATGTGGGCAAAAGCAGTTAGCTTTTTAGTGAGCAAGCTGTTGAATAAGTGAGCAAACTGTTGAACAAGATGTGGCTCCTACAAGTGAGGTATCTCACTAACATTTTTGGTGCATTCAACGGTCTAAATATCAGTATGCAAGGCCGTAACCAGACGATTGTTGGAGTTGCAGAAAATATGTCTTCTTTCAAATACAAACTAAAACTGTGGCTACGCCACGTTAAGCGAGGGAAATTTGCAGCTTCTCCAACTGTGGCAGATTTTCTAGAAACATGGGAGGAGACAAGATCTTACGACGATGCCAAAAGTTTTATTGTAGCACAATTGACTGAGCTGATGGCAGATTTCGACAGGCTCAGAAGAGCACATTCGAACCCAATCATGGGGGATAAATCCTTTCGACGTGAATGTCGAAAACAAACCTGCCAGATGATGTTCCAGAACTTCCAGAGCAACTTATTGAGGTTCAAAATGAAAAATTGTTGAGTGACCTTTTCAAGGAAGTATCTCTTTCTGTATTCTGGGTTCAGGTAAAAAAAGAGATGCCTATTGTAGGAGGTGAGGCAGTAAAAGTGTTGCTCCCGTTTGTTACAACCTACCTTTGCGAGCATGGTTTTTCGGCTCTGACTCAAATTAATATCAAGTCGAGAAACAGGCTTAACCCCAAGCACGATATGAGATGCCGCCTTACAACACTGATCCCATGATTTGACAAGTTGATGAATGAGAAGTAGCACCATGGACCCCATTAGTTTAGTTAAGATAAGAAAAATGGTGAACACGTTTAATTTCTTTCCAAAATAAAGTTTATATACCACTGTACATTTTCTTTTCTTTAGTTTACTATGGGTCGCGAAGGGTTGAAATGTTCCAAATAGGGTCGCGCACGAAAAAGTTTGAGAACCGCTGGGATAGAAGGATAAAGAGAGGCGTTTAGTTGAAGAGGAAGCAGGGATAGGGGTTGACAAGAAGTAGTAGACAAGACAAGGAAGATAAAATGTTAGAATAACAAGAGGTGAGAAGGAAAGGACCTTAAGACGCGAGAATCGTAAAATAATATGCTAAACCAACGATAAATGTTAATGAGGTAAGAAAACAATAAAATTAAAAGACTTGAAAATAAGTATAAAAAAAACCCATGTAACAGCTCCCTAGACAGCATACAATGGAAATGCATGAAAATAAACCCAGTTTAGGAAAATAAGCCTTGAATCCATTTGTAGCAACATTTATTCGCGTGCTAAATGTGGTGAACCAGTCTGTCAAAAACGTCATACGGTACTAAATTAGTCCCCGTTTACCCATGAGTAAAATTTCAATTGGTCACAAGACTTCACCCTCGTTCTCTGCACCTTCCACTCTACTGCCATCCTCTGCTCCAGGCGTCCACTCCTCTCTGCCATCCCCTTAAAGTATGGTATGGAGAAAGTTTGTCCATTGTCGAGCTGTGTCTGGCGCGGCACACTAAATACAAGGAACATAACAGTCGTGGAGAGAGAGTGAGATAGAGAGAAA
The DNA here is from genome assembly GCA_016584305.1 of Chionoecetes opilio. Classification (NCBI taxonomy): domain Eukaryota; kingdom Metazoa; phylum Arthropoda; class Malacostraca; order Decapoda; family Majidae; genus Chionoecetes; species Chionoecetes opilio. Next base: position 161,998 of record JACEEZ010005504.1, on the reverse strand, counting down.
GTGTTCCATGGTTCACTTCAAGTTGTCCTCATTGTTAGCGTCATGTTGGGTATGTGCACTTTATAGTTATTGATGAATGTACACGCGTGCTTACATGTACACTGGGAAGGCTCACTTTAAAGGGGATAAAACACACACACAAACACAAACACAAACCCACACACACACACACACACAGACAGACAGACACACACACACACACAGTATTAACTCATTGTAGTGAAAAACAACGAATAAAACTCCATAATGATAACATAACAAGATTGAAGTACGTATACGGAACCTATATAATAATATCGTATCTTATTTACTGTATTCTGAAATTATTTTCTTGTAATTCATTATTGGATGTCGCCTTGTATTAACGATAATAAAAGCAAGGTCCTGTTATGAAGAGCTAGGGAACGATGGAGACAAGCATGCGATACACAGATGTACGTATTGAATGTTACAATTATAGTTCACATATAATCATCAGTTGCATACATGTAACTTCGCAAGGCTTTACTCAACTCTTTACTTGTACATTACTCATAGATGCCTTTACATGAACTCAAACTCTAATGACGACTCTACAACGTCGTGCGGCAAATGACATCTCTTAATTGGAATCCGGGATAATTGCTACGGGACGATTAACATTACTTTGACCTTTCCCTCATTACGGCACAGGGAAGCCACAACCTGCTGGTCTTCACTGCCGCAAACTCGATTTATATACAAAGCAGCAAGATGCAACCTTCAACACACAGCTGCTTCTTCTTAAGGACACTCGGCTAATCCTTTGTTTGATTAACACCCGTTTCGTTTGAATTTCCCGGGGCAGTCCTTCTCTGATAGTCATGACCATTTGTGCTAGAAAAAAGCATTCTATTATCTAACTTGTAACTCCTCATCTTTTGTGATATAGTTCTTTAAGAACAATGTATAACTTTCTATATGGTGCTGTTTATCATGCAATCCTTACATACTCTGTCTGACACTTGATTACTTTGAGTTCTTAGGTATAACAAAAAATAGTTTCGTATCATGTGTGGAGCTGGACAATAAAGACATTCGTATTTTATCTTATCTCACAACTTTCAATATCAGTTTTATGTCTTAAGCTTTGCCAATCAACTTTTCTTCCATTCTGTTTGTTCTTTCCTCATTCCCAGATGGGTGTATACAAAGGACTTCGTCTGACACTACACATATGATGCATTTCTGCCCTACATATATCTATATTAATAAAAGCGAAAGTGTGTGTGTGTGTGTGTGTGTGTGTGTGTGTGTGTGTGTGTGTGTGTGTGTGTGTGTGGTGTGTGTGTTTGTGTGTGTATGTGTGTGTGTGTGTGTGTGTGTGGTATAGGTTCATTCCCCCGTGGCGGAATCCCATCATATACCACATTTTTGGAACCAGGTTGACCAGGGGAAGGTTTTAAGCTCACTGATGAGATGATCCGATCACTTTTTTTTTTCTTTTTTTAGCAGCCTATTAGCGATAACTGAAAAAAAAGTGGGTTGCGAGAATTGAGGAAGCCTTGATTTAGGGTGATGGGTAATGGGTGAGTGAAAGGGGGGGTGATGGGTAATGGGTGTGGGGTGATGGGTGAGTGAATGGGGGGGTGATGGGTGATGGGTGAGGGAATAGATGGGGGGTGATGGGTAATGGGTGAGTGAATGGGTGTTTGGTGATGGGTAATGGGTGAGTGAATGGGTGGGGGGTGATGGGTAATGGGTGAGTGAATGGGTGGGGGTGATGGGTAATGGGTGAGTGTATGGGTTGGGGGTGATGTGAATGGGTTGGCGTTAATACATACATTTCTACATCCATGATTTCAGGAAAGTTAGAAGGGGCTATCTGGAGAGTCTGTGTTTGGTGGGCCGAAGGCCCACCAAACACAGGTGGTGGGCCGAAGGCCCACCAATAGCCCTCCGCAGGAGCTAGCCAAAAAGTCCGCCCGGAGGGCGGTTTTGCGGCTAGTTCTTTATAAAGATAACTAAAAAAGGTATATTCACTATCAATATCCCTTAAGCTTGCCCAAGTGTTAAATTTATTTCATACTTTCACTTATATTTTTACATTTCAAGTTCTGTACTGACTCTGTAGCCTGCACGCATCTATGTAGCCGAGAGATGTAGAGTGTAGAGAGAGAGAGAGAGAGAGAGAGAGAGAGAGAGAGAGAGAGAGAGAGAGAGAGAGAGAGAGAGAGAGAGAGAGAGAGGAGAGAGAGAGAGAGAGAGAGAGAGAGAGAGAGAGAGAGAGAGAGGAGAGAGAGAGAGAGAGAGAGAGAGAGAGAGAGAGAGAGAGAGAGAGAGATCCAGCTTCCTCGACAGGGAAGGGAAGCTCTTGCTCTACAAGGCCCAGATACGGCCTTACTTAAGAGTACGCCGCCCTCTCCTGGATGTCATGTGCAGCCTCGCACACTAGGAGGCTGGACAGCATCCAGCGTCAAGCCCTGCGATTGGTGGATGCTGCAGACCCCCCAGCCCAACCCGAGCCGGTGAGTCCCCTCGACTCACTGGAACACCACATGGACGTCGCGACGCTTGTGGTATTCCACAAGGCACAGGTGCAGGGAGTGCCACACCTGTCTGGGTTACGACAGCCTCCGAGAGTCGCCACGCGAAGCACGAGAACGGTGCTTAACAGTGGTGATGCAGTGGAGGTGCCGCGTTCCCGTGCCAGCCAGCACCAAAGCACCTTTGTGGGCCACGTCTCCAGGATGTGGAACATTTCCACGGCCGCCAGGAGATGAACACACAAAGTGTAAAGATGGCGGCCAATCGGTGGAGAATGTCAAAGCCCACCCCGCTGACGCTAGTGATACCGTGACACTTAGTGACAGCAACAGTGCCTTAACAAACACTTTAGTGATGCATATATGTATACGTCTAATGTTAGTTTTTTAGGTCTTTATATTTATGTGTATATAGTTATATTTACTTGCCCTTAAGATAGGTAGCACACGACAGTGCACCTTCGGGCTTCATGTATATGTATGTTTATATAAAAAGAGAGAGAGAGAGAGAGAGAGAGAGAGAGAGAGAGAGAGAGAGAGAGAGAGAGAGAGAGAGAGAGAGAGAGAGAGAGAGGAGAGAGAGAGAGAGAGAGAGAGAGAGAGAGAGAGAGAGAGAGAGAGAGAGAGAGAAAGAGCGAGCGAGCGAGGAGGAGCGAGCGGAGAGAGAGAGAGAGAGAGAGGAGAGAGAGAGGAGAGCCATGAGGTAGTTCGAGAGAGAGAGAGAGAGAGACGAGAGAGAGAGATTGAGATGAGAGTGAGAAGAGAGAGAGAGAGAGAGAGAGATATGAGTGAGCGACGTCATTCTAGTTGCTCAGCCACTCAGTTGTTTTTCCTTGTGAGCAACTACATAACGCCACTGCCTAGCATCGTCTTTGAATAGCAGTGTTAACGGATTGCAGAAACGGAGGTTTGTTGTTAGCTAAATGCTCTAAGTCTAAAGCATCTTCTCCTTTCTGTATTTCTTTCCCTTCTGTAAATGTTGTTCATGTTAGGCTGTAAGTTCATTTGCATTGATTTAAGAGTACAAATGCATTAATATCGGCCAGTGTGTGTGCGACACTGCGCCAATCCGTAATTATTCATTTATCTTTGGTACTATATTTGTAATGTGTTATCTGAGCGGAAAGAATGTGTAAAAAAAAAAAGTTGAAAGTCTGGGTCAACGCGGCAACGCTTGACGTGACCGTCTGGAACACAAGTGTCAAAAAGTTCAGACCGACGCTTGTCCCTTGGGTCGTCTCTTTCTAGCCAGGCGGGAGTGAGGCGGAGCGGGCGACGGTAAGGCGATAAGTGCATATTGGGGTGCAGCCGACAGAGGAGTGCACGAGTCCTGTCCAACGAAAAATATATGTTTGCATGCCTTGTATCATTATTTCCTTAACACGACTTTCTTTACTTATCTGGTATATGCATTTCTTACACCAACTTCCTGCTTACTCTGCTTGTTTGGCGAGTTCTTTCCACTTCTCTACTTTCATTGTTGTTCTCTTATTTCAGTTACTGCACTACTTTTGTTTATTTTTTTATTGTTACATTTGTGCCTATAGCGCCTGTAGGCAGTGACCTCTAGGACTTGGATGGTAGGCCCTGGAATTTCACTTGAGGGCTGTGATGGTTGGCCCTCGCCCGTGGTGGTGCAGGCAGGATTGTTATAGTGACGCCTGTGATTGAAGGCTCATGCCGCCCTATTACGGCACTGGATATATATTATACTAGCCGCAAAGCCGCCCTCCGGGCGGATTTTTTGGCTAACTCCTGCGGAGGGCTATTGGTGGGCCGGCCTTCGGCCCACCACCTGTGTTTAGTGGGCCCTCGGCCCACCAAACACAGATTCTCCAGATAGCCCCTTCTAGCTTTCCTGAAATCATGGATGTAGAAATGTATGTATTAACGCCAACCTATTCACATCACCCCCAACCCATTCACTCACCCATTACACATCACCCCCCACCCATTCACTCACCCATTACCCACCACCCCCCACCCATTCACTCACCCATTATCCATCACCACACACCCATTCACTCACCCATTACCCATCACCCCCCCCTCTATTCCCTCACCCATCACCCCACACCCATTACCCATCACCCCACCCATTCACTCACCCATTACCCACCACCCTACATCAAGGTTTCCTCAATTCTCGCAACCCACTTTTTTTTCACAATTCTCGCTAAGAGGCTGCTAAAAAACAGAAAAAAAAAGTGATCGGATCATCTCATAAATGGGCTTAAAACCTTCCCCCTGCTTCTGCCCTGCTCCCCCTGCTCGAGCCGGTTCCAAAACTGTGCCATATGAGGGGATTCCGCAACAGGGGGCGGCACCTGGAGCGGACACACACACGCGCGCACACGCACACACACACACACACACACACACACACACACACACACACACTTTCGCTTATATTATTATAGATGTATCACCACACGCCTGATTACCACTCATCAAAAGGAGAGACAATACAAGAATGTGTAAGCAATTGTCAACAATGGAAAATTACTCTATATAAGATGCCTGCACACCGGCGACAAGCAGATGCCACCGGAGACGCGACCCAGGCGCTCCTGTAGATAAGACTCCATGTGAGTCTGTGTGGTTACACACACACCTGAGTGTGTGAGTACTTGTCACGTAAATAATTGTTCTGGCTTGTCTAAAAGACTTAAACTTCCTTGGCCGTTTGTAAGAACCCGTGACTTTGTATTGTAACATATCCTTATAGTGTACATATATATATATATATATATATATATATATATATATATATATATATATTTAATAGTATATTGTCTTACTCGATTCCTTGGCACTTACAATACGTATACATTACTTTAATCAGCAAGCCTTACTTAAAACCGCTCGACCACTTTCATTACTACCACATTTGACGTGTACCTCTGAGCTGGGTATGTTACACCTGCCTTTCAAGATAAGCCTCACCTTGGCAATCACCCCTACAGGTCATTGTCTTTGTAAGTTACTTGGTTTGATCCCTGTTATCTGTAAATAACAAGATATAAAAGGGTAACAGCCCCCTTGTGTCCTCTGATGCACTCGCAATCGAAGGTAGATTTAATAGGCAGCATGTGGGTGTTCTTAGGCCACTCGACGGTGCAGAAAGATTTTAAGTGGGTTTTAGTTCCTATCGGGTATTGAGCTCGGGTCACCAAGAACACCACTCGCAGACGCTAACAACTCTGCTACCGCCTCCCCTACTTATGCCGACTTCCTGCTTATTTAAGCTTGTTTGGCATATTGTACTCCAATGTCCTACTGCTGTGGTTGCTATCTTTATTGATTTGATGTTTCTACCCTCATTTCCCTTCGTATGTTGTATGTGTAACTATCTGGTTGCTTCTCCTCCATTTACTAATGTGGTATGATACTCATTTTACTCATAAGTAGCCTCTTTTGATACACGCACGATTTGATGCTCGCACGTGGCACTGTGCTAGTACTCTGATAACTCTACTTTGCTCGTTTGTAGCTTCTTTCGTTGCATGCTACTGATACAGTGATACTGTGATCGTACTATGGCTCATTCTACTCTACTTACTATTGTGGCATAATATAACTTTTGCTCGTATGTAGCTTCGTTTGATACACGCACGTGCCACTGTGCTAGTAACTGTTCATTCTCATTCACTTATCATTGTGATTTTATGTATTTTCTGCCCACTCAAGTGCATGTGTGGCTCATTTTTATTCACTTATTTTTGTGATTAGATCAATATATTCTGCCCACTTCGTTGCATGTGTGACTGTTCAATCTACTTATTGATATTATATTAATATATCACCCCCGCTTTTTTTTTTCATCTGTTGCATGTGTGGCTCCATCTAATTTACTAATAATTGTGATTTTATCTATTTTCTGTTCGCGTCAGTGCATGTTCGCTTCTGTTCCACACATGCACGTGTGGCTCATTCTAATTCACGTATTGTAATTATGTCAATGTTTTGCTCCGCTTATTTATGTTGTTGCTTGCATTACTTCAATATATATGTATTCTGTGAGAATTTTCAAAGCCTTTTTGTGTTGCAATTAAATTATTTGTTTTCTACGGCACCTCGTCCTCTTTTGCCCTCTTCGATTGTTATTGTCTTGTGAGGATGCAGTTTATTGGTGACCTGTATTGCTGTCCTGACTCCCGTGTGGCAATCAGGTACCATTCCTCTCCAGACTGGAAAAGGGGGCTGGTCGTTCCTATCTGTAGAGGGAAAGGGGACCGTCAGGACTGCAACAATTACCGTGGTCTTACATTGCTCAGCGTGCCAGGCAAGGAGTGCCAGTGTAACGCGAGAAAATGGGTTAATCCTGTGACTCACGATTGACGAAAAGTTTACACTGAGTGGTAAGAGTAAAGTAATATATATATATAGCCAGTTATTAAATGATAATAATTTTTCTTCACTCCTCAGTCCCAATTCATTTGGATATAGGTTTCCTGCCATATGTTTATGGTCTCGTAGTCACTGGTGACGTCACGGGAAGAAGGTAAGAGAAAAGGTAGATAGCCGCTCTCGATCTCTTTCCTCTCGACCGGATTATTGGATGGTCGTGTGAAGGGAGACGTTCCCCTGCAACCCTCTAGAAGGTATGTGGGTGGCGCACGACTTATAAGGATATCCTGTGCATTGATTAGTTCACGATAGACTTGTAACTTGTACTGTTTATACAGGGTTTTTAGGAGGTGAACGGAGTGACGAGACAGCAGCCTTGTGGGAGGAAGCCAGTGGAGCACATGGCCCATGTCAGCGTGGTGTACGGTGTGAGCTGAAAAGGCAGAGTGGTGAACCAGCTGAGTGGCAGCAGGTGTTGTGACCGTCCTGGACACCAATATTAAGAGCTAAGGCCATATTTCATCGCGAGTGTGTTTATATATAGATAGGTAAATTACCTAGTGACGGTGGTTAGGAAATTTTGTGCCTGTGTTAAGCCCGGATGAGAAGTTAGTCGTTTCGAGTATTATTCTTTCTAGTGAGTTTTCGGTGAAACCATTGGAGCTGTGATGTGATTAATGATCGTGATAATTATAAAGAAATCCTGTTAACGAGTCGTTCATTAAGTCCCAGTTATCCTCATATATTCTCTAATTCTTTAGTTTCTTTGTTTTCTCACTTATTGTGGGTGGTGGCAGCGTAATCGAAAGGTTTGTGGAGGCCTTCAAATTAACATCTAGCCAAAAAGGGGAGCACTACAAGTTGGTGGCAGCAGTGGGATCCATTTCGTGGTTCCCCTTACCCACGTGCTAACACAAACAGATAAAGACAGTAGTGATGGCCTGGCACATGCTGCGGCCGGGAAGTGTAAGGGTGCTGCAAGAAAAGCTGCACGCCCCAGACCCGCAGTTGACAATGAAGGTGAAGTGGAAAGTGAAGGTAGTGTGGAGGTGGGTTATGTGGGTAGCGTGGATGCAGTTTGGAAGCGGGAAAGTGTGGATGATGAGGGTAGTGATGTATTGTTAAAGGCACGCATGTGGATGTCGGGTGGATGTGAATGGATGATGAGGGTATTGCTGTATTGTTCAAGGTATGCATGTGGATAATGATGTCGAGTGGATGTGGATATGGGAATGTGTGGATAGAAGGTTTATAATCCACACCTACACATGTAAAAGGTAAGGTAAGATAAGGCTACCTTACCTTACAGTAAGGGTACGGTAAGGGTACCGTAAAGTTAAGGTAACAGATAGTATGAAGTAAGATAACACTAATGTAGGACAGGATAGATGGCTGTTGGAGCCAGCAGAAGTGGTAGTAATGGAGGAGGAACTTGAACAGACAGAGAAAGCCAGTGAGGAGATATGTAGAGGAATGTTAATGATAGGTAGTAAGAAGTGTTAATCTCTAGTGAGAAAGAGAGATGTTAATGAAAGTCCCCTAGACAGACTTGTAGGGGTTAGAAAACTTACTTTAGAGGGTGTACATAGATTACACTAAACACTAGATCCGCAAAGGATTTCGTTAGACCCGAGGATGTACTTGGCTCTGAGCTTTGCTCGTTGGGTGATTGACGCAGGAGTGTATGCCTCAATAAGGAGGTGAGCCTTATCCCAAGTTACGGAAGGGTATGGAGAAAATCCAGTCGTGATTTCTCCCTACGTGCCTATGCCTAGGTTTAGTGGGGTAAAGGAACAACCATTACAGGCTAGAGGGATGAGTCCAGTTGCGACTCTATATGGCTTCGGCCTAAGTAAATAGGAGATGAAGTGAGAAGGTGGAGTAAAGTCATTACATTGATGATGTAACCCCAAACTGGCTAAATCTGCTCTTGGTGAGGGAGGTGAAGAAATTAAGAATGCAATACCACTTAATTATTGTTTTTGTAAAGTTCATTTGAGAATTGTAATGTCCAACTTATATATTTTTTTTTGGGTGGATAGAAAACCCATATGTGAATTTAAAAGGAGAGGAGTCATGATATGTTACTATTTTTTGTTGTACTTAGCTAGATATCTGATAGGATGTGATGAAGGACTGAGGAACAAGATTTTTTTTGGGAGGGGTGGGGGAAGAAGCCATGTAACGCGAGAAAATGGGTTAATCCTGTGACTCACGATTGACGAAAAGTTTACACTGAGTGGTGAGAGTAAGTAAAGTATATATATATATATATATATATATATATATATATATATATATTATATATAATATATATATATATATATTATATATAATATATATATATATATATATATATATATATATATATATATATATATATATATATGTATGTATATATATACATATATGTATATATATATGTATATATATATATATATATATAGCCAGTTATTAAATGATAATAATTTTTCTTCACTACTCAGTCCCAATTCAATTGGATATAGGTTTCCTGCCATATGTTTATGGTCTCGTAGTCACTGGTGACGTCACGGGAAGAAGGTAAGAGAGAAGGTAGATAGCCGCCGCTCTCGATCTCTTTCCTCTCGACCGGGCTATTGGATGGTCGTGGGAAGGGAGACGTTCCTTTGCAACCCTCTAGAAGGTATGTGGGTGGCGCACGACTTATAAGGATATCCTGTGCATTGATTAGTTCACGATAGACTTGTAACTTGTACTGTTTATACAGGGTTTTTAGGAGGTGAACGGAGTGACGAGACAGCAGCTTTGTGGGAGGAAGCCAGTGGAGCACATGGCCCATGTCAGCGTGGTGTACGGTGTGAGCTGAAAAGGCAGAGTGGTGAACCAGCTGAGTGGCAGCAGGTGTTGTGACCGTCCTGGACACCAATATTAAGAGTTAAGGCCTTATTTCATCGCGAGTGTGTTTATATATAGATAGGTATATTACATAGTGACGGTGGTTAGGAAATTTTGTGCCTGTGTTAAGCCCGGATGAGAAAGGTTATGTCAAGGGGGATACACGCTAAAAAAAAAAAAAGGGTCTCGGGAAGGGCGCGATTCTGAGCCGATGCTGAGCGAGAAACGATCAGCTGACTCTGTTCTGCCACAGGTGTCACGTGAGAGACATACCGGAAACGCTCCCTAGTCCCTACACACACACCTACCCAAACACACACACACACACACACACACACACACTGTACCAGACGGGCGGCACTGAACATGAACACAAACACAACATGACTTCCACTTGCCTCGCATCTTCCAGGATCGAGGTTTGACACTGGTGGACTAGAGAGCGGTGACAGTGACAGGTTGCGCTCACACAGCTCGCCGGCCCACGCACTGCGGCGCGGGGGCGTGAGGTGACATGATCCAGGGAGAACACAGGGAGAAGGGACGTAACACCACACTGGCTCAAGCTACACTGCGGTGGTGGCTACACTGCACAGGAGGCGCGGCCGCTATAGTGGGGGGTCGGCTAGGAGGACGAGGTGGTGGTGATGGAGAAGAGGAGACCATGGAGGGGACACTGGCCACACACACACACCCAACCCTACCATCAACACCACACACCCACATGCACACACACACACACAGTTATACATACACACGCACACACACGGATAAATAAATAACCGGTACACCCTGTCTCACCTCCCCTTGCATCACCCAATGCACACCTGTCAGTTAGAAGGCGAGACTATGTAGCATGACAGGGCATCACACCATGTCACGACACCCCTTCCCCTGTCACAGCACGCCACTACTCTCCCTACCACGTACCACAGCCTCCCCTGTTCACTATAACGAGGGGAGCATGACGGCAGTCTGAGGAGCTAGGGTGGGCGTCGGGATAAAATGGCTTCTCGTAAGGAACTCCATAAGGGCGTAGCTCCTAAACGCCGGGCGGAGGCGGTGGCACAGGGCGGGGAGTGGAGGGCATGAATTCGTCACTTGTGCGCTCTACTTTTGAACACATGAAAGTTAGAAAAGCAACTCATCGCCCCAAAAACCTTAATATTGATGCTTGCGTTGGCTACAGCAGGCGAAGAAAGAAGAGGGGGTGAAGAGAATTCGTCACTTGTGCGCGCCACTTAAGAACATAAGAAAATAAGGCAGCTACAAGAGGCTACTTTTGAACACATGAAAGTTAGACAGCTACCTATCGCCCTAAAAACTTCATGCTAACGTTGGCTACAGCAGAAGGAGGAGGAGGGGGAGGGGGAGAGGAGAGAGACCTTGGCGTGTCTCAGCATCTCGTGTCATTTTTCGTCCTATGTCAATGATTGTACTGTCGCATTGCACGTGTTGACAGTGGTGGGGGTGAGGTGGCGTGATGGATAAAAAAAGATAAATGCATTGCACCACAACTGTATAGCTCTATGGGGGTAGGTGGGTGAGGATGAAGAGTGAGGGTAGTGGGTGAGGGTAGTGGGCGGGAGGGTTAGGTTGGTGAGGGTAGTGGCAAAGCCGTCTGTATGTAAAAGCCTGCGCCTGGGAGCGCGGGATGGACGTGACGTCAGTAGCAGAGTCTGCTCCGCGAGTCAGTAGGAGCCGAGCTTTCAGCATGTGAGGATGTACGGGCGGTATAAGATATACTGTTATCTTTGGAAATGTTTGTTCTATAATATTATCAAATAAAAACCCGTAAAACACACTAAAGACATGCCATTATGAGACTCTCAAGAAATACGCATGAACTTAAAACTCTTCGCCATTTAATATTTTGCTCGAAAACATTTTACATGGAGAAATTCAATAGAAGCGGAATTTAATTAGCTTTCCATTGATATATTTTGTTTTCTGCTAAATGAATTAGAACCATACATACATTAGCGTTAACTAAATAAATAACATCATCAATCGGGAAAAATTACCCGATTTCATGATCTTTTTAGTTAGTTAACGCTAATTTATGTATGGTTCTAATTCATTTAGCAGAAAATGAAATATAGCAATGGAAAGCTAATTAAATTCCGCTTCTATTGATATTCTCCATGTAAAATGTTTTTGAGCAAAATATTAAATGGCGAAGAGTTAAAGTTCATACATATTTCTTGTGAGTCTCATAATAGCCTTTCTTTAGTCTGTTTTACGGTTTTTTATTTGATAATATTATAGAACAAACATTTCCGAAGATAACAATATATCTTTTATACTGATACACATATAATTAGGTAGGTAAACTTGTCATCTCGGTGGCCTCGTACAGACGCCGTCCGTGACGTCATCAATCTGAGGCGCAGGCCTTTACATACAGACGGCTTTGGTAGTGGGTGGGAGGGTAGGTGAGTGAGGGGTGAGGAGTGAGGGTAGTGGGTGAGGATGAGGAGTGAGGGCAGTGGGTGAGGGCGAGGGAAGAGCAGTGAGGACCATGTGTGTGTGTGTGTGTGTGTGTGTTGAAGGTCGAGTCACGGAAAAAGGAAAAAAAACAAGTTCGCTAATCAATGGAAAAAGCTCTTGGATTTCGGTATGAACAGGTCAACAGGTATAAAAAATGAAGAAAACAAAGAATTACAGCAAGAACTAACAAAACCCAGGGAGAGAAAGAGAACAACAGACTGTGTCACGGCAAGATGCAGACGAGACAAGGGAGTGAGAACAGAGAGCCAGTTGTGAGACCTTGCAGCCTTGACCCCTATATATGCCACGTGTTACTCTCTCTCTCTCTCTCTCTCTCTCTCTCTCTCTCTCTCTCTCTCTCTCTCTCTCTCTCTCTCTCTCTCTCTCTCTCTCTCTCTCTCTCTCTTCTCAGTAATTAATGGACGCAGTGACCTTTATTTGTGTGACCATCACCACTACCCTCCTACACCACCACTACTACCACCACTACTACTCTCCACCACCACCAGACGCCATGCCAACACACCAGCGACACCCCTCATACCTTCACCCCTCTTTAATATTATCGCTCCTAACCCTGCATGCTTCCCTCTGTAACACCTCAGCGCCTCGTTATAACCCTTGACGTGGAGCTTCTTTCCTAACACCCTTTTGGCCCTCTGGCGGTGACCTTGAGAAGCGCGCCGAGGGAGAGAGAGGGAAATTGCGTAATAAGACGGTTTATGTATCTAAGCCAGTAAGTAAATAGGTGTATTGGTAATTTAGGACCTATTTACTGGCTTTGGTTCATATCATGCTGTCTGTAATAAGACGGTTTATATATCACGTAGCTTGGTGGAGACACGTAACCACGAGGTTGTCTCCAACATCAGCCGTGCAAAGTCTTATGAGAAGGCCGGGGTGTGGAGTGCTAATGCCCCGCACACCGAACCCTCCCTGCCTAACCCCAGCTATCCGACTAAACCACAGGTGCCCCCAACCAGCTTCTACTCTGGCTCTGATCCAGGCTATGAAACGGTGAAGAATAGTGAGCCAGCCTATGCCAGTGTGGAAAGGCCGGAGGAAAACTACCCTGGCTATGAGACCGTGAAGCCGATGCAGTGGACAGAACAGGTAAACAAACTAAACACAATCAACGCATACAATCTACCTTTGCCATCGCCCTTGCCAGGCTAAAAATACATCTAAGTCGCATTCCGTGGTCACTATAAAACCACTATAAAAGAGTAATCATGGCGCAATCAACACGTGCCGCACCATTCACACCCTCCTCAAGGAACGCCGCGTGACATAACTCGCTTACATCTACACCCTAAAAAAAAAAGATAAAAAAATAGACTAGACCAGAAATTAAGTTACCTCTTTTCATTCATCGCACTTATAATTATCATGGTTTTTAAAAAAATTATTATTGATGTTGCTTTCATTTTCATTGTTATTATTCCCTATATCGAGAAAAAAAAATAAGAAAAGACTAGAGATTTAGTTACCTTTGTCTGCCATTCATCTCACTTACAATTATCCTATTTTTTTTTCGTTATTGTTGTTGTTTTCGTGTTCATAGTCATTATTCCCTACAACGCATAGGTGTTTTTTTTCTCGCTTAGTTACACGTATATTTAGCAGACGGTCTTTAGTGCACTGTATTTTTAATTATATGTCCGGTTTAGGCTATGTTGTTTTTTTTTTTTGTTTTTTTTGTAAAGCTTCATCATTATCATTATTACTATTACATATGAAAGAAGAAATTGAAAAAAAAGATTGGATGGAAAGATTGAATGAAAGAAGTATTATCATTGCCACTTCTGCAACCGATGCGAAATAATCTCTACGGAATTCACCCTCCACTATTCACCTTTGATTTGGTGTTAAAACTGTTTCTCTCGCTCCGCCGTTTTCCTCCACACAATAACAGCCATTAACCCGCCACCTATCTGCCCTATACCCATGACTGTCCTCCCTCGCCTCTACCTCTCCCCATATCAAGGCACGTACATACATACATACATACATACATAAGAGGGGACAGACAGTTGGGGGGACAGAAGAACTAGGAAGAAGTTGAAAGAAAAGGAAAAACTGTAAATAAGAAGAAGACACCTATACCCTTGCCATACCACTACCTATCTATCCCTCGTTTATTTGATCCTCGCTCCAGCTCTCTATAAGTTAGTTGTTTCGGCTATTATTATTTCGAGTGAGTTTTCGGTGAAACCATTGGAGCTGTGATGTGATTAATGATCGTGATAATTATAAAGAAACCCTGCTAACGAGTCGTTCATTAAGTCCCAGTTATCCTCATATATTCTCTAAATCTTTAGTTTCTTTTTTTTCCCACTTATTGTGGGTGGTGGCAGCGTAATCGTCAGGTTTGTGGAGCCCTACAAATTAACTTCTAGCCAAAAGGGGGGGGCACTACACCAGCTTGCCCATCTATTGCTGACACGGATCCGCAGCTATCTGCTGAAGAATCAAATACCTCAGCAGTCTGGGTTCACGCATGGTAAGTCAACAACGGACCGTATCCAAGAGGGGAGGCGTATTATCGTGAACTGGGGAGGCGGAACTTGTGACCCGAGTTCGATCCCCGACGAAAGCCAAAATTTGTCTGCACCGTCGAGTGGCCTAGGAACACCCACATGCCCTGCCCATTAACTCTACCTTCAATTGCGAGAACATCGGAGGACACAGGTGGGCGGTATGAGCCTTTAATCACAGGCGTCACTATAAAAATCCTGACTGCTGCACCACAGGCGAGTGCCAACCATCACAACCCTCAAGTGAACCTCCAGAGCCTACCATCCGAGCCCTCGGTCATTGCCTACAGGTGCTATAGGCACAAATGTAAAAAAAAAAAGAAAAAAACCGCTTCGTATCCCGGTAGAACGCCGACGTGAGTTTCGACAGGGCATGCTTGTAGCCAATGTTTATCTCAAGAAGGCGTTTGACCCAGTGCATCTTGAGTCACTCTGGGATCTTCTCCGACTTCGCGGGATTCCTGCAAGGACTATTGGTTTGATGACTGGTCTGTACTCTGGGACTGAGAGTGATGTGAAGTGTGGGGGAGGTGTATCCAGCTTTTTTCCTGTGAATACAAGAGTGAGGCAAGGGTGCGTCCTTGCCCCATCACTTTTCAACACTTGTATGGACTGGGTATTCGGCAAAGTTATAGATCAAAGTGATTGTGGAGCATCCCTCGGCAATACCAAGATCACTGATCTTGTTTTTGCCGATGATGCAGTGATCTTTGCTGAGTCATTGGAGGTCCTGGTGATGGCTGCACGAGGAGGCAAAACCTTTGAGACTTGAGGTCTCCTGGCTCAAGACCAACGTCCAGGTGTTTGGAGGCTTACTAGATCAGAGTACAGTCTGTTCATGCGTGCGGCAAGGACATTGAGATCTTGGAAAGTTTTACATACCTTGGTAGCGCAGCCCATAATGACGGCGGGTCACGTCAAGAAGTCTTACGGCGGATTGGCATAGCCCACGGTGTTATGGACTCGCTCAGCACGAGTTTTTGGCATTGTCGGTACCTGTGCAGGAGGACAGAGATCCGGATCTTCAAGTCGCTTGTGATCCCTGTCTTCCTCTATGGTTGTGAGACATGGACACTAAATAGCGACTTGAAGAGACGAATCGACGACTTTGGTAATAAGTGTCTTCGCAGAATCATGGGGTATTGCTGGGATGATTACGTGTCAAATCAGCGATTGCACCGTGAGACTGAATCGAGGCCTATTACCTGCATAGTACGTCAGCTCCTACTTCGGCTATATGGGCATGTGGCACACTACCCTGAAACCGATCCTTCCCATCGGGTTGTATCTGTAAGAGACAATCCGGCGTGGAGGAGGCCAAGGGGGCGCCCACAAGGCTCGTGGCTTAGGCAAGTTGATGTTTCCTGTCGAGAGTTGCTTGGTATGGGAAGGGAGCCTGCATGGGGACTCGCACGTGGTGACCCATGTGAGTGGCGTCGTAGGGTCGGCGAGGCGACGTGCCCCCCGGCTTATGCCCCCAATGATTGATTGATGAATCACAACTCTTACCCATCTCACACCGTCTGTAGTAAGTTCCGTCCACAAAGTTTTCCTTTCACCCACATCTTTTCCCTGCTCCGGTCTCCCTCTACCCTACCTACAGTTTCCCGGGGCCATGTTAGTTATTCCTTTGTACCATCTGTAATCTTAATTTCCTTCCTTATTCACGTAATGTTATAAATTGTGTTCTCTAATCATTGTTAAGCTTTCTATGCTTACGTATAATTTAGCTCACAACTAACATCACCAATATATTCTTTTTAGCACTTCTTGTCTAGGTTATCATTGACTCTTTTACTATTTTGTACCATCCAGTCCTTGTTGATTATAGTTTAAATTATGTATTGTGACATTGCACGTGGGTTTCAAATATATTGGATAGTCTTTGAATATATATATCAGGAGTTCCCAACCAGTGGGTCGAAGGCTTGGCAAGGGGGGGGTCGCAAAGCCTTGCTAGAAATAGCTTAGGAGAATATTTTTAACTCATCAATTTGATTTTTTTCTGCTTTTATATTTTCTTGCTTTTGTTTCAGTGCAAAAACGTGTTTTGATCATTATTATCATAAATTTATGTTCATACTGTATATGGTGGGAGGCACGGAACGAGTCTTTCTGTGGCTTGCTATATATTTATTTTATTATGTCAAAGTTGGACCAATGCTGTTATTTTCCATCATCCCACAAGCTGGGTTGGCTTGCTGTTGAAAACTGTGTATGTTGAGATTATTGAAGGAATT